>JAVKPL010007711.1:0-314995 GCA_032173675.1 Gastrolobium villosum
TACTACCTCTTTTTTCTTACTACTTCTTACTATCAAATCTTAACCGTTGATTTCCGTCAATGTAACGGTTATAATTAGGCTTTTTGACCACTGTAGCCCTTTATTAGTAATTATTTACCGAATTGCCCTCGCTTATATACTATTACGAAAATTTAACCCTCCAGACAAACATAACACCAATCTGCCCATGTTTGATCGTTGACCACGCAATCTACCCGGGTACCCCCATCCGTACCCGGGTATTTTTCAAAAAAATCAACACTACCCGGGTATGTAAGGGGGTACCCGGGTATTGTTCTTCATTCTGCAAATTTTTTGAATTATTTACCCGGGTAGGCATGGGGGTACCCGTGTAGATTTCGCAAATAGGGTTTTTTAAAAGGCCAACAGCCCTCATTTGGGAAACCCACAAGGGGTACCCGGGTAGAGAGCTTCTCGAGTGTGTTTTTGGAGATTCTGTGAGCACGTTTGATCGATCATCTCAAGACTTTATCATCATCCTTGGTGCGTGGTAAGGGTTCTTTGTACCGATTGTTTTTCAAATTTTTTTTTTTTCGTTTGAATTTGTGATTCATCATGAAATTTATTCTGACTTTGATGTAATCATGTTTGAATTTAAATTTATTGCTTTGCGTATTGTGAATTTTCGTTTTCAAATAGCATTTTTTTGTTGCAAATAAAAAACCCTAACCCTAACCCTAACCCTGACCCTTTATGTTGTTTCTCTGAATCTGGATTTTGATTTTGTTCTACAATGTGACTGCATGGAGGAGAGACGCCACGCGAAGAAGAGAGTGGTGGATACCGAAGGGAGGAGCAAGCGCTGACATGATGGATCTTCCTCCTCTCACCCTCAGGCTGCTGTCCATCAGACTCCGGACCTTCCGTTCGGATATTTATTTGAGGATGACCTCGTTGCACGCGAGATGTTTGTCAAGTTTTTCATGAGCCGCAAAATTTGTGAGCCGAAATCATTGGATTCGGCGTTCTTTAATTTAGAGCTGTTCGACATAGTCCCACTTCTGCAGCAAGCACATTTGTTGGTTCTTGCGGAGATGAGGTGTGAGTACTCGGAGGTCATGATTAGAGCATTCTACCAGAACCTGGGGTATGTGCATGGTGAGTTGACTTCCCGTGTCTGCGGGATTGATATAATCGTTACAGCACCTATCTGGACAGAATTGCTGGGGTTTGACTTCGATAGTGTGACGGGGTCAGCACTATATGATGGAGACAACCATCATATATTTAGTGGTTATAATCGGGAGGCTGTTGTGGCTGAGACCAGGAGAGCAGATGCAGAGGCAGGGCAATTTGCTCATTATCCTGTGAGCAATTTGTCCGTGTCTGCCCGCATACTTCATTATGTGGTCACACACATTATTTTCCAGCGCCCTCACAATCACTCAAAGGTACTGGAAGGTGACTTTGTGATCTTGTGGGCCCTTCTTCACCAAATTGAAGTCAACTGGAGGCACTACATATGCATTTTGATGTGGAAGGTGGCGAAGTCAAAGAAGGCTGAGTTGCCTTTTGCATTCTTGGTGCAGAAGATTTTGCACAGATTTGGTGTTCCTATGGCAACCGAGACCATGAAGACAGCCAGAGGCTGGAATGCCATCTTTGGGGAGCGCCTCTTGAAGCAATGCGGGATTATGCACAGCCCAACAGGTGTCTGGTATTGGAGGAAGGCACCTGAACCACCAGAGGTCCCCCTTCAGTACGACGATCAGATGGAGGATGCAGGTAAATGTATTTTGGTAGCAGTAGGGTTAATGTTGATGTATTTGGTAATTTTAATGTTTGTTTTTTTGCATGTTGATGCAGGACTTGATGATGAGGACTCAGATGATGTTGCTGCTGCTGTTGATCCCACTCCTGCACGTCGCAGCCGCACCCGGCGACCACCAGCTCCACCACCACTTGAGGGTGGATGAACAGTTCCCGAGGGAGGATGGACACTTGATCATGTGATGTCCTCCATGTATCGCCTGACATGTGATCAGGACTCATTGACCAGTGAGTTTAGGGGCTACAGAAAGAGCACAAGCAAGTGGCGAACAACATGGGAAAAAGGGTCACACGCTTGGAAAACGGGGTGCTCAACATGGGAAAACAGGGTCACAAGCAAGGATTTGTATCAAGCTTGAACACAGAACCTACATTCACCTGCGTCATATACGTCAGCCAATTGGGCAAGAATCCATAGGATTTCTCCCAATCACCAAACAACTTAACAATGGCCTTCATTTTTGCCTTCCAAGCCTTCCTGTATGTTATGTTGTAGCCATATATTCTTTGTATCCTCTCTTGTATCAGAACTGGTTTTGTAGCTGGATCTTCCTTTAACATATCTATATAAAAAAAAACACAACTTTACTATATTCTCAATAAGAAGCTTCGTTAAATACACGGTAGAATAAATACGTACTCATAATAGCCGCACAAATAACATCTGAGTCCAACTGTCTATGATCCTGTGATAGGCCCTGATTCAAACATATGTGATCTTGACCCCATTTACGGACCACCCAATTAGCTCCCTTCTTGGGTTTGATTGCCCTCATATACCAAGGACAACCGTCAACATGGTTTCTACATTTCATAACAAATCTTGACTCGTCACTTTTTTCAACTATGGCTGTCCTGCGCCCCTTCATACAATGTATCTTCACAGCATATTGCATTTCAGGTTTGGAGCCAAACTCTTGATGCACAAATAACGGATCGCCTAACTTCCAACCTCCTTGCAAGTCATCATCCCCATACAGGATCTCCAACTCATCATTTGGGTGCGCCCAATTAATGAATGAATAATATTGGCTTTCATTCCAAAATGGCTTTACCGCAGTCCCTGCATCTAAAGTTTCATCATTATTGTCTGAATCAATAGCACCGAAAATGTTTCATTTTTTAAAGAAAATGACTAAATTAGTAACGTACCACTACTGACAGGGTCAACATGAAGTGATGAACTGACAGGGTCAACATGAAGTGATGAACTGACAGGGTCAACATGAAGTAGTGACATGGCTGGGGTACCCAGCCTTACAGTGCTTGTGTCAGCGTCAAAATTTCCGTCCATGTCAGTGTCTGACGAATCACCTTGTGGAATAGCACTTTCAGATTCTCCCTCATCTTCGCTGTCCACATAATCCTCATCTTCATCCTCATCCAATACCTGAGCAGGTGCAGAAGGTCGTACAATTATATCTTCTTCACCAACACAGTGTGCAGTAGTTGTATGCACCGGTAATGATGAAGACTGACCAGCATCAACTTCCACATATATCTCAATCATTTTTAATACTTTCCACCCAACATACGCATCTGTGATGAACTCCACATCTTCATCATCATTGATATCATTACCAATGTAATATATTGTGTCCTTATCCACTACAGTCTCTAACTTGGCTATCATGCGGTGGATGGAATGGATGCCTTCTGACCCCATTTTTTGGAGAATTCTCTCCTTCAGTTCATTGCATGTAGTGCCCACTTTGATTTTCATCATTTTTATTTTTCCTTCAAATCGGACACCGTACGGACCTTCAAAATGCCTCATATTGTAGTAAATAACTATAGGAACCATGTTAGGACTTGAACTCATCTTTCACACGAAAATTTGGGTCTAGGATTTGGGTTTTGATATTGGTTCGAATTTTTTAACACAAAATGGGAATGTGGAGGTGTAATGCCAATGTCCTACCACGACTAAGCTATTAGAGATGATGATCTGAAATATATGTGTGATGTGAAGGGAAAGAGTGAGAGAGGGAGAGAGATTTCGGGAAAAAAAAAATATCAAATTCACAAAAATGGCCAAAACCCTGGATATTGGGGTTTCTGGCCGCAACCTACCCGGGTACCCCCATGCCTACCCGGGTAAATAATTCAAAAAATCTGCAGAATGAAGAGCAATACCCGGTTACCCCCTTATATACCCGGGTAGTGTTGATTTTTTTGAAAAATACCTGGGTACGGATGGGGGTACCCGGGTAGATTGCGTGGTCAACGGTCAAATAAGGGCAGATTGGTGTTATGTTTTTCTGGAGGGTTAAATTTTCGTAATAGTATATAAGCGAGGCCAATTTGGTAAATAATTACTAATAAAGGGCTACAGTGGTCAAAAAGCCGTTATAATTAATTAAAAATTAATAATTAATTAATAAGTATGTTCCAATAAATTATACTTACTACCCTTTTTTCTTACTATTTCTTACTACCAAATCTTAATCGTTGATTTCCGTCAATCTAACAGTTATAATTAATTGAAAATTAATAATTAATTAATAAGTATGCCCCAATAAATTATAATCGTTAGATTGACTGAAATCAACGGTTAAAGTTTGATAGTAAGAAATAGTAAGAAAGAGAGGTACTAAGTATAACCTCTCCCTTATTTGAAATTAAGTGTATGCATGATGCATCAACCCATTTTAAATAATAACAATTTATTTATTTATTTATATATATTTTAAAAAAAGTTAATATTTGTAAAAGTGAACAAACAAAATATTTAATATCTTAAAAATACAAAAAGTATATAATATTCATCTCATTTGATACTAATTTTTTTTATTAAAAGCATATGTTAGTATAATACAAAAATTATTATTGTTATTTAAGATATGTTAGAAAAATAATTCAGTAGCATTACATAGTCATAATCAAATGGCATATAATATTTTGAAAATTTTAAGAATAATTTTAAATTCTTTTAATTAATCTTGTAAGTTATAAATAAAAAAGGTATTTTTTTTTTGGTGAAAAATAAAGAAGGTATTAAATGTGAAAGAAGGCATCTCAAAACAGTAATTTCAACTTTTTAAATATTCTTTTATTATAATATAATTAAAATATATCAATTTCAATTAATATTTTCTTTTATTATATTATCAATTAATTTATCTAATTTAATAGAGATGCGATGCTATCCTTTTACTGCATTTTAGTTAAAAAGGACAAGATATAATAAATTATTATATGTTGCTTTCGTATATTATTCGGTAAACCAACAATATAATAAAAAGAATATTAATTGAAATTAGTATATTTTAGTTTGATCTTAGCTATTCAATTACTATTTGTAACAAAAAAAATTGAAAGTAAAAAGATATTATATGATTACATCTATTTCACAAGAGAATATTTTGACATATGGCGAATCCAGAAAATTAATGAAGGGTGGTCACTCAATAAGTTAAGTACATATAGATCTAGGTCTAATTTGCAACGCGACTTGCGAGCAGCTGCCGGCTGGTTGGGTCTGTGACTCAAATGATGATTGAGGTTTGAGAGGAGATGAATCAATATGTAGATACAAACGATGGGTCTGGAATAGAGCTCTTTGCTGTTACGTTTGGATAATGAAGGTGGAGGAGAAGAAAAAACTCACGGGAAAATAAAATAGAAGGAGGGAAATTAAAAGGGTACAATATGCTAACAACCAACTACAGTTACTATCAATCAATTTCACAGTTAGATCGATTATGTTGATATAATAGTTATATTTATTTCCATATTTGTATAGATATAATCCCAATATTTAATATAAAAGCATTAAATATGAGAAATCATAACCATACAAAGGTGAAAATAAATATAAAGTATTAAATATGGGGAATCATAACCATACAAATATGAAAATAAATATAATCGTTAGATCAACATAATTGATCCGATCGTGAAATTGATTGGTAGTAAATTTGTAGTAATCCTAATTGGTTGTTATAATATCCTACCCCGAACTTAAATTGAAAAACTTGAATTTTAATATAAGGGTATTTTTATATTTTCACATCATATCTTATGGGTGGCACTTGCCCCCCTTCTCTTGTGCCTAGATCCGCCTTTGCCCACATACATCAAGAGAAAAAGGAGAAGAAATAGAGACTAAATCACTGAATATTTATCGTTATTTCACATTAATTGTTTGTGCTTGCTTATTGTTATTTATTGTTTTCTTGTACTTTTTCCACATTCAATACCTTCTTAATTTACAACTTGGTTGATTGATTAAATTTTTTTAAGATTATTCTTAAAGTAGTTTACTTATAAAAATCATCTTAACTATTAAAAAAATTACAAATTTTGAAAATATTATATACCATTTGTTTATGACGTAATTTGGTAAATTTAATGTATTAACATTAATTATAATATTAAACGCAGTCAAAGTTAAAACAATTTTAATTAAAAAAAAACATTTTTTTGAATTAATTCATCTCATGCTCATTATCATACAATTACTTCATTATTATATTTATTTTAGTTATAAGTATCGTAACACATGTATCAAAATAAATAAATAAAAGTATCCTTCATTAGCCTATAACCTCATGGCTCATATAAGCCAAAGGGGTAGAAATATAAGTTGAAGTTACTGACTCAGCGCACTATAGCAGTAGTTTTGCCTCGTCTAACGCGTTGTAGCGCGTTCGACAGGTATTTTCTTTGCATTTAGTGCGTTGTAGCGTGATCTAACACGCTATAGCACCCTCAATTGGTTGCTTACTACCTCATAGCGTATTTTAATGCCTTATAGCGCGCTAGAGTAAGTCTTTTTTTGATTTCCAAGCACGTTCAACCAGAGAAAAATGTCCACAATGTGTTTTAGCGCGTTGTGCACACTTGGTACGAAATTGAAAGGTTCTTTCGAGCACCTAATGAACCATATAGACAAACATCCATATAATCAAGCATCAATATACTTATATACACTTTCATCCACGAATCAATATTCTTGGCAACAAGCCATTAACTCTTTACAATGATTACTCTTGACATCAAATTGGCCAAAATCAAAGTTATCTCATACTTGGATTTCTTATTACATGGATACAACATGAGCAAATATACAATCATTATATGAACATTCATATATACACATCCAAAAGAATAGCCCTATCATGTTAATAACTATTCAAATATGCCAATCCAAAATGTAAAGCTTTCATGCTCTAGACAAGTTTCTTGCCGTGAGAGGTTCGAAATCCTTCACCTGGAGTACCTGAAACATAATCCCCCAAACGAGATGGATTACAATCTCAATAAACTTAGGTTCCTTGATAGACTCCTCCACTATTAAGTTCACTTACTACATGAGAGGTTAATATACATGGCATTGCAAGTATCATATAAACGAACGCAACATAAAATTGATATCACTTGTGCACCCAGTACACTAGGACCACTCAAATGAGTTGTACCTCAAAGCTAGTATCTGAATGGAACTTCTAAGAGCGTATCTCTTAGGATAATTCCCCGAGGGAAGTCCATACACATGTTCAACTGGCCAAAGAACTAAATAATCAATTTAAGCTTTCAACTATGTGTTAGTCCACATACTAACTATACAATCCAACCCCTAATGCTTGTACATTAGTTCGTACACCAATGCACAACAGCTCTATAAGAACGAAAATATGTTATACAACCAATAAATCACCAATCCTCTGATAACATGACCATAACTCCAAGGGAGCATGGTGAAACAATAAAAGGGGTTAATCTCAAGGTCCAAGAGTTTATCTTGGTGGCCACTTTCTAAGCCTTTCTCTTGGAAAGTCCAATAGACAACAAATGCAACCCACAATAAATCACCTATTTCAAGGAAACCCAACAACTCGACAACATTTATTATATATGTATTCATCAATAATCTTAATCAAATATTCATATACCAAGAAAAGGGCATGTAACCTTAATTTCTTTAAGGTTCCACAACCAAATCATCTCTCAGTGAGGGTTTCGATGGTGATTCCAATTCAATATCACCATTAGAATCAATATTCCTACAACAACAATATATCCAAACTATCAAGTTTCATCATCCAACACCAAATCCTTTTTGAAACCATACTTTAAGAATCTCAATAAAACTCTAAGAATTTCATAGTTCCTTACATCAAAGCTTCTACCAAGGATAAATGGGAGATTCTCAAGCTTCTAAGAGACCCAAAACATCCTTGGCTGATTACCTTGAAAAGATGCAAGAAAATGGGTATGGTTTTTTGGTGGGTTATTTTCTCCCAACTCCTGTTTTTTTTTTTTTTTTTTTTGAGGTTTTAGTGGTGATGGGTGGAAGAGGATGAATTAATAAGAGGGACTAAGTGGGATGAGCTTTTCTTGCTCTCCAATGGAGGGATCGGCCAAGCAAGAAAAGAGGGAGAAAGAGAGACCGTGCGAGGAAGAAAATGAGAGGAGAAGTGAGGGTGAGGGGAAAAGAGAGAGAGGACGTAGATTCTTCATGATATTTTTGAGATAATATGACTATTCTGCCCTCAATCCCTTTCTCATTTATAACTATTCATTCAAACCACTTGCTCTAAGTTGCTTGAGCTATTTTGGTCCAATCAAAATGTATCACACTTAATTTATTTTAGGTCCCACCCCCATTTTGCATAATTTGCACTCTTGACCTAAAGAGTGTTTTGACTCTAAATTAGAATTTTCACCTAATTAACTTCAAATTACACATTAATTTATAATTAGTGTAATTTAGTTATTTGAGTTATTATATAATACTATCAAATTAACACACGTGGAATGATTTTTCTAAGACCCATTGTTGGATAGGATAAATAAGACAAACTATCATATTTTTCTCTTATTCATTATTTTAACGGGTTAAATCAACATAATATTAAAGCTTTTCCTACTAACTTGTTTTTTATTATCCATAACAAGATATGTTATCTTAATAAAAGACTTGGTTATGAATGAACGTGATAGGGTATCAAATGTTACCTTTCTTGCATCCCAAATATAGTCATAAGCTCTTTTCTTATGAATTTTATTCGATAGATGAGGGTTGACCCATGTCATCGGCCAACCACCATTAGAAATTAGCCACCTCTACCACCCACTACTGTCATCATTATCCACAAACCAACCACCTATGAAGCACGAACACACTTTTCTTTCACACAAAAAGTGCACGTTGAACACAGACACGCTCCAACCCATGTGTCAAATGCGATCAACTTTCTTCGAAATGTTGACCGTGTCGACACTCATTTTTGACCGAGTTTGACATGGTCAATGGCATGAAACAAGTCTAAACAATAACGACTAAAGACAAAATACAGACAAGTAAAGAAACAAAACATATCAAAATTTGATTTTGAACCCTCAATCCCCGCCGTTCATTCTCAATCTCTTCTCAAGCAGCCATATGTCCATTGTCCGTCGTCTATCGTCGTCGCCCACATCTTTCATCTGCGTTACGTTTGCCTGTGGTGAAGAAAGGGACTGATGCAAAATTATAGGGAAAATAGGCTTTCAAGAAAATGCAGAAGTTTTCTGCTATACTATTATTCTTTAACAATCAAAAGTCCTCCTTTCACATCCTTCTAACAAGCCTCTCAATCATGCAATACAAAAAGTAACTGACAATCAAGAACATCAACAGTCTTAAAACTAATACAAAACGGAAATAACCATAAACCAAACATAAAGTCATGCAAACTGAAACGTCTGCAATTATTAAAATTATAAAAGACCTTAAAACTAAAACATATGTAATTATAACAACTTATGGTAACTCAAGTGCATCATCCACCTCCGCTACAAAAAGATTCGCCTTCGAATCTACCTCGTCTTTATTGACGTCATCTTCTTTAGGTGGTAATCCAGGCGGCAATTCTTCTTGCATTACATCTGCAAATTTTGTCAGTTCTAGAATTTCTGACTTGGACAATAGAGAATTCTTTGCTTCCTTCCTCTAATCTGAAGGTGCTAATGTAATAAGGTGACCATCCTTTTTGAAGGTGTAATTTTTTTTTAAACCATCATGTTTTTCCTTCCTATCAAATTGTCATGGCCTACCTAATAAAATGTGACGAGCATCCATAGGAACGACATCTCACCATACCTCATCTGAATATTTTTTCCCAATTGAAAAACACACGAGGCATCTTTTGGTTACCCTTATTCCCTTTTTTTCTAGCCAAGACAACTTATAAGGTTGTGAGTGGGTTGGCTACCTTGTGCTTGGCTTGAGAGTGTATCTCAAGGCCTGGAGCCTTAAGAATCCACTAGGGAGAGTGGAGTCTTGTGTGAGAGGAGTTAGTGAACTCCGTAGGTTCGGTTTGAGAAATTTCTCAGAGCTTGGAGCAGTGTAGGCACTACGAAGATTTTTGATATTTTATTTGATTGATTGTGTGACGCGTGTTTGTAATACAGGTACACTTGTGATAAATAAAATATCTGCAGCGACTTCAGTCTGGACGTAGCATCCTACTTAGGCTTAGTGGGTGTGAACCAGGATATATTGTGTGTCTTTATCTCTCTGATTTAATTTCTGAATATTTTGTTTAGAGACTCGTAGTTACACTAATTCTTGCTTGAAAGTGTTGTAGCAGTTTTCTATTATATTTTTAGAGTTCTGTAGCACCTTGCTGGTTCTATTATAATTGTTGTAGCACTTAAACTGTTTTCTGGTATTTGAAAATTAATCATTTTCTATTTTGAGTAAGAAAGCTTGTTGTTGCGTTTGCTCTATAAAATTAAAGGTCATGTACGTTTTCTATTGATATACATCACATAGAAATCATTTTGGGCATACAGAGATATAAGATAAAATTAGTAAAATTGTTATAGCTATGTAACTGTTGTCTGAACTAAACTTGCAAAGTAATTTGATAACTGTCAATCTTATTGAGTTGGTGTGGTGATTGAGCTTAATTGTTCAACTTTGTCTAGACTTTACAAATTTAAGGATCTACTGAGAAAAAGTTTTTCAAAAAATTTAGAACACCTATTCACCCCCTCTAGGTGTTCTGTAAGCGTCCTGTGTAAGAAGTCAGTTGCCCAACATTCAGCACTGGTGAGTAGCCACCAGTCCACTAGTATTGACAATCAATTTAAATCTTAATTTTTAAATTTTTATTTATTGAGGATATAATTTTTTAATTTCAATTATTTTATAAATTATGTGTTTTAATATTTTTTATTTTAGACTATGATTTTTTAAATAATATAGAATAATAAACTAATGTGTAAATAGTTTAAAAATGAATTTAAAAATCCATATACAATTTTGTTGAAAAAGATATTTTTGTCTATTTATAACATATCATGATACCATGTGATTTGCCTTAAACACCATATATGACAATATTATCTCATCACAACACTTATTTGAGTGAATTTATAGTGGTCCGGGATCACAGAGTACTGGGTGGGACTGAGGTGAGAGTAAGAGAGAAAAAGTTGAGGAGATAGGAGAGAGAAATAAAAAAATAAATAAGTAATATAGGTGTCAACTTTTGAGTGGAAGGACCAGGGTGATCCGGGAGCATATTAAAAAATTTCCAATTATTTAATGGAAATCAAAAGCAGAATAAAATAGACAAATAAATAGACAAATCATATGGTATATTGTCAACCAAATGAGCTCTAAATGGGTCCGAGGCTTAATATTATGAATTATCAAGGTGGCATATTTGATATGTTTCTCTTATATAATATACGAAATATGGCGAACATTCACATGTCAACGAACACATTATAATATGGGAAAATTATTTCTCGGACCACTACAGATAAAATTATCTCTAGTGAGCTCAAAATGATGTCATTTTGAATTATAAGTTTAAAAAATTATAATAATAAAGACTAATATAACCTTACAACATATTATAATTACAAAAACATCTTATTTTTGACCCAAAATGACGACATTTTGGGCTTATCGGAGATGAATTATCTCCAACGACTGAAGAAATTATATACCCTTATAATTTACAATTAGGGGTGTTAACGGGCAGAGCCAAGCCGATTTTTGGTCTTAAAAGACTAAGCCTATGTTTAAATGTATTAGTCTAACCAAGTCTGTTACCTGTTATGAATATAATTATGAGCCTGTGACCTAACTTATTTACAAAAAATAAAAGTATGGTTTAGCCTGTTTAAAAAAATAAGACAACAGGAATTTATTCAAACAGAATATACAATCAACAACACTAGTAATTATATAAATATTCATAAATTCAATGTACATCTAAACAACCTAATATAGAACAAAATCATTCAAAAAGTCTGTTTAATCAATAAAATGTTATGAAATGGAATGAGGAGAGAGAAAAGATTATTACAAGTACTATAAAAAATATAAAATAAAAATAAAAAATAATATACTAGGCTAGCCTAGGAGACTCTAAGGCCGAACTTTTGAATTTGAGCCTGAGACCTTTTTATTAAACGAGTTTTTATGCAAATCGAAGTCTAGTTCCAACAACTAATTTTAGACATGTAAGCTCAAGTCTTCACAAGTCGAATCAAAATGGTTCATTTACCACCCCTACCCCTGTATACAACCCTAAAATCAATTAATGGTATACAAAGTCATGAAAGTATTAAGCGCAAGACATATCACTGAATATAGAATTTTTTTGAATCAAAACTTAATTAATTCATAACAAAATTAATCTGGGTTTCATCTAGTCTTAACACACACACACACACAAAAACTAGAAAACTATAAAGAAAGAATAAAGTAAAAAAAAAAAAAAATAATACTAGAAAACCATAAAGAAAGAATAAAGTAAAAAAATTGATAGTGAGGAATAATGTTAGTACTTAGTACCGATGTCTCACTCTGCAGTGCTCATTCTCCCATTGTCATTCATTAATTGTTTTCCTCTCGCGTTAATTCATCGCCCGGGCATGTATATTTTCCCTTGAATCCCTGATCTGTAGTTGACAATGTCTTCTTTGCGATGAGCATACACAATGCCTAGAGAACCGAAATTGGTAATCTTATTTATTTATATTTGGTCTAACGATGATTAAATTTTTTTCCAAAAAAAACAAATTATCAGGAAATTTGTTTTTTTGAAGCATTTTGAACCAAAATACTATATAAGAATACCACTACGAGGGTGATATTTTTAGATTCCCATGATATTAGAAAATTTTATACAATTTTTTGATAATATTCTTGGTAATATTTTGACCTACCAAATAATTTTTTTATAACATTTTTAAGAAGTTATTTTTTTTCATAATTTTTTTTCCTTTATCAAACGGGATATATTGTTATTTCCTTGGCCCCAGTTTTATAGGATAAGGAATCTCTATTCTATTATGATTTGGTTTACCTATATTATGGGATATCATCTCTTCAAAATATTTTTTTTGTTGTTAAAAAAAATTATTTTCAAATTTCAAGACAACTCCAGCACTTCATTGCTCAAATATCTACACGCTCTTCAAAGACAAATATATATGTTACATGATTTTGGTATAAAAATGCTCCTTTTTCTTAGCGATTTGATGCTCTCCGGCAAGTATACCAATTGCACAATTAATAAAGTGATAAATAAAGTTCGTCTCCATAGAAATTGAGATCAAATGTCAATTAAACTTTCTCTTAAAGAATGGAAGAACTCAAATAGATTTTGTGACAAATATTGTCAATTTGATGAAAATGAGAAATGAAAATAAAAACTTATTTTTGGGATTTTTATGAATCAAGAACACAATAAAAATCAGATGTGATTTAAAATATATGAGAAAAATATTGTACCCAGGATTCATTCACCAAATGATCACCGCTTTTTACTCCGGATTGATTTACAATAATCATTTCTATAATTTTTCAGATAAATTATCATATAAAAAGATTTAATAGTTAACCCTTTAGCCCCAATTAGAACCCCAATTCCTTCGAGTGTTACGCATGGATTTAAGCAATGAACGCGATAATTTAAGCATTTGCAATCAGATAAACGTCTATTCCTAGCACGCATACAAATCGTTACCCTACTCACTTTCAAGATCAAAACCCCAATATTCTTATCTAGGGTTTTAATTCTCAGATTATTATCAACTATTAGAGTGATCAATTCTAACAAAGAAAATATCAAATTCATGCAGAGTAATGATAAAGATAATTATATAAATGAAAAACTATAAATCAATCATTCATATCAAGGGTTCACATATGGATCGTGACCCTGACTACAATAAACATAATTAGTCAACCATTGATATGGCTGAAAATTCAATATACAACAAGAACATAAAAACAAAAGAAGAAAAAGATGAACAGTTCTTCAGCGCAGTCGTCAGTGTTTTCTCCAGAATCTCAGATCTGCTAGGGTTGTGGCTAAGAGGGTCTATTTATAAGACTTCTTTTTCTTCTTCCAAAAATACCCTCAGACTGCATCGTGTTTCTTTCCTGCAAATCAGCGCCAGTTGGCATAAGTTTGCGCCGCGTCACTGCCTGATTGCAAAAGTCGGAACAATTTCCTCGCAAAGTGGCGCCAATTGGCGCCATCTTTGTTCATCTTTGGCGCTATATAGCGCCATTCCTTGTTGAATTTTGGGCGCAAGGTGGCGCCATCTTTCCTATGATTTGGGCGCTGGTTGGCTTGGTTGTGGCTAGCATGGGTTTGGCGCTACCTAGCGCCACACTAATGTGCTTTAATTTTTTCTCTAGACTTCGGCGTCAGTTGGCGCCATAGTGGCGTCAATTGGTGTCACTTGCAAAGTACCGTTGTGAATTCCGTAAACTGGCACGAGTTTGGGTGTGGTGCCGTCCGCGTCATGCTTTTGAAATTTATACTTCTCTGAACTCGTGTGTAATTACGTCAACAGACTTTTTATTATTTTCACTTTTTATTCTTGTAAAAACATAACCAATAGGCGAGAAATATTATTAAAAGAAAGAATCAATATAATTCGCAAATATGTATTTAAGTTGCTCTAACACAAAAAATTACACTTGCCATTCAAAGTTAATTATTCCTTTCACCAAAAAAAAGTTAATTATTCCAAGGAAATCCTTGATAGAAATAAATGAAAATTATGAGTAAAATAATATGTAAATCCCAAATGTATCTTAAATATATGAAATAGAGATAAATCATGATAAAAAAAATTTACAAGAGAAAATGAGATAAACAAGAACGTTATCAACTTTGGGGCAAATTTTTTTTATACCAATGTAAAAATAATAAATTTTACACAAAATCTCAACGTTGATTTTTGTACGTATGACAGTTGTATTTTATTGGGAATTTAATTAATAAGTATAACACAATAAATTATAATATATGATGTAGTGATATTCGCGGTCTAGATAGGATTGACTTTGGAAGAAAAAATCATTCGATCCAATTTCTTCGGTTTGATCATGTAATAATCCATTTGATTTGAATTCTTTTTCAAATCTGATCCAATCCGATCCAATCCAATCTAATTTTATTCAGTTTGGATTGAATTGGTTTTCAACTTTTTGAAGAGCCTCAAATTTGTACGATGATTATTGTGCAAATAACATGTCTTTTGTATGTATTAACTTTGTAAAATTTGTATAATGATTACTATGCAATCTAGAAATATCAGTAAATCTAATTTTCAATATAGTACAACAAAAAGTTTAAACTGGGTAAACTCGATTTCAAGTATTTTCACTTGTTGGATAAGAAGGAAAATTAGACAATAACAAAGTAAGAAAAATTAATCTTAATTACTAAAATAGAGAGATCTTAAAACAACTTTTTATTTCAGATTTTGGCACATAAGTTTTACAGAAAAATTATTTCTGCAGTTACTGCAGATAAGTTATCTGCATTTATTCTCAAAACGACGTCGTTTTGAGATTGAAATATTAAAAAATTATAATTATAAAGACTAGGGTAAAGTGTGTGTCATTTTAAAAAATGTAAAGCTATGTCATTTTAAGAGAGAGAAACAGATAGATTAAGGAGGAGAGAGAGTTGACAAAAGGGTCTCACCTCTTTGTGAGAGTGAAATGATATAAGTTGTTATTTAAAAGGATAAACACTTTTCCCTAAAGACTATAATAACCTTGGAATAAATTAAAATTACAAAAATACCATGATTTCCGTCCCAAAACGACGTCGTATTGGGCTTACTGCACATAATCTAACCGCAGAAAAAGCGAACCCTAAGTTTTATAATATATTATATTCACGTGAAAATTATAAAAATAAATAAAAACAAATCCTTAACTCAATTCAAATATTATATTTATGTAGCAAAAAATTCATACTTTTGTAGTATCTTATACAAATGTTGAAATCACAATGATCGTAGTAAGGCAAACTTGCTAGATTTTACCAATAAATTTTATTGGGTTTAACTGATGGGTTAATGGGTATTGGATTTAGAATCTTTTTGAGTATGATTGGGGAATAGGCCCAAATAAATAGAGGGAAGTAATATATTGGATCGGTTTGTATTGAATCGGTTTTAATCAACTAAACCGAAACTGATCCAATCGAATTAAAATTTACGATTTTTTTTTCGATTTTCCATTTTTCAGTTATCAATTTTTCGGTTCAGTCACCGTGGTTTGAATCGGTTGATAAACACCCCTAATCTGATGCACAAAAATTAATAGCTAAGATTGAGTGTAAGACTTATTATTTTTATACCGGTGTAAGTTGATGCTATCCCAAAAATTTAAACATGATTTAACTCAATCTATCTGGTTTATCCACCGATTAAACTGCAATCAGAAATTTTCTATGGTGGTAATGACATCGATATTTTTTTGAAAGTTCAAGGCATTTTAATGTTTATAACATTAAGCCAATGAGACTAGACTAATTGTGAGGGGTTTATATAATTTGCATATAGTTAAATGTTCAAGTCTTAGTGTCATTATTATATACAAAATCATTTTAAGATAACCCTCTAATATAATATGATATTGTTCCGATCAGACTAGTTGGATAGTTGATGAATTGATTGAGAAATTAAAAAGTGTTATACAACATTGTAATATGAGAAATTCAAGGCATTTATCAACAGCGCATTTTATTAAATATCATATATATATTTTTTTTTAAAAAAGGTAAAATGTGTGTCATTTTAAAGGATGTGAAGTTGTGTCACTTTAAGAAAGAGAAAGAGATAGATAAAGGAGGAGAGAAAGTTGACAAAAAAATAAAGGTGTGGGTCCCACATCTTTGTGAGAGTAAAATGATATAAGTTGTGTCATTTAAAATAATAAATATTTTTCCCTTAAAAAAATTATCTATAAGTTTATCGATTATCAACTAATTCACTTTGAGCCAAGCAAAGCTACGGGAGCAAGTGTCTCTTTAGATCTTTTTTTAAGCTAGAAGCTACTTATAAGCATAACTTAGGCCAAACATGTTTTAGGAAAATCTCTTATCATAAAAAGTTCTTTTTTTATAATGAAGAAAAAAGCTGAAAGCTAAAAGCTTCTAGGAGGAGTTTTTTTTAAGCTCTTATTTACTTTTCTTGAATTGTGTGCTTTTTTAAGCCGAGCCTGTTTGGATTCTCTTATTTTTAAGCTAGAAGCTACTTATAAGCTAAAGCTAAAAAAAGAGCTTAAAAAAATAAACTACACGCTGTTTGGTAATTACATAAAAATTTTAGCTTAAAAATTACTTAAAAGCACATGTTTCACGAAAATTATATTTCTCTCTATCTGTATAACTCTTCATTTTTTTTTAAAAAACACACAATTCAAGAAAAATAGATAAGAGCTTAAAAAAAAACTCCTAGGAGGAGCTTTTAATTTTTAGCTTTTTTCTTCATTATAAAAAAAAGTTTTTTGTTATAAGAGCTTTTCCCAAAACCTATTTGGCCTAACTTATACTTATAAGTAGCTTCTAGCTTAAAAAAGAGATGATCCAAACAAGCACGAAGAGTTATAAAGTTGGAGAAAGAGATAATTTTCTGGAAATATGTGCATTTAAGTAACTTTTAAGCTAAATTTTTTATATAATTACCAAACAACTTTTAGCTTTTATTTTTAAGCTTTTATTTCTAGCTTTAGCTTATAGGCAGCTTATAGCTTAATAAAGAAATAATCCAAATAGGAGATTTTAACACAATTGAGTATCAATGACTTAAACTTGAGATCATTCTTTAAGTCGAAACAATCATTTTCAATTGATCCACATGTTAATGATATTTATCATTTAACTTTGGGTTTTATTAATATCATGTTAAAGGAGATAGTTATCTCATGTCATAGAGATAAATTTGTGGGCTCTACCACCTGAAAAAAGAAAAAGAAAAAAAAAATAAAGATATGACACAGTTATCGAAGGGTGTGTAGGAGAGAAAAATTATTTCATGTAAAATGAGAATAGTTTTTCTCTTTAACTTTATCTTACATCTCGTTTATGTTTTATATTTTTATTTTCACATTTATTCTGTGATTTTATTTTAGAAAAATGCTAACCTAAAACATTTCAAATTCTTGACAAGGATTTAAAATATCAAAATATTGAATAAAAACAATAATTTGTAGTATTCTTAGCATATTAAATGTTGTATTTTTTTTAAAATTTCTTAAAATTTGTCCTTAGAAGCTAGAACACTCTTTAATAAAACCCATTATTTTATTTTAGTTTTTGCATGAGAAACCCTTTGTTCCATTGTAAAACATTAAGCACCCCTAATTATTTGCATCAGTGACATGTGCGCTTTCCGGGAATGGATCATATAATGTATTATTTAATATGATAATGTAATGTAGGAAGACCTTAACTATTTATGGATAAATCAATGGTGATGAGGGATGAGAGAAAAAAAATTAGAATAAGGAGTGACAAGATCATCATTATTGATTTACACATAAATGATTATGATCTTATTATAACCTAATTATATTAACTAACTCATGAGAGGATCCACTCTCATGTCCCATGTTTTCGTTCAAAATCCTAAAATTATGGTTTAGATTCTAATAGTTTAACCATTTAACTTTTGGATTGTTCTAATTTTTCAATAATAAAAATTTGACATGTACTAATGTATAATAAAAACATAATACATGTATTTTTTAATACAATTTATAATACGTATGTTATGATTACCAAAATAAAAATAAAAATACGTATGCTATGTTTTTAATTAAAGAACAACACCACTCTTTCACCCCAAAAAAATAAAAATAAAACCCGCATGTATTTATAGAACTTTATCTATTTTTTTTTTGTATACTAAATTTTATTTATTTTAGAACCATAAATAAAGCATTAATTCTTCTTAGACAATGTCAATAAAAAAGTTTTAGTGTCGATTTCTATTAATATTTTATTAATAAATTAACACTGTGTATTATTGTAAAGATTATTGAAACTTATGAAATGACAAAAGAAGATAAATTGCACGTCCAAACATACTTTGACTGCAAATTCAATACTTGAGAGTTTTGGATGGCAAACTGTAAATGCAAATAGAAGCATATCCTTCCATTTCTGTTTCATTTTCTTTATAGGGTTTTATAAGAGTTATGTTGTAGGAAAAGTGATTCTATTATGTTATAGAAATTCGTTTTGCGTGCTAGAGTTTTTTTTTTTGTTGCGGGCCCCACAAAATATTGTGTGTGTAGGAATTTTTTTGTGATCATGTTAAATGATAGATGATAAACCCTTCTTTATAACATGTATGAGCTATACAATAGCGTGCCCATAAATTTTTGCGGGCGAAGCCTTCATATGGTCATAAAATGTTGGCTAACATTGGCATTTACGGGTGTCAATTATTGGACACGATACGATGACTCTAAATTTGTGTCATGTTCTTTTGGTCAAAATATGATACGCGAAAAATTCGTGTGGTATTGTGTATCGACGCCAAATCCACATTTGACTAGTATTTTTTATTTATTTATTTTTTTAACCCGACTTTTTAACTATTTATTGTTTTGACCAATTCATGTTGTCTCATTGTGTCACCCCGTGTAAAAAGTGATTTGTGTTGGTGTCAAGAACTCATAAATTTTAATTTACGTGTTATTTGTATTTGTCATGTCAACCCACAAAATTTGTGGATCATGTTCGTGTTGAATTTATGTATTATCATAGAAAAAAAATTATATAGGACCCATATGTTAAAAGAAAAAGAAAAAAGAATCAGCATGAAAATTTAGCGTGCATGAAAAAGAAAAAACTTCATTTCCCATTAATTAATGCACTTGTAAACCAAATAGCACAATCGAAATAGTTTAGGAAACTACATTTGCAACTCTTTAGCACGTTTTTGTTGAAGTTCCAAATTGTAAATTTAGGTATATATAAAAACCTTATTTGAGATGTGTTTCTAATAGCATAAAAATGTTTGAGAGAAAATCTAAACTTCAGATTTTCAATGTTTTGCTGAACTTTATGAAATTATCTTTGTAACTCTCTAGCATGTTTTGCTTAAGTTTCAAAATACAAATTTAGGCCACGAATAAGTCGCATATGTATCAAGTCAGACGACAAATCAAATCTTTTTATTCGATAGCATACAATAACAAAAAACAAGTCAATCTCAATGCACTCCAATTGAGTATATACGCGCAAAAAAGGCAGAAGAAAGAATAAATGCAGGTACACTTAACAATTAACATTATGGGCTGGTACATCATCCTCAACTGTACCAAAACAGTATACAAATTAAGTCCCTCTATGAACTGGTGGGACCTTGGTATATTGACTAGTATACTATGACCCAAATACAAACTTAACTCGTACATTTGTAAACAACAACACAAGCAATCTCCATTAAACAACATAAAATTTTGAAGTGAGAAAAATATGGTACATCAAAATATAGATTCAACATTTTCATCTAGAAGCACTTTTATACCTTGTATGATCTCCGTCTTAGCCTTTGGTGCTTGCTCTTCTAGATGATTATGAGTAAGAGAACTAGCCTCGCCACCGTCGATCAAGAACCCAGTTCTGGGAACAAAAGTTGTGAGATGATGGTGCAGACTTAACACAATGTCCTATAAACGAGTTACCTAGACAACAAATAGAAGAACTACGAACAACGAACCAATTTTTATTGTAGACATAATAATAGACCTCCCTTGATAAACAATCCTGCACAATTCACTTGGCCTTTTTCTGTGCAGCCTTGGTGACCTTAGCTCCAGAAGGATCCTTTTTCTCCACGTTCTTGATGACTCCCACAGCAACAGTTTGACGCATGTCTCTTACAGCAAAACGACCTAGTGGAGGATACTCAGAGAATGTTTCAACCACCATGGGCTTGGTGGGAATCATCTTAACTAAACCAGCATCTCCATTCTTCAGGAATTTGGGCTCCTTCTCAAGCTCCTTACCAGAACGCCTGTCAATCTTGGTCATAAGCTCAGCAAACTTGACAGCAATGTGAGAGGTGTGGCAATCAAGAACAGGAGCATAGCCATTTCCAATCTGTCCAGGGTGATTCATAATGATAACTTGGGCAGTAAAATTAGCAGCCTCCTTGGCAGGGTCATCCTTAGAGTTTGAGGCAACATAACCGCGCTTGAGGTCCTTGACAGCAACATTCTTAACATTGAATCCCACATTGTCACCAGGAAGGGCCTCTGTGAGAGCTTCATGGTGCATCTCCACAGACTTAACTTCAGTAGTCAGTCCAGTTGGTGCAAAAGTCACCACCATTCCAGGTTTCAAAACACCAGTTTCAACACGTCCCACAGGCACAGTTCCTATTCCTCCAATCTTGTAGACATCCTGGAGGGGTAATCGCAGGGGCTTGTCTGAGGGTCTCTTGGGCTCATTGATCTGATCAAGGGCCTCAAGAAGGGTTGGACCCTTGTACCAGTCAAGGTTTGTAGACCTCTCAATCATGTTATCTCCCTCAAAACCAGAGATGGGAACGAAAGGGATCTTGTCTGGGTTGTACCCGACCTTCTTCAAGTAGGAAGAAACTTCCTTGACAATTTCATCATATCTAGCCTTCGAGTACTTGGGTGTAGTGGCGTCCATCTGTTCAAAAAAGACATAAACGAGAACTTGAATAAATTAATTGAAAAAATAATTAAATGTGACTTTCATTTCAAGTGCAGGGGAGATAAAGGCCTAAAAAATTAATATACCTTGTTACAGCAGCAAATCATCTGCCTCACACCAAGAGTGAAAGCAAGGAGAGCATGTTCGCGAGTCTGACCATCCTTGGAAATCCCAGCTTCAAAACCACCAGTAGTGGAATCGATAATAAGAATAGCACAGTCAGCTTGGGATGTCCCAGTAATCATATTCTTAATGAAATCTCTGTGTCCAGGTGCATCAATAACTGTGCAGTAGTACTTGGTTGTCTCAAACTTCCACAAGGCAATATCAATGGTGATTCCTCTTTCGCGCTCAGCCTTAAGCTTGTCAAGCACCCAAGCATACTTGAATGACCTCTTGTTCATCTCAGCAGCTTCTTTCTCAAATCTCTCAATAACACGCTTGTCAATACCTCCAAGCTTGTAGATCAAGTGGCCAGTGGTAGTTGACTTCCCAGAGTCAACATGGCCAATGACCACAATATTAATGTGAACCTTCTCCTTACCCATTACACTTTAAGCTTAAGAAACACAAAAAATCTGCCCTTTCAACACAAAAAACAAACTTCAATACACAAAGAAAACGATTCAGATGAATTAAATAAATACCAACAACATACCCATGCTGACAAATCCAAAAGCATGCAATCAAAATCAGCAAAATAGATCAAACAGAGAAGATATAACATGTTTTAGCATATCAAGAAAATCCAGCATGGCATCAAAACTAAAGCAAGGTATATGATTCAAAAGATGGAAACCCAAATCTATACATCAAGAACCGACAAAATGTCCTGATTCGAGTATACATGATTTTAAATCCCAATCAAAATCAAATTACATCACAAAACAAAGAAGTGCAAAAATTAACACAAAACAATAATCGATTATCCACCATAACCAAAGATCAAAACTAAACTGCACAAAAAAAATAAAGAAATTTATGATAAGAAAATCGACATGAAACGAGATATGAAAAACAGAAATAACCTTAAAGTAAGAAGCTGCGTTAAAACCCCAGGCGCGAGGGAAGGATGTGCGAAATAGAGTGACTTACAAGGGTGTTATATAGCACAAATCTTTATTTTTGATGACAGAATTTTCCTGCTTTTTGCAATTTATTTCCAATTGTATCCTTATTCCGCTTACGTGGCGCTAATTCAAAGTCCACTCTCGCGTTTTGCGTTATCTCCACCGACGGCATGTGTTGAAGAGAGAACATTATGGTTGTGACTTGGGAGCTAAGTAAGCGTGTCCCCCAAGGCATCAACCCATTTTAAATAATAACAATTTGTTTATTTTTCTTATATATGTATTTTTTAAAATAAATATATGACAAAGTGAACTTACAAAATTTTAATATCTTAAAAACACAAAAGGTATATAATATTCACTTCATTTATTACTAAGAAAATATTAAGGGATATGATAGTACAATTAAAAAAATATATTATTATTTAAGATATGTTACGAGCTTGTTTGGTTTGTTATGATAGAATATGAATGACTATGATAAGGGGCTCGATAAAAGTTAAACAATGATATGCGTATAATAAACTCATATTGTATAATATATTTGATGTATACTAAATATACAGATGATATTATTCTATTTAGTGCTTAACACTAATTATATAGTATTATTATATGATATAAATAAAAATATCCATTCTCAATATAATTTTATATGATTTTTTTAAAATTTATTTTTAAATAACTTTTTTAGTTATTTACATATTAGTTATTAAATAAATTTAAGGGCCAAAAATTTAAATAAAATACATAAATAACTTATAAAAAAATTTAAATTAAAAGTATATCCTCATTGAATATTCTTTTGAAAATAAATTTTAAATTAATTGTCAATATTTGTGGCCAAAAAACTAGTACAATGGCTGGCTGGTGGTGTTGGTTGACGTGAAGGGTAACAAGTTGAAGTGACAATAGTAGCGATTGTAGGGGTTGATGATGATAATGATGACTAGTGGCAATTGTGGTGAGTGACTTATGGCACTGTTAGTGGTGGCGCTGGCCAATGACTACGATGGTGGTGATGACAAGTGGGGGTGGCTAGTGAAAATGGTGGCGATGGGTGGTTATGGCAACACTGACGATGACCGATGGAATTTGCAAGGGTAATCAATGGTGGTGGTGAAAATAACAACGGTGATGACTGATACCTTGCAGTAATGAAGACTAGCTGACGGAAGTTGGTGGCAGTAATAAATGGTAGAGATGGCCGATAGTTGATTGATGACAATGACTAACCTTCGTGTACCCAACAAAGTTTGTAAGGGAAGAACATATAGATACATTTGGGATGAAACGGGGATGAAATTGGTTGTTTTATCCTATTCATTCCTAACTTGAATCCTCCGTTATAATAATATATCATGCTATCCACAAAACATAATGAGTCAATGGCATAAACTTATCATATTATATTGATTTACCAAACAAAAAATTAAAGAAAAATATCATAATCTGTCCTCTCTATCCTAGCCACCAATGGATTGTAAAAAAAAAAAAAAAATCACTCCACATGATTTATTTGATAGTATTAAAGAATCATAAACAAATGACATATAACATTTTGAAATTTTGTAAGTTTTTTAAATAATTAATATAATATTTATAAATATCCTTTATCCATATACAATTATTTCGACTACTTGAAAGTTTTGGATGGCAAACTGTAAATGCAAATAGAAGCGATTTTTATTTTTATTTTATTTTTAAACATATCCTTTCATTTACTTTATGACAGGTATAGACTATATAATAGCCAGCCCACAAATTTTTGCAAGCTAAGCCTTCCGATGATAAGGCCCATAAAATGTTGGCCTGCATGGCTTGGTTCGTTTATATGTTTACTTAATTGAGAAATAATATCTAATAGCTGTCATACAACTGATTTGTGACTTCTACACATGTTTTATATTTTTCGCATCATATTTGTGTTGTAGATTTAAAATATATTTAGAATATTCTGAGAATATTAACAATAGTAAAGCTATAAATTATAATGAATGAAGAGTCACATTATGTCTTTGATTATGGATTCTTAGAAAATTTGATTTGCATGGTTTGAAGCATATAAAGAAGGGTTTTATTAATCTCATGTTAAAGGAGATAAGTTATCTTATGTCATAGAGATAAATTTGTGGGTTCCACCACCTGAAAAAAAGTTGACACAATTATCGAAGGATGTGTAGGAGAGAAAGTTATAACATGTAGCATAAGAGTAATTTTTTCCTATAAAGAATAGGAAAAAAGAAGAATAATGTTGTAGGAAAGTTGTTAGGTAATGTGATAGAGATAGGAATTGTGGGACCCACATTAAAAATAAGTGTGGGTCATACAATCTCTATCTCTATAACATTACCTAATAACTTTCCTATAATATTATACTTCTATTTCCCTAAAGAATATGCCGCGAAAGGTATTTTGTTTTGCATAAAAAACACAGACATATGAAATTGAAACTTTTTATTCAACATGTATGAATTAAAATTAGGGTTTTATAAGAGTTATGTTATAGGAAAAGTAATTGTGTAATGTTATAGAGATTCATTTTGCGTGCCGTAGTTTTTGTTTGTTTTTTGGTGCATAAAAAACACAAAATGTTGTGTGTGTCGGAAACTTTTTGTGTTCATGTGACAAATACAAACCCCTTAAAATTAACATATATCTTACCCGAACTAAAATGTAACATTACCTGTCTTAAGTTTCAAAAAAGAAAAAAAAAAACTTTACGAGAAGTACACGTGGGCTACAAAGTTTTTCATTTTCTACCAGCTGAATTGACCTTTGTTGCTGTAAATTCCTTATAGTAGTTTACAATACAGGTTTTTATTCATTCAGCGTCATAACAATATTATACAAAAGCTGAAATTATAGAGTTGGTTGTAAGTAAGATGTGTTTTTCCTCGGTTAATCAGTTTAATGTTAGTATTTAGGATAATTAATTTCTCTAAATCCACCAGGTGATATATGTGTAGTATCCTTTAATATTATTTAGTGTGGACTTTAATCTCAATGATATGAAAGTTACATGAAAATACTTGTACCATAAAAAAATAAAGTTAAAATGGTTGAGTGTGGCTCATACTTCGCATGCTGACAAAGACTTTTGTTGTCGGGGTCAGCAGAAAACTAAATGGGTCCCGCTTCCAAGTGAACGGGCGGTGGTTCGGGGGGCAGTGCCCCTAGACCCGTAGAGGCTAGATATTATTGTGGGCCTCTGATTTATTGTAATTTTTTTTTAGTAGTTTGAGCTTTGGGCTTGAGCCCATGAATAGTTATTGTTAGAATTTTCTAATCCTATTTATATTTTCCTTGTGAACTGAGTGACTTGTGGGACTATAAATAGTTGTTTTCAGTTTTCTAATCCTATTTATATTTTCCGAATGATTTGTAACGAGTGACACAATGACTGAATAAAGCTAAATGTAGCCTAAATTAGGTCAGCAACGTAAATCACTGTGTATATAATTGCGTGTGTAGCTTGTGTGATTTTCAATTTCCAACAAAAATCTAGACTCGTATATACTATTTATATTCTCTTTGTAGCCAAAAAAACCCGATAAAATATTGATGTTTTAAAAATTTGTACGGCTCTGGAATGCTGATGACTATGAATAAATAAATATAATACAATTAATATGTATTGTACCATGAATTATGAAGAATATAACAGTGAGTACCAAAGTAAGGGTAATTTTGACATTTACTTTAACATTTCATCAATATTTTACAATTTACCAAACCTAGCATTTATAAAATTAACTAAATTTTCCCGACAAATTTTTTTTCAACCAAACACCCTTTCGCAACTTATCCGGCAAAAAGTATTCCCATTATATTGTGTGATTCTCAATTTCCAAACGCCCTTTAGCGACTTAACAAAAAATCCTTTCCACTATGTTCCAGTAATAATTATTTCACGAATTAAAAAAAATTTCTAATGTATCCTGGATTTCATAACTACTAAAGTCGATTCACAAAACGCTATCTCTGATGAAAAAAGGCCATTCAAATCATATAGAACATCTTCAAAAAGTCATTTGCCAAAGATTGAACAGAAATATATAAAAGTTAAATTCGACAAGAACACATTTTCACCCAGCAAATAAATCATATAGAACAAGCATTTTCGAACCTTGAATGGAGTAATTAGATTTTCTGAACAAAAATTAACAATTCTGGATCCTGTTTTGTTTCTTATACCCGACCAAGCTGAATGGATTGCACAGTTGATTGTTTCACCTTTTTATTTTTGTCTTTTTAAGACGAAATCAATCACCTAATCAAGTAAACAATTAATCAATGCACTGGAAAAGCACATAGCACTATGGAAATACTTTACGAAATTATATTTGCAACTTTTAGCATGTTTTTATTGAAGTTTCAAATTGCAAATTTATGTAATATATAAAAACCTTATTTGAGATGTGTTTGTAATTGTATACAAATTGTTTTACAGAAAATCCTGGACTGCAGATTTTGCCTGTTTTGCTAAAGTTTCAAAATGTAAAATTAGGCCATGAATAATAATAATAAAAGTCTTGCATATGTAGCAAGTCATAGACAACAAATCAAATCTTCTTCGATAGCATAAAATAACAAAAGACAAGTCAATCTCAATGCGTTCATACTGAGCGTAGGCAAAAATGCAGAAGAGTATATGCTTCTAGGCTTAACATGCCGGCTCCACAATCCTCAACTGTACCAAAACATTATATATATATATATATATATAAATTAAGGGGTTTGTTTTTCTCATGATGCGTGATAAAACAAACCCTTCCTACACTCACCATAAAATGGTGTGCTACTCATTTTTTTTTGTTTTTTTATTTTTTTAAATAGATGAGTCTCACAATTGATGTATCTATGACATGAGATTTGAATTCTCCTGTTTTTCGCAAAAATTAAGTCCCTCTATATATGAACTGGTGGGCCCTTGGTATATTGACTAGTATGGTATGAGCCAAACACAAACTTAGCTCAGACATGTGTAAACAACACAAGCAGCCTCCATTAAACAAAATAAAATTTTCAAGTGAGAGAAATATGGTCTGTCCAAATGTACATTTAATATTTTCATCTAGAAGCACTTTATAATTATACCTTTTTAGCCTTTGGCACTTTTGCTCTTCTAGATGATTATAATTAAACTGTTAAATTGGAGTACCTTGTTTCCCTAAACTATTCATTCATCTAGAAGGTATCGAAATCAATAGCTTCCAACTTTTTATCTCTTTCTCTAACTTATATATTATAATATCCTCCATGTATATGTATATATATATTGGGAATACTGTAATAGATCAAGTCACCAAATATTCTTCACATTTATATGCTCATTCCTTTTTGTTTCTATCTCTTGTGTAAGTATCAATGGTGGCAAAAGAATCTTACTCAGACCAAGAAGCAGGAAATGAAGAGAACACTCTGCTTCAAGATCCATATGAAGAAGAAGAAACTCTATCCCTCAGTGACCTTCCAATTCATAGTGATTCAAATTCAGGTCAAAGGTGTGATTTCTCCAAAGAAGATGGAAAAAACTCAGCAGGATCCTATAACAAAGAGGATAATGATGACTTCTTTGAATTCTTCAGTGAAGAATTCACCACCTCAAGTACTCATGCAACAACTGCAGAGAATATAATCTTTTGCGGCAAACTCATTCCCTTCAAAGATCATCCACATGTCCACAATAGAGGGAAGAGCCTTAGCCATATTCAAGAGGCTGTGACATCTTCTCATAATTATGGTGGTAGCTTCAAGAAGGGACAAGAAGCAAAGGGTTCAAAGAGTTTTGCTTGTGATTACACATCAATAGGGAAGGTCTCGCTAATGAGGTCAACCACAAAGTCTAGGTGGTTTTTGTTTATGTTTGGGATGTCAAAGTTGTCCACCACTGAGATGGAACTTAGAGA
Source organism: Gastrolobium villosum (assembly GCA_032173675.1). Taxonomy (NCBI): domain Eukaryota; kingdom Viridiplantae; phylum Streptophyta; class Magnoliopsida; order Fabales; family Fabaceae; genus Gastrolobium; species Gastrolobium villosum. The sequence continues at coordinate 28,738 of JAVKPL010007711.1, forward strand.
CATCAGAAACAGACAAAGCCGGAGGGTTCCGGCGATGATGTTTCCGGCACCGGAGCAAGGGGAAGAGGTGAAGATCAAAGGGAGGAGGAGCTGCAAAGGGATGTGGAAGATGTTGAGCTCAATATCATGGGGTTTAGGCTGCAGTGGTAGCAAGCTTGCAAACGACGTAGTAAAGGCTGCTTTTGTGTGAGTTTTGCTGATCATGAAGAAGTCACATGCCTTGCCTCTAGAAGATTGACCCTGCTATATATTGTCTACGGGGAAGGATCCGTTTACAAATTTCTTTCACAAATTACATTAAGTATGACCAGTCGTACACTCTTGATCAAAATATGACCGATCATACTTGGTGTAGTGTAACCTTCCCTATTGTCCACATATAAGGCAATTCTTTTAGTCATGAATATTATTATTGCCTTTGAAATGTCTGCAAACAAGTGATAGATATATAGCTGATATAGTTCTTGTTGGTTGGTCATTGTAGCCATCAAAGAAAGAAATAGGGGAATATTCAACGAATCAACATTTACAATTTTGTGTATCAGAAACAAACATGCAGTACATCGTTGTTAATAATTTGATAAGTAATATAGGTGTTTTAAAGAAGCTAGAAAATATCATTACGAAGAAAGAATTACAAGGTCAGAAGACAAGATATCAACCTACAGAAAATCAAGAAAAGCGCAGAGTTGATATAATAATTTTGGAGGATAATATAAAATTGGTTGCAACAATATGTAGAAGCAGAGCGTATTTAAAAATTAAGATTGCAGACTAATTTAAATAGTTTATTATTATTTATTTTTGTTGAATATCAACACGCAGTAGGTATTGATTGTAATCCTTGTGTCAACTACACATAGGAGGTTCCATTATTAGTGTGATGAATATGTTATTCACATTTAAAAATGTTTATTAAATTATTATATAAAATTATTTATAGTAAATTCAATTGTGGGGGTCCATCCTCAAGAGATTCAATTGATTAGATTACATTGGCCGGATCAAGATGCAATTGTTATTTGACTATGTTTAAAGATAAATTAATACTTACAAGTTACAATTAAATTAACTGCATAGATTTAAAGATCAATTAATACTTAGAATGCACATAATGATCTTAGTCCTGATCTCTGTATGTAGATGTTTCACCATCTGAAACACACCGATGATAGTGCTTTTGGTCAAGATCAGCAAATCAAAAGAAGAACGCACCATTGTTGATGTTCTCGTCCCCACCTGAGTGGGAGGGGCGTAAATGGGCTAGGGAAGGCTGGGCTTTGGCCTTCGTGGCCCAAGCTTATGTAAACAAAAAAGATTCAGTCTATTTGGTCTACTGGTCTATTAAAGGCTTTATTTGTAAGCCAAATCCGGCCTATTTTAAAAAATAAGAAAGTCTGACATGACCTACAGGCCTTGTAGGCCTCCCACCGTAGATACTAAACAAAGAAAATAATTGCATAGAGCAAAGGAAGTTCCATTCATACATGCACTAGTACTTCTCATAAGAAAAAAAATGACAAACAAGAAAAAGTCAACATAATACCTAGACGAAGCCGAGAGTGAGGAGCGGGCGTGCACATAAAAATTAGGGTTGGTATTGGTACTTTGCTACATAAAATAAATGTTATTATTTTATTTTAATAAATTAAATAGGTCAGCCTACAAAGCTTTAGGCTAGGTTTGACAAAATTGGCCTATGGTCTATTTGTTAAAAAAAACTTTCTTATAAACCTAAGCCTACTCTACATTCTCTGAAAGGCCGGATTAGACTTGGCTCAATGTATGCCGACGTGGGCCAGTCTGACCTATTTACACTTCTATTTGTGGGAGGTAAATAAGTCATGACGACCCTAAAGCCTGCTAAATTTAGTAAAATAAATTTAGTAAAATAAAACAAGTTCAGACTTTAAAATAATATTTAAAAACATGTCATTTATATATTTTTCAAGATTTAGCTATTATTTATTTTAAATAAAATATAATAAAATAATTATTTAAATAATAAAAAATATCATTTTAAATATTTTGTTTTAATTTTGAGGTGATTCTTAAAATATGCATAAAATTCATTACACAAGGCCCATACAGAGAAATTGAAGAAATTGGTAGGGTTTCTGATTTTTTTTTTTTTTTTTAAAAAACTTCCAGGATTAACAATAAGTTAATGGAATTTATTATTTTTATGTTAAATAAGAAAAATTTATCTTCTACACACATAAATTTAAGATGGATCCACACTATTTTTTTTTTCTCCACCTGAAAGTGGACCCTACCTACATAAATGAGTTTATAGAAGATAATAATTATCTCAGAAAACTATTACCCTAAGTTAATTGGTCATATCTGACTTAAAATATTTTATATATACCTAATTTATTCATACCAAAATCTAACCTAACCTAATCCATTTACTCACCTTTTGAGATTTATGTTTGTTACTAGAGAGCATTCAAGCAAAAATGTCACACTTTCTAGACATCGTCACTATCACGTCATATGTGAATTATACATATCTAAATGTCTTGTATCAACACATTTCATGTCCAATTATCTTAAATATCTGTAATTTTTTTTTTTTGGTAAACATAAATATCTGTATCTATTAACGCTTCTTAAATGGCATGCACACACAATTTAATGATAACAACGAATTTAGAGAGATTGTTATATGTTAACATAGCAACCCAAATCTTTATCATTTAATAACCTAATATCAATTGAGTGGTTAACTTGATTTGGGTTAACTTAACGATGGTTAGATCATAATCTTAATTAACATTTATTTTTTCTTTAAATTATAACTTAATATCAACTGAGTGGTTAACTTGATTTTGATGTAACAAAAAAATAGTTATAAAAAGTTATAAGAAAATGGATAGGATATTGTGACACACAAATAATGTTACGCACAATGTTACGACGGGATAAATGATAATCATTAACACACAAATAACGTTACGCATAACAATGTTAAGATGATAATTTTTTTTGATAACCGTTAATATACATGTAAAACCGGAAATAATGGTTGCAACCGTTGCACAGTACACTCCATGCGTCTAACCAATCAAAATAACAGCTGTGTTATTTGTGTGTTATACCACCAATTTTTTTTTGGTTACATTTCGACCAAGTTTTTTAATATACATGTAAAACCGAAGTCTGTTGAATTTTGTTTATATTCCTTTTGAAAAAGTAAAACCCAAATTCAAGACCATGTAAAATTGAAACGACAGCGAACGAGGTTGTTATTTTGTTACTTGATATTTTGTTTGGGTACGCTGTTATTTACTAACGTTAAAATTAGGATTCACAATCCGTTTAGGGACCCACCTATCCTGACACCCAATCCCTGCTGTAATAGTTTCATTGTTGAAGATTTCTCCTTCCCTCCTTTGTCCTTTCTTTTTTCTTCACAGGGTATGTACTTTCATTTCCAGAGATCTTTGTTTCTCATGCAAATGTGTTGGTATGTTAAAACACTTTCAATTTTGGCCTCTTTCTCATGCTTTTTGTCACTTCTGTTCCTTCTTTTTCTAGTTTTCTCATTAGCCTATCTGGGTTTGACGCTTTTTTTTTTTTTGAATTATGCTATATGGGTTCTTCTCCATTGTCCATTACATTGCTAAATTTGTAATGGTTTTGATGGATTATTGAATTCTATTATTTGGGTTCTTCCCCTTTTGTTCATTGCATTAATGAATCAGATGAAAGTTCTTGCTTTTTCTTTGTTGAAGTGGTGTTTTTTTATATTTAGTCCTTTTCATGAATTGGGGTGTGAATCACTTTTATTGAATACGTTTGTCATACATGGGTTTCAAGCATTTATGGTCTCCATTTTTAAGTTCTGTTGAAATTTCTATGGCTCCTCCCTTTTTCTCCATGCATGGAATTCTGTTTTCTTTAACGGTTCGCTTGGAATTCAACATTTTTTGTAACCGGGGTGAATTTGATTACGTTTAAGTTTTAACACAAATTTTGTTCATCTAATGTCTTTTTGGATGAAGTTTGTTCATTTTTATGTTATTAATTTAAAATCTATTGTTTTTTTTTTTTTTTGTGGCATCAAGGTAAAGGACTAACACATGGGGAGGAAAGGGGGTTGGTTTTCTTCTGTGAAGAAGGTTTTCATTTCTGAATCCAAAAAAGATCAGGTTTGAACAATATGTGTGTTACATTACCTTTTTGATTACTGCTTTTCAAATCAGAGAAGATTCTCATTCAAACAATTTGTTCTTGTTAATAGAAAGCACAGAAACATCATAAGTCCAAGTTAACATGTTTTGGACATTATCAAAGGGATCCAGAACCAGCACATGAAGAATCAGCAATTGCTGTTGTTCCTGCTCTTCCACCTAGAAAACGAGTTAAACCAAAAACTGAGGCAGAGAATGAAGAGAAAAAACAAGCTTTTTCTTTGGTTTTAGCCACTGCTGTCGCAGCAGGTGCTGCTGTTGCTGCTGCTGCAGAGGTTTCTCGTCTCAAAACTGAGCCTCGTTTCCCTGGAAGATCAAATGAAGAGATATCAGCTATCATGATTCAAACGGCATTCCGTGGATATTTGGTATGCACTTAAATCTTTGGTACTATTGTTGTGCCAAAATTCAATGCATCCCACCAATAAAAATATGATATATCAGCCAAAATTTACTTTTCTTTCTGCTAAATATTTTTTCTCTCCTTTGATGTGTAATGCTTTCATTGATAGGATGTATTGAATCTAGGTGGAGTAGTAGCACCAAAGATTTATTCCTTCTAATCCTATTCATTTTGTTTGGAGCAATGCTACACAAACAACTAATCACACTCAATGAATCCACACCCCACTTTTTTCTTTTTTTGGGATAAAGAGAATTTGTATTTGTATAGCAACAACTTTAATGGTTCTTGTTTTGGGGCATTCAGGCAAAAAGATCATTGCGTGCCTTGAGAGGTTTGAAGAGGTTGAGAACATTGGTACAAGGGCAATCTGTTCAAAGGCAAGCAGCTACCACCTTACAATGCATGCAAACTCTTTCACGGTTGCAGTCTCAGGTTCGTGCAAGGAAGATTAGAATGTCTGAGGAGAACCAGGCTCTTCAGCAGCAACTGCAGCAGAAACGGGAAAAGGAACTTGAGAAGTTGCAAGCTTCTGTAAGCACTTTATATGAGTTTTTACCTGTTAATTGTTATGATGCATGTTAATAGGTTATGGTGAAATGCATGTTACAGGAAGGACTTCGATGAGATCTGCATATACAATTCTGATTTGCCTTATAGAATGTTCCCTGTATAGTGCCTCTATTTATTGAATGTGAATGTGTTCGTGTTTTTCTAATAAAGAACCATGCATGTCTCATGTTTTATGGTTAATCTATTTCCCATTTTCCTTCCTTCTGAATTTTTTGTTCATCACCCCCTTAAAACTTATTAAAATATTAACATGCTAATGTTCTGCTCAATAGCAAATTACTGAAGGTCAAATATATCTTACGGGAAAATATGATTTGGTGGATGTTTTATGTTATGCTACTACTTATCTTTTTTGATTTAATACTCTCATATTATGTTTACATCTCTTGGTGACTTACTTGTTCAGTCGTACTGGTCGACATTTTTCTGGCTTTGATTTTCTTTTTTAATCTTTAATAAGAATCTTAAAACAAATTTCTGAAGATAAATTTTGAAATAAATTATATATGACCAATACTGGTTTCAAAATTTGTCCTGAAGTGGTAAATACTTTTGCAGCAGGTTGGAGAAAAATGGGATGATAGCTCAAAATCAAAGGAGCAAATTGAAGCAAAATTGTTGAACAGACAAGTAGCTGCTATGAGAAGAGAGAGGGCTATGGCCTATGCATTAGCACATCAGGTAGGAGACTGCCTCTTTATATATATATATATATATATATATATATATGTATGTATATATTATTTTCGATTTTAATGGAACAGAGAGAAACAATTTCTGGATTCAGTTACATTTTGTAGTCTTCTATCTAAGTCCATGCACAAATAAGTCCATTTTATATATATATATATATATATTGGTTTTTATTTTAGTATTGAAGTGAGAGAAACAATTTCAACATGTGCACTTACATTTTGTATGTTAAAGAACCATGCACAAAAACTCAAATAAGTCCATTTTGTTTTTACTATACTAGTAAATTGGTTTTTACTTGTATAGTATTTTGAAGTGTAAAAAACATATCCAACATGTGCACTTACCAAGGCATTAATGTAGAATTTTGCTGTAAATGGTTTTATATATCAAGGAAATTTTGTTGTAAATGAAATGTGGAAAATACATGTTTAGACTTGTATTCTATTGGTCTATGCATCTATTAGTTTTGGGTGGGATGATATATAATTGATTTCCTATGGATAACCAATAACTTTCTCCAACAGCAAACATGGAGGAACTCTTCAAAATCTGCAAATGCCACATTTATGGATCCAAACAATCCCCATTGGGGCTGGAATTGGCTAGAGAGATGGATGGCTACACGGCCATGGGAAGGACAAAACACTACGTATAACAATGACCATGCATCTATAAAGAGTGCTGCAGGCCATAATACCATGTCAGTTGGTGAACTCACCAAATTGTATGCTCAACGTGACCAGAAGAACCTTGATGCTAAGAACTCCCCAGCTAGCCAAAAAGTAAAAACTCCTCGCAGTCACAATTCCCCTTCAAAACTAGCTTCAAAGGCCTCACCATCTTTGACATCTTCTAATAGTGTAAAGACAAAGGCACCAAGTCCAAAGGGTGGTTCATGGGGTGGTGATGGTGACTTGAGAAACATATTTAGCAAAAACTCAGAAAACAATCGCAGGCATAGCATTTCTGTGTCTCCAGTGAGAGATGATGAGAGCCTTGCAAGTTCACCTGCATTTCCAAGTCAAACCACATCCACAAAGGTTGCAAAGGCCAAGTCCAAAGTGCAAAGTCCATCATCTGGTGTACATAAAAATGGAACACAACAAACACCTGAAAAAGGAGCTGTTGTTTCTGCAAAGAAGAGGCTTTCTTTCCCAGCTTCTCCAGCTGGTGGTTCAAGAAGGCATTCTGTTCCATCTAAGGTTGGAATAAGTTCCAATAAAAATGTTGCTACCATCCCTGAAGATAAAGTGAAAGAGAAAAATGGAGGGAGCAGGTAGGGATCCCATAGAATAGAAAATTATATTGTGAATGAAAGAAGAATATCAATAAAAGGTTGTATTATTTGTAATAGTTGTTTCTATCATCCTTTTCCTTAAGAAGCTCTATTGTTGGTGCCATGGGGAGGAAGAGAGAATAAAATGTGGCTGTTAAATTCATCATTTTATTCATACTAGTCTTCATAATCAATGCAAACAGCTTTTTCTTTTACTTCTTAAATGTATGTAGCAGTGCTATTTGTGATTGGTTTTGAGGGTGATGCTAGTTTTATGATAATATATATATATATATATATATTTTTTATTTTTGTTGTAATCTTGATTATGTTTACTTTTATTTATATTTATCATTGTAAATTGTTTTCTAGACCATGGTTTAGACTGTGACCATGTTAGATCCATTCTCTTCATTATGTTATGAGAAGCACCAATACGGAACCTGGATGACAGTCCCATAGAACAAAAATACAATCTGAATATACATGCTAATGAAAATGTTTTAACTCAAAACCATAATTCCCAATAATTTCACTTTCAAGTATGAGTTCTACTTTCGGATTAGTTGAGATTCTGAATGTTTCTGAAAAATAAACAAAAATAATTTAATTAGGGGCATGTTATTTTTATACCAATATAAGAAGGGAAAAATGTTTATTCTTTTAAATGACACAACTTACATCCTTTCATTCTCATAAAGAAGTGAGACTCACACCTTTATTTTTTTTTTTGTCAACTCTCTCCTCCTTTATCTATCTCTTTCCCTCTCTTAAAATGACATAACTTTACATCATTTAAAATGACAACACTTTATCCGTATAAGAATAAATAATCTTATATTTCAGAAAGGTTGAGATGTGTCCCGTTCAAATATAAAAGTTAAGAGAGACAAATTTCCATTTCTTATTAATTGTTAGATATCCGATTGATGCATAGACTGAAAGAGTTCCTTTGGATAAGCCATATTTATTTCAAATCTCTCAACAACTAATAGACATCAATTTAACGTCGTTTTAGTACATTTTTCTCTTATATTAAATTAAAAATTCATGATGAATCGGAGAAATAATTTTTAGTACATTTCATTTTGTAATTTACTTCTATTTCAGTTTATAATTAAATCTGAATAATATACATCTAATTCGATTATGATACATAATTTTCTCTAAATTATTTTAGTCTATGTTTTTATTTATTTATTTTTCAATTTACTAAATTAAACACGCAAAATAACTTTTTATGGCAAAATAGAGTTTCTCTCTCTCTCTCTCGCAATATATATATATATAAAGTCTGATTGAATTCTACATTTTATGTACTAAAAAAGAAGAGAAAAAGAATTCTACATTTTTGCTCTCGTCGTGGAGAATATTATCAGTTAATGGTTTGTTTTTTATTTTTTTAAATTTTTTCTAACACCAATGGGTGTTTGCACAAACTTTTAACATGTGTTTGTTTATTATTTTCTTTTCTTGAACGTTCCTTTGCGTCAAGTAAAAATTTAAAACAAATGTACCCTTAAATAACACTTTCTTTTTTTGTTAAAAATATTTAAAATTGAAAATTAACAGGATGTGAAAACGTTATTCAAAAGAAATCAAATATTAGATATCCAAAAAAAAAAAAATCAAATATTCTACTTTGTCTACTGAAATTATATTTTGTTATTTTCTTTTAATTTTAAGAAATATATATTTCTACTGTCACATAATGTAAAATTATCTTTAATAGCTCCAAAATCAAGTGAAGATACCTTTTATTAAATCTTCCCATCCTCAAAATAACATAATTTTGAAATTATTAAAGATAATTTTATCTCTTATAATATGAGAAATGATAAAACCATAATTCTAATACAGGGAATTGCATTTTGTTATGGAAAAAACTAATATTATGTAACATGATGTAAAGTTTTTTACCCACTCACCCATTGGTTTCCACACCATCATTTTTTATTTTTTGCTTTTATTATATGTATGGGACCCACATACATTTTTTGTTTGAGTAGGAAAAATTGTTTAGATCATATTACATGATACTAGTTTTACCCGTTTGTTATTAACCCTCGTGAAACAACTTTTGATTTTGGTTATACCACCGAAGATGTTTGCATTTATTATTTAACACGACACAAAAAAAAATTCTATACACATAATATTTTATGGGATCCACATATTTTAAAATTAAAAAAAAAAAAATTAAGACACGTAAAATAAATCTCTATAACATTACACAATCATTTTTTTTACAATGTAACTCTTATAAAACCGATTACCATAACATCTTTTTGTTTTAGTCGCATTCCCCAAACTCAAAAGTCAAAGTAGCATAGTAAGAGCTATGCGTTTTGATTAATGAAGGGTGAAAAATTTTAGGTGAATTAATGAAGGATATTTTTGTAATTTTATTTATTTTTATATCATATACATTTTATAAAAATACCCTTCTTGTATTAAATATTTATTTTTCCTTAATTAATCAAAACGACGTAATTTTAGAGTTAGCTGGAAATAAACTTATCTCAAGTTGCTTGAGAAATGTTTATCCCTTTTGTTTTAGTCACATTCCCCAAACTCAAAAGTCAAAGTAGCATAGTAAGAGGAGCTATGCTTTCGCTTCTTAGGTGGATGGCAAAGTGCTAAAGAGAGAGAGAGGGCCATGAAATATGGGGACAGTGCCCACTTTGATAGTGGACTTGATAGGAATTGAGGGTTCAATGTTTTCAGTCTATAGTCATTCAATTATATTAAGAGTATTGGATTAAATGAAGATTGCTATTTCAATACAATATTCATGACAAAAATAGATGATTGCTAACAATCTTTACCCCCCTCTCACCCAAAAAAAAAAAAAAAAAAAAAAGAAAGAAAATAGATACAATACAATGTCTTTGTATTTTAAATTGAGACAATTTGAAAAATTTCCACCCATATACAACCTTGAAGCTCCCGTTGGATACAATGTGTGGTTAACTGCAGAAGAGGAAAAGCCTCCAAAAAGTCCATTCAGAAATTTGAAGTATGATGGCTATTGGCAAATATATTACCACTTGGCATGAACTTAACCATTCAAAAATATTCTCAACTTAATGTCTAATATAAATAATATATTTATACTATTTGTCCATACACGTTGGACTCTTATATGAGCATTTTGTGTGTGTTTTTTAGGCAAGTATATGTTCACTCATGTTACACTTCAATCTGTCATAAAAAACAAGCTCGAATTGGATAGGAGTTTAAATGCTTTTTTGTTTTTAATTTTTTTTTATATTAAACTAGTTAATTAATAATAGCATCGTCAATAACAAGGAAGGGCAATGACCCCTGAACTGAAGTGCCTATCTTGGTGTCCCCAATCCTCAGTCCTACATGGCCTTACGTCAGCTATTATCCATTCAGCATGCGTTATCCAAAACAATAAAACTTCTTTGAAATTATCAGCATTAATAGAGGGATAAATTAAGTACAAGGTCGTAATTATTATATGATATATGAATTAATCACTTTTATCATGTTAACTACAAGAATTAATATTTTCAACTTACCTCTTATTACACATAAAAAAATACAATAAATATTACACACACAATTATTATAATATATAATTATTTTATGGTCTTTATTTCTCACATTTAATATAATAAAAGAGAAGTTAATTTATATCGTGAAACAAATAAAATAGAATCCATCAATTTTTTTACAAATAAAATATTAGAGATGAATCTCATGTAATATGATAATATGATTTTTCTTATTTCGTACCATATATAAAAGTATTATATTTTATATCAAGTATATACAAAATTTTTCTTGTTAAAAATATTAAATGTTTCAAAAAAAAAAATAGACGAAGTGCACATAAAATATTTTAGAATAAATTATGCATGAACATAAAATATAATTTTACAAAGTATCAGAATTTATTTGATTATATTATGGACTCCATTTTTTTTCATTAAAGGAAAAAGTGATTAAAAACAAAAGAAATTTCTTTTGGTACTCAATGTTCTTCTTCTTCCTCTGCCACCCATATCGGTCTCTAAGGCAAACTCTGTCCAAAACCACCGCTTTATCTCTTTCCAATCTTATCCAAAATTTCCCCTTCAATTCTCTTCACTCTTTATCTCCCTCTGCTTCCTCCACGCACTATGCAAAAAAAGCTTTCTTTTTTCTTTACTAAATTTGAGTTAATCTTGAACCAAAATGTACAATCTCAATAGGTTCTTTTGTTCTCAAAAATGGATTCTTTTCCATTTCTGAATTCAATTAGCTTATCCATTACAATCCTATTTTCATTACAATCTGATATATAATCTGTTGATTTTTATTTTTATTTTCTGCACTTTTTCCGTTTTCTCTTAAGTGGAAAAAGACTGTGACTTTTTCAAAGGGTTGATCAGAAATGGTGTCAGCTAACGACCCAGTTGAGTCTTTCTTCAATTCCATTCAAGTTGTGAAGGAATCGTTGTCTCCACTGGAAGTGGGTTTTCGCAAGGCGGCGAAGGATCTTGAGCATTGCTTGGTTTGGCCCAAGAACAAGGGCAATGGTGTTTGTTTGATTGCCCAGGTGAAGGAAGGTGGTGATTTTCAGATCTGTGATGTGAAGAAGAAGAAAGGGTTGTCAATGAAGGTTCCCTTGAAGGCTTTCTTGGGTTTATTCTCACAGAATTCAGGGAATGGGAATGGGAATAGAGCTCAAGTGGCTAAGGAAGATGGGTCTTCTTGCACCAATTGCTTGCAGTTTGCTGTGACTTGGTCCTTGTTGGTTAATGGGTTTCTTCAGTCTCTGCCTGTTCCTTTCAAATCTGGGAGGAAGAGGTTTCAGAAAGTGGATGATGAAGATAAGTTGTGTTCCTGCATGAAGCCAACTGTTTCATCATGTGATGTGAAGCAGAATGAATCCAAGGGTCAATTTGTTAGAACAGTTAGGGAAAAGGGTATGAAGAGAAAGGATGGAAAACATGTTTCAATTGAATGCCTTATTGGTTTTATCTTTGATCAGTTATCTCATGCCCTTCAGGTTCTTGATCACGGGGTGCAAGAAAATGACCTTGACTGTGGGAAAACTTCTCTTCCCCAACCTCCTTCATCTAATTTTGGTCATGTGAATGCGTTCACAAGTTTCTTGGAAGGGCACAAAGTAGATGTGAATGGCTTCTTGGGGAATTTAAGATTTGCAAAGTTGGGTGGTGTGCCATCAAGTGTAGTTGGAGAAGAAAGCCCCTCAACAAACGAAGGGGGAGATAGTAATGACAATGATGCAAACAGGGAAGAAAATGGAGGAATTTCGCCACAGAAGGTTGCCTCTAACATATTCAGTATTCCTCTAACAAATGTGGAGCGTCTAAAGTCTACGCTTTCCACTGTTTCATTGACAGAATTGATTGAGCTGCTACCACAGCTAGGGAGAACATCTAAAGAACATCCTGATAAGAAGAAACTAATCTCTGTACAAGATTTCTTTAGATACACGGAAGCTGAAGGTATAGCATCTTACATAGGATACAAAAAAAAATTAAATTTTGCTTGCATAAAATATAAGTAAACTCTTTTTAGCAACTTGGCTTATTGATTAGTAAAACATAGAATCCCTTGGATTATGGTGTACTTTGACTATTTAAAAATTGTGACTGCATTTATTAGTAGACATAGGAATAGGATATAATATGTAGACCTGCATGGACATGGAAGGATCTGTGAGATTATCAATTCAATGTGCCTATATGGGCGGAATATGTCTCAGAAAATATGAAAGAGTATAGGTACATTTTAAAGTGCTGAAGGATCTGACGTATGAAGAGAAAAACCCGAGTTGCTCCCAAAGTACTTTCGTAGTCTTCTTCTCAAGTCTCATTCTTTGAATAATCAAGCATTGGTCCCGTTTATAAATAAGCATGGAACCAGATAAAAGACTTTGGGACTAAACTCTAAACCAGGGATGGTCATATAAGTTCCTTATAATTTCTGAATATATATATGAGGTAGGATCCTTTGACACCAGTGTCAAATTTGAAATTTGACACCTCATCTGAGAGCCATTAGATCAAAAAAGATTAATGGTGTCACATGCTTACAAATCAGAGTCATTGATATTTTTTTATCTAACGGCTCTGAGCTGAGGTGTCAAATTTCAAATTTGACACTGGTGTCAAAGGATCCTACCTTTATATATATATATATATATATATATATATATATATAAAGTGTGGCCCAGTGAATGAGGCTCTCACCATTGTGAGATTTGGGATGGTCAGATGCACGAAACCATACCACAGCAGCAGAGAGGCTGTTTGCAGCAGAGAGGCTGTTTCCATGACTAGAACGTGTAATCACCAGGTCACAAGGCAGTGATCTTATCATTAGATATGATACATGCATATACTACCATCTCACAAGTACATGTCAAAGTTAAGGGGTGAAGTTATAAACTGTTGTTAGTGCTCGACAGTAACCTAATATAAACCACGGCAAGCAAGCTTAATCCAACAATCAAGTGACTAATGGCATCTACAAGAATTTGGATTAGTATTGTCAAATTTAATTGTCAAGTGACTAATGGCATCTACAAGAACTATGGTCTTGTGGAAGTAGTTTAAAATTCAAGTATACATATCATGATTCCATATCTATGTTTAATACTCTAAGTACTCCAGTGACTTTTTTGCATCTTTTTATATATCATGTTTCCATATCTATGGTTTATACTCTAGTCTCTAAATAATGACATTTAGCACATGAGCTAATAATTGATGAAAACCGCTAACATGCAGATGTTAATGCTGTCAAACATGGGTAGATTAGTGGTCAAGGAAAAGTAATTATGCTTGTCAAGTTACTTTACTATCCATTAGAGTGTGAGATTAATCTTTCTTTAAAAATATCTTGATTTTTTATCGTTGAAAAATATCCATAAAAGGTGGCTTAGTGTTCTGGAAGAACATAAATGAGATCAAAATAAAAGGAAAAATGAACCCTAGGAGAAAAAAAGGGAAACTTTGTTGAAGTTATCAAACTTCGAGCTTGTTTATTTGGGAGTTAGAATTCAGGTTCTTAAACTGCTTTCAATGAATATCTGACAAGCTTCTCGGGAGAAGTTACGAGACAGGATAGAAGTGTGAAAGGATTAAGAAAGAAGGGCCTAGGTATCGTTGAGTATACAGCCTACATATCAAAATACTTATATTGGAGTTCATATTCCTGATTATATCAGTGTTGCCTTGTGAATTGGACAATCCAACAATCAAGTCCCCATTTTGTTTACCTAGCACAATCTCCGGTAGAAAGCAGTGACAATGTTCTAGTGTTTCACCACTTTATGCATATAAAGCAAATTGAATACCGTTCTTTACTTCTTTATTTGCAGCTTTTGCAACTATTAAATAGACTTATATTGAATGATAATTTTGAACACTCGACTCCTTTGCACTGAAGCCATAATTGACCAGTGTACTTTTGGCATAATGAGAAGGGATATTTCCCTTTATAACACTTTTGAAATATTTTATCCTCCTATGTTGAGATGAATAAAATCATAATTTCTCCTATAAATCTTAGGTGCGATTATACCAGCACTAATGCACCGGATCCCATCAGAACTCCGCAGTTAAGCGTGCTTGGGCGAGAGTAGTACTAGGATGGGTGACCTCCTGGGAAGTCCTCGTGTTGCACCTCTTTTAAATTTGAAGGGCCGGCTTGACTCAGCGGTAAGCTTGCTTGCCGTGGTGTGTCAGGTCGTGGGACACACCACGGCAAAAAACAGGGGAAAGCTTACCGCTGAGCCAAGCCGGCCCTTCATGGATATTTCCCTTTATAACACTTTTGAAATATTTTATCCTCCTAGTGTTACATTACATGAGTGAACAACTCCATACTTAAAAACCTTTTTGCAACCTGATCTCATACCAAACTACATTGAATATATATTTTACTCGATAGTAGTTGTAAAGTATCTTTTAGCTGATCTGTTACTGACATCCTTGCTTGCAGTATTTGGCTAAGATTTCCTGTTTATTTGTTGTTTATGTTCTTTTGTTTATGATATTTTCTGGAATGACAAATTCACACTTCTTTTCAATTTCATTATCATACAGGGAGGAGGTTCTTTGAGGAGCTGGATAGAGATGGTGATGGCCAAGTAACTCTGGAAGATCTAGAAATTGCAATGAGAAAGAGAAAGCTTCCACGAAGATATGCTAAAGAATTTATGAGCCGTACTAGAAGTCACTTATTTTCTAGGTCTTTTGGTTGGAAACAGTTCTTATCATTAATGGAACAGAAGGAGCCAACAATTCTCCGGGCATATACTTCTCTGTGTCTAAGCAAGTCCGGGACACTGAAGAAGAGTGAAATATTGGAATCACTAAAGAATGCAGGACTCCCTGCAAATGAAGATAATGCCTTTGCTATGATGCGATTTCTGAATGCTGACACAGAAGAATCTATTTCATATGGACTTTTCCGGAATTTCATGCTTCTGCTTCCCTCTGATCGTCTTCAAGAGGATCCGAGGTAAGATCAATATCATCATTTGATTGCTTTTTGATACAGCCCAACCAACTAAAGCCCAATTAACTAAGGTGTACGCGAGGAACAAACACAGCAAAGTTGCAACAGAATTCAGTTAGTAAGGAGTGTGAGGGGCAGGAAGGCATTATGGTTATTCTGGAAAATTGGGAGATTCTCTAAGGGCTCTGTTTTTTTCTTGCTCATTTGTAATCCTGTCATTTGATTTCACTTTTACTGTACCTCTGTCTTTTGATTTTTATACGTTTCTACTGTAATTTGTTGTTTAATACTGTTTTCAAGTTGAATATTATTTAGAGTTCAGTTTCTTTTCACAATTCTTTCTTAAAATCGCTGGAGTCTATCACTTTTCTTTTCTTCCATGTATTACCTACAAAGTGCATCACTAATCCTTTTTATTTTTCTTGGTGGGGGAACCAATAAGTGTGTGCCATTACTATGTTGTCAAAATGTTGTGCTTGTAAGGTATCTGTTGGTCTTAATATATTTCAGAATTGTGGGCAAAACAAACCATGCAGAAGCCATAAACTGATCCCTATTGTAAAGAGGTACCCAAGATGTGAGCATTCCATTCCAACCACAAATCCACCAAAGAATTGCATAAGCTGCACATTGCCACAAAGTTTTGGCCTTCTTGCTTTTACCAAAACCTATATTTATGAACCTTAAACAGCTTCTCCTAAGTAGGACATGCCAAGTGCTCACCTTAAAATGCAAGGCCACTACATATTTTGGTTGCTGTGTTTGATTTGTCTAGAATGATTGTCATTGTGTTAAATTGTTGTGGTTTGATGTAGTGCAGAAGCGTTGCAGTTAGTACTTTAATTTCCTTATTGTCTCAACTTCCAACAGCAGTCAATGATTAAGATTCATCTTCTATATTAATAACTATTTTATACATTCAGGAGTATTTGGTTTGAAGCTGCGACTGTAGTTGCCGTTCCACCATCTGTGGAAATTCCTGCTGGAAGTGTTCTAAGATCTGCATTGGCAGGTGGCCTTTCTTGTGCCCTGTCTTGTGCATTACTGCATCCAGTTGATTCAATCAAGGTGGTGATTTCATGTTTTTTTCTATTTACTGCACATAATTCCATATTCCTCTTACAGCTGTCTGATTATTATTTTTTGCTCCTTTGCTGTCTTGTTTGATATGTTAGACTCGGGTACAAGCGTCAACTATGTCCTTTGGTGAAATAATTTCTAAGCTGCCACAGATTGGAAGACGGGGTTTATACAGGGGGTCAATCCCTGCTATTCTTGGACAGTTTTCGAGGTTGTTTATTTTATCTCTCTTCATTTCTTCCCTCCTACCTTACTTTATCTTGAAGCAAATAAGCAGAAAAGAAAGGGGCATAGCTTCATTAATACTTTCCCTTACCAATGATATTATAGTGTTATTTTCCTTTCAAGCTCATACTAGCTTTTGATAATGCAGCCATGGCTTGCGAACTGGGATATTTGAAGCGAGTAAATTGGTGTTGATAAATGTTGCTCCAACACTACCAGAACTCCAGGTTTGTAATTAGAATGATTTAAAATAAAGGGTAATAAATGCTTCTTAACCTGAGGGCACAGCCTAAGAAAACCCTTATTGAAATGATGCAAATGTTTAAAATTAATGTCCTCATCCCTAATAGATTAATAATTTTCAAATACCAATTTATATTTTTTAACACTAAAAGATTTGTGCACTTTGATTGACCTTTAAAAGTGTATTCTTACATTGTGGTTGATAATTGGTTCATTAAGGCTTTGTTTGGGAGTTGATTTTTGGAGGGGAAGGAAGGGGAGGGGAGGGGTTTAGTAAGCCCTTCCCTTGTTTGAGAGTTTAAAAAAATGGGGGAAGGGAATTGGGGAATTTTGATAAACCCTCCAAAATCCTCCTTCTTCTTAAAATTAAAGTTCCCCCAATTTGGGGGGTTTAAGGGGAAAATATTAAAAATTACTTATCTACCCTTAGCATTAAGATATGAAAACTACATAAATAAGAATCATTAAAATATAATAATTATATTAATTTTTTAAAAAGGGTAAAATTGTAAAATATCTCATTGACCCTCCAATTTTCCCTTACCATTTTTTTAACTCCCAAACAAGGGGAGAGAATACCCACCAATTTCATTCCCTTCCTTCCCCTCCCTCCCCCGTGGATCCCCTTCCTTCCCCTCCCCTCCAAACTCCCAAACAAAGCCTAAGGCTTTGTTTAGGAGTTGGTATTAGGAGGGGAGGGAAAGGAAAGGGAGGGTTTTAGTAAGCCCTCCCCTTGTTTGTGAGCTTAAAAAAAGGAGGGAAAGGAATTGAGGATTTTTACTAAACCCTCCAAAACCCTCCTTCTTCCTAAAATTAAAGTTCCCCCAATTTGGGGGGTTTGATGGGGGAAAAATTAAAAATTACTTATCTACCCTTAGCATTAAAATGCAAAATCTAAATAATTGTGAATCATTTTTAAACGTGACATTATTAGAAAAGTCTCAAATACCGACAAAATTTATCACGAAAAATATTTCGTCAAAAATAGTGATGAAATTTTTGATAAAAATCACATACGTCAAATTTTTTTCCGTCAAAACTAAAGACGAAACAAGATTTTGTCATAATTACTTATATAAATTTTTTACTAGAAAGAATTCAGTCAAAACTATTGACGAATCTAAATTCTGTTGAAACTTTCAACGAAGATATTTTCGTCCAAAATTTGACGAAACACGTCCACCGAAAAGTTTCGACGTAAAACTATTACGTCTAAATTTTTTGAAAATATTTCATCAAAATTTTCCGGAAAAATATTTCCATCAAAATTTGAGACTAAAAACATTTCTGCAAAAAAAATTGACAATTTTTTTTTGTCAAAATTCTTTACAGAAACTAAATTTCGTCAAAATATTTAATAAAAATACATATTCATCGAAATTTTTGACGAAAAATATTTCCATCAAAATTTTCAATGCAACACATTTCCATCGAAAAATTTTGCTGAAGAAAATTTCATCAAAATTCTTTACAGAATTTACATTCCGTCAAAAGTTTTCGACGGAAATATTTCCGCTAAACTTTTTGACAAAAATTTTCAGTCGAATATTTAAG
This sequence comes from Gastrolobium villosum, assembly GCA_032173675.1. NCBI lineage: Eukaryota > Viridiplantae > Streptophyta > Magnoliopsida > Fabales > Fabaceae > Gastrolobium > Gastrolobium villosum. Next base: position 47,495 of record JAVKPL010007711.1, read on the forward strand.
GAAACACATTTTCATCGAAAATTTTCGACGAAAATATTTTCGTCAAATTTTTTGATAAAAAATATTTCCATCAAAATTTTCAAGGGAACACATTTCTGTCAAAATCTCAGCAGAAAATTTTTCCGTAAACAGATTTGACGAAAAATATTTCGATTAAAATGTTTGACGGAAAAATATTCTGTCAAAATTCTTTACAGAATCTAAATTTCGTCGAAAGTTTCAAATGAAACATTCCCCTCAAAATATTTGACAAAACAATTTCCGTCAAAATTTTCATCCGGACACATTTCCATCGAAATTTTGAACTTAAAATATTCCGTCAAAATTTTTGACGAAATATTTTCTTTCGTTTAAAGCATTTGATGGAGGGAAAGCATTTGATGGAGGAAATCATTTTCGTCAAAACTTTTGCCAGAAACTAAATTTCGATAGAAAAATTATTTTTGTAAAAATTTTCATCGGAGAAAAATTTCCGTCGCTTTTCGACGAATAGTATTCTGACGAAAAACTTTTTGTGACAATTTTCGTAGCTTGCAGCGTAGAAATTTCATAAAAAATATTATCTTTTTTAATATTGTGAAAAGTACGTAAATAATTTTGTTAGAAATTTTAAATTTAATTTAGTTTGTAAAATATAATAATTATATTAATTTTAAAAAGGGGTACAATGGTAAAAATATCTCATTAACCCTCTATTTTCCTCCCTTGCCATTCTTTAACTCCCAAACAAGGGAAGGGAATACCCTCCAATTTTCTTCCCTTCCTTCCCCTCCCTCCCCCTTGGATCCCCTTCCTTCCCTTCCCCTCCAAACTCCCAAACAAAGCCTAAAGGGCCGACCCAGTTCAAATACCCACTTCGTGAGTGTCTGGGGAAGGGAATACTCTAGGCAGTCTTTCCCCTACTTTTTGTAGAGAGACTGATTCGAACCCGCGACCTGATACACCACGGCAAGCAAGCTTACCGCTGAGTCAAGCCGGCACTTCTGATTTGTGGTTAATAATGGGGTCTGATTTGTTGGTACTTCTCTAAAATCTATAAGCTTAACTTATTAGCATTCATGTAGGTACAATCTATAGCATCATTCTGTAGCACGTTTTTGGGAACAGCTGTGAGGATCCCCTGTGAGGTGTTAAAGCAGAGGTTGCAGGCTGGTCTTTTTGACAATGTGGGTGAGGCTTTTGTTGGGACTTGGCAGCAGGATGGTATTAAGGGTTTCTTTCGTGGAACTGGAGCTACCCTTTGTCGTGAGGTTCCATTTTATGTTGCTGGCATGGGGCTTTATGCTGAATCTAAAAAGGTGCGTAATTTCCATGATCCTGGTTCTTGGTCTTGAGTTTGTGTATGGAATTTGTTTTGATATTTATGCATTATAAAATTCCTTGAAACTCATTGTATATATTAAAATGAATTTTTATATTCATCCAAATAAATATTAACTGAGTAAGCAGGATTGTATTAAGGAATTTTGACAGTTTCACGGAGAAAGACATTCAGTTTCTTCACTGCACTTCACTATCACACATTTTTTTCTGGAGATTGTTAGACCTAATTATTCGAATAATAGTTATGTTTCCCTCTTCTGTTTAGGTAATTCTTTGCTTTCAAAGAAGCCATATTGGTATTCAGGAGAGGGAGGTCAATTTCAGTTATTAAAAATAAGTTTTGTTCATTACATCCTACAAATATTGGCTTTGCTGAAAGTTTCTCATATAATATATGGGTTTTATAAAAGTTATGTTGTAGAAAAAGTAATTGTGTTCTGTTATAGAGATTCGTTTTCCGTGCCTTAGTTTTTTTTTTTTGCTCCAAAAGATGCGGGCTCCACAAACTGTTGTATGTGTAGGAATTTTTTTTTTTTTTTTTTCATGTTGCATGATGAATGCAAACCCCATAATATATTCAACCCGGTATAATGCTTTTGTTATCCTTAACATGACCATGTATCGAAGATTTGGAATACAAGAACATCTGTCATATTACCCTCACGACTAGTGTTTAATGCAACAAATTAGCAGCAAATGCTCAGATTGCGTAAATCTCAAATGAGTTGAAATAAGACTAGCTAACCTCAATCCATTTTTGCCAGTTAAAATTATATTGTGGCAAATGCATTCTGAATTGGTGCATGTAAACTTTGCATTATATGTTTGGTTGGTTATGTTGTCATGAATAGTTAGTAGTATTTAATATTTAACAGTGTGATGCTCTTGGCATTGGTTTTTAGGCTGTCCAAAAAGTACTAGGGCGGGAACTGGAGGCCTGGGAAACAATTGCTGTTGGAGCTTTATCTGGTGGCTTGGCAGCTGTTGTTACGACGCCGTTTGATGTCATGAAAACTAGAATGATGACAGCAAAGGGTCGGTCTGTGTCAATGACATTGGTAGCATTCACCATACTCAGCAATGAGGGACCCCTTGGCTTGTTTAAAGGAGCAGTGCCCAGGTTCTTTTGGATTGCTCCTCTTGGTGCCATGAACTTTGCAGGTTATGAGTTAGCAAGGAAGGCCATGAACAAAAATGAGGCTAAGACAGGAAGTTCGGAGTAATGTTTCATACATCTGATGGAATTTTTGAGTTTATTGCAGCTCATGTCTGGGTTTTCATTCTGCCTACCATTGATGCTGCTATGAAATATGCATTTTGTTTCCTTTGTTTATTTTCTACTTTCTGAGTCTGCCATTTGTAGCAGCAGAACTAACAAAAAATTTCGTCTTATATTTGCAAACTAAAAGGTTCAATTCATTTCTTCATCTAATGTATAGGTTTTAATCTTTTGCATCTTTCACTTTGCATCTTTTTGTTTTCTTGGTTCATTTAACTGTCTTCCTTTTGAATTGGTTTGAAGTCTTCAAGTTATTTGATTAGAGCACTCAGTGTCTTTTACGATCAACTTATCATTATATTATTATTAGAATGTAATTCTTGCGGTTGAGACTTTAGTTTAGTAGTAACCACGTTTAAGTTATTAGTATTGTTGCAGTTGTGACGGATTTGGGTAATCTACATGATGTTATAAGTTCAAACTTAGTGGCCTTATAGTATTAAAAAAAACAAAAACAAAAAAACAGTTTTCAAATTCTCCTGAGATTTATGCTGGCACTTATTGATTTAAATTATGTGAAAGCCTCTATTTTTAGAATTTCACTTTCGCGGGAATTATATATTAAGTGCGGATATAATTTTTATACCAACCTCAATTTATTACCTCTTTAAGGTGAATAGGTATTATGTTGTATGTCCTTACAAGCTTCAACTCTGAGTTGGTAATGAAATTAATTCCGAGTTGAGGTTTAGTTGCAATTAAAATTTTGTCGATTTTTTAAGAAGTATTTGATGGGAATTGAATTCAATTTTTTTTCTTAATTACTCAGCTTGAGTTGCCAATTAAGGTACACTTATTGGGTGGTGCGGATATAAATTTTACATATTCTGTTACTTGACCTAAGAGTTCAGGTGGCTGTATGGTAATGATATGTCATTATAATTCTTGATTATGGAAAATAGATGTATCATGTTATAAGAAATTGGTTGTGTCATGTTATAGACACAACCAATGTGGATCCCATCACTTTTAAAATAAAATAAAAAAAGTTGTGGGATCCACATTGGTTGGTTAGCATAACAGAATCAATTTCCTACAATGATATATGTATTTGCCATTCTTGATACACTAACAAAGAAATTATATTTCAGGAGCCTGAAAATAAACTTGAGGTTTGTAGACATACAACAACAGTGAATGATTATAAATAATTCTTAGTTAAAATACTTTTATTACAAATTAATGATAAAAAATACTTTTATATTAAACAAATTATAGTTAAGTAGTTACTATAAAATAATAATCAAACAAAGGCTAAAAAATCATTTGTGAAATATATAAATTTGATGACTTTCCCATCTCAATTTTGATTTTTGAAGGCTATCCCGTAGAGAGAAAAAAAATTGACTCATTATAAAGCTGCTACTTGTTTTCATGGCCTCACAAACTGATTCATTTTTTTTTCTGGGGACAAACTTGCAAACTGATTCCATGCGAACTAACCATTGCAAATATATAACGAATGAACATCTTTTTTCCTTTTTTTTTTTTTGTAAACAAGGAAGATCATTTTATATATAAAAATAACATAAACAATTTTCTTCTCACTAAATTTACTTGGTGAGTAACAGTTAAAGGAGAGGGATGCTCTCTTGAAACTTCTCTATCATTATAAAAAAAATATATTAAAAAATATATATATATATATATATATATATATATATATATATAAAAACCAAATGACGTTCTCGAGTCGAAACTATCTGCCAAGTGACGGACTAGTCGCTGTTTCTGCTTTATGATTCGATTAAAATCAAAACAAAAGCTTCTTTACCAGGGGAAGATAATTTATTAATAAAAACACATCATTTTCTTGAAATTGAGTATCTGACCTGACACCACAAGACAGCATTATATTGACAACAATAGCGGGGTTTTCAGGTGAAGTCTAATTGATTAACAGTACCACCAAAAAATTTGAAAACTCTGAAATTGGGTATATGAAGATCCCTTCAACTGAAAAAGAGAACTGAGTTACAAAGAAATCAGTGTGATTTATTAAACCAGCAAGGAAAACATCAACTTCTGACGGGTTTTCTACACTCGGAAGTTTTGGAAATCAATAGCCCCAGTAATCGTTCCTGATCTCATCATCAAACTTCTTCTTCAGCTCAGGATGCTTGGCAAAGTACTCATCTGCAGTCATGGTACTAATCTTGTTCTGTGAAAATAAATGACAGTGTGAGATAGTTAAAATTATATGAATCTGAAACATCTATGTGGTGATTTATATAACCTTCAACTCTTGTACTTCAGCAATTTCCTTTTCCAAACGCTCAGACTCCTTCACAGAATTCTCCTCTGCTTCTTTAAGCTCAACTAACTGCAGGCAAAAAACATATATATATATATCACTTAAATATATATTTGATTGAGAGAATTTAAAAAAATAAGTACATATTCGACAAAGGGTCTTACCAGGGCATCAAATTTAGGCTTATATTGAGGAGTCACATTGTCAACAAACTTGGGGACCTCTATGCCTGTAAAGAAACCATCACACGAGACATTAAAAGTTGAACTAACGGTTTGTAAAACAGTAAAAACAAAACAGGCCATACATACATGTGCGTGTGTGCATCAAGTGAATTTTCTTAAGCTTTTCTTTTTCGATATGGGAAATAACAAAGAAACAGTTCCAAAATCTCCATTATAACTTTTTTAATTTACATTCCAAGTAAAATTTGAATATATTGAGTTTTAACACGCATTAGGCAATAGATTACAACATAAGGAAATCAATTAACAATAGAAGCAACAAAAGAATGTTTACTTTAGAAATATTAATTTTGAAAAATATCTTGTCAACCTCCTAAGTCCTAACTGTACTTTTCCTCATTTCTCTAATTCTCTCTAATATTTTTTTTATCAAAAGAATATGGTATAATTAAGTACCGGAACTGGACCCAGTTGAATTCATCAACATATTTCTACACCTTTTCCACTGCCACAAATTTATTTCAGGAGAGAAAAATTAAAAAACAGAAAGCCAAAACCTTTAATTGACGTAAAATGATGATATATTCACCGACTTGAGCATCAAATCAAAGTGGTTTCACAAAATGCATGTAAGGCTCTCAGCTCATACAGGAGTGCAAGTGTGTGACATGAATCAAATTTATGAACATTTAATCATGTTATTGGCACTAAGAATGAGTCAAGTAAACTAACCTATAGTAGACCATAAAAAAATCTAAAATATATATTAAGGGCATTCACCATAGAGTTCAAAAACGTACTTTCATAATGCTCCTTGTACATATCCACCAAACGAGTGCCAATTCCTTTTCTATAATAATCCCAATCTATGGGCTCTGGCTCCTACAGAAAGTGAAAAATGAATTAGCAAGACTTGAGTAATGTGTATATATAACAGAGATTAATTGAGCAACCTCTGCTATATAAAACAATTGCAAGAATCATCTAACTAATTTCTTAAATGATCACTTTGAAGGGAAAAGCTCTCATTCAAAACATGACGAAGAGGTGTACAACAAAAAATTACATAACAGGAATGTTATTGTTTACAAAAATTATCTGAAAATCATTTCTAAAGCTATTTATCTAGCATCATATTACTGAGGAAGAAGGGACACTAAGTACGTGTTTGGATTAGCGTATTCTGTTCAAAACGCCTTCTAATCAAAATATTACCGAAAGAGCATTTCAGAAAAAGAAAACAAAAATCAATTTTTCTCGACAAATTGTTCATAACCAGGCAGGCACTAAAACATGTTATAATCAAACAATTCTAATTTGACAGTAGAATAGAATAAAATATGGCATAAATTGTTCGAAATCTGTTATCAGTTTTTTTTCCCTAAAATCAAACCGATCTTAACATATAAAAATAACATGGACGGAGGGAAATCCGAATCCTATATACAACAAGATCCAATTCACAATCAGCAGAAAAGAACAAGAATCGGAAGGAAATGAGAGAGATCTATGAAAAAATCGACCTGGCTGAACTTGGTTTGCAGTTGGGAGTTAACCTCGTCGAAAGCGCGACGAAGATTAAAGAACTCCTTGCGAGCCTCATCGGTGACGAGAAGCTTCGCCATTCCATCCCAATCGATGCTCTTCCCGGCCTTGAATGCTATATCCGTAACTTTCTTCACCGTTCCGCTCATTTTCCCTGCGATTTTCTCTTCTCCCAAACGCGATTCTTCTTGTTGCTGCTGATGCTGTGCTTGGTTTTTCACACCCTGCCACTATCACTACCCTGCTTCGTGGTCTGGGCCGGGTTTCTTATGGGCCGGCCTATAGTGTGATCCAAATGAACTCTTTCATACATTTTAAACTTCCCTATATTATTAAGCACGCAAGTCTCGTGACTTTTTATTGAGTCATTTTGGTTTGGGCCTTTGTATCATTTGTTGTACAAATAAATAAGAAAGGCACTTATTGTGGTTTCTGTTTGGATGGTATATTTAATAACGAAATATTAAAAATTCAGTCACTGGATTATTTAGTGAGTGAATTTTAACTATGTTCTCCTGTGAGAACATAGTGTAAAAATATTACAATGGTGTTCTTTAGATGTTCTCCAGGAAGAACATAATTATAATTTTGTTATAATTGTGTTCTCGCGGGAGAACATAGTGTACTGGATCAATTTTTACATATAGTCATTATACACTCACTAAACTCATTTAATAATTGGTCTTGTACTCCTGTTTAATCTAATCATTTATGTTACGTTTCCCATAGTCATTTGTTTTAATCTGGCTTTTTTTGTGGTTATACACTTGTGCATAAATTTCTAGTCTCATCCAATCCTTAGTAAGAAACTCATTTAATTTCATGACAAATGTTTTGCCGCATAGATCTTCGAATTTAATTGGATCTTCTTATGTGAAAAAATAGTCATATGATCATGTTATTTGATCACAGTCGAATCACTCATTTAAGAATCAAACACTTTTCTCTCTCTTATGTCATTATCAATGAGTGGTTGTGATCAAATAACATGATTACATGACTATTTTTCCACAGGAAAAAATCGAAATCCGTATTGTATAGATTTAAGTCTTCTGAAGTTCCGTGTCATATGCATATTCACATTGAGACTTTGATGTGATTTTGAATCAGCGTAGCAAGAGAAGAGTATTGAAATGTATTGACATGATTGCTTCTCTTGCCACATAATACCTAGAATGGAAAAATGATATTCAATTTGACACATCAGTATTAGACATTTAATGAAGGCTAAGTGAGTTGTTGTGATGTTGAAACATGATCAAGTTGTAATTTTATACAAAATAATCAGAAAACTTTGCAATTTTTTATTCTCTTTCTTTTTTGCCAAGAATAAAAAGGCAAACAAAAAATCTTTCTTAAACTCAGTTCGGAACTGGTTTGAAATCAGTTCATAATCTCGGGTCGAATTAATTCTGAACCGGTCCAAACCAGTTTTGAATTAAACCAAATTAATTTGACTTTAAAAAAAATTCAGTTTAATTCTTTAAAAAAATCTAATTCAGGTCGATATATTCTCATCCCTATACTTTTTGGGGTATGATATTCTTACTACCCATTTTTTCTACTACCACTCTAGTACCACTTTAATCATCATTAGATTTAAAAGTTTTTTTTTCTCTCTCTTCATTCAACTTTTCCTCTAATCTAATGGTAATTAGAGTGATAGTGAAATGATAGTAAAAAAAAGATAGTAAAAATATCTTACCCCATACTTTCTAACATATAGAAAATGATAGGGTGGCTCTCTGGGCTTCGGCCCTTTTTGATTATCAATATATATATATATATATATATATATATATATATATATATATAAGCTGGCTCAACCAGGTGCATTAAAACTCAACGTTTTCACATAAACAATAAATGGGTTTCTTTGACTTATGAATTTTCTCTTGGGTTATGCTGATGTTAGATATATTTGGTTCTTTGTTATAGTGCTTTCAATAGTTACAGGTAGTTAAAATTAGAATTTTACTTAAAATCAAAAGGAGGATAAAAAATCATAAAACCTAAAATTATAACGTAAAGAAAAAAAGAAATCATAAAAGTGTTTGGAATTTTGATAGAATCGTTTTGATCGGAAAAAAATCGTAAAATCGCAGATTTAAATCCGGATTTTAACTACCATCCCGGCCATTAATATTGAATAATGTCAAATCACTTTAATTATTAAATTTCCCCTCTTTAATTTTCAATATCTCAAACAACACAATATTCAGAGATAAAGTGAACGCAGCCCTCTACATTCTTGACTAGAAGTGTATCTTTCTATGGATTGACATAAGAAAACTAGCTACCAACAAATTTTCCCACTTCAATTCTTGTGAAAATAAAAAAAAAATAAAAAAAAGAAGAAGAAGAAAGAAACCCGTCAAGGAAGCTGAAAGCCAAAGTTGAAATCAACTTTACAACCATTTTTTTGAGTCAAGACGCATGTCAATAAAATATATTTTCATTCCGTCTAACGTGTTCTTAGCTGGTTCCCCTTATTAAGTGCTCCATAGCATCTGGTTTCCATGTAATGGCTTCGATTTTTGTTAGCTATGATACATCCACCCTAGCAATGTCACGCACTGCCAATATTGCGATAGATGAACTTTGGTAATTAAAATCTTGTAATTGTTAGATGTTTTAATCACATAGGAATTTAAGATAGATTCACATTCACTAATTAAGAAATTATAATTATAATTCTCATGAAACCTATGTAAAATTCATGTCGATCAGTCATGTCAACGATGCAAAGTATTCCACAGGGTATGCTTGTGTGAGCAAACCCATGTGACAGTCATATTCATATGATCTTTTTTCTATATGGTGCTCAATTACTTATGATTCCGTGAACTAGATCTTTCTCCTCACTTTCATTTGCCAGCTATAATAGTTAACTATATTAATATAATTAAGACCAGTTGGTTGAATAATTTAGAATGCTCTTGACTCCTTATGTTAGTTACCAACTCGAACAAGTACTTGGTACTAGTCGTACTTCTTTGACGGAGTTGCTAGATAGTAACAAGTAGTGGAGATATAACTAACTATGCGCACATAAATTAATTAAAATTTCTCTTAATTCTTAAGGTTTTCAGGCAAATTGGTCATATATAGCATGCGACTTTAGGGTAGCTACATCTTAATTTTTATTCTAAGGTAGAATCATTACTTAGGAATGAAATCTAACATATGCTATTCTACTTACTTTTTTCATACCTACTATTTTTCAACACCATTAAATCAGAATCTTCATAGAAGAGAGAAATGATAAAAGTTAGTTGATATTCTGATTTAACTGTGTTAGAGAGTGGTAGATAAGGTAGACATAAAAAAAAAGGTAAAAATGAATCCCCTCATATGGAAAAAAAACATGACATGATCATGTGGAAAAATCACAACCATAGAAAGGTTAATTAACAGTTATGATTTTGTAACTACCTATATTAATATATATTTTTCTCTCTTTCTTTATTACCATTGATCTACCTTTGTATGATTATGATTCTCCACATTATCATAATTTTTTTTTACATGAGAAGATCCAGATCAAAAAAAAAAATTAGATATATATAATCCCTTCTCCAAAATTCAAGGGTTTCACACATCCTCGATAAATGTTAGGAATGAGGATGGAGAAAGAAACCATGACTAGAAGGTCATGAGGGCTGCTGTAATCAATGACATAGAAAAACATGGCATTGCAGGTCAAGTTTATATGGTTAATTAGCTAATTGAAATGGTCAATTTATGTACAGAAAAAACATTTTTGAAATTGTGGAAGAAAAGAAATGTTTTTCTGCCACACACATTTCTTGTAATTATTGTGATAAGATATAGTATAAATTTGAAATGAATTCTTTTTCTTTTTTTTTAGGACCACTCCCTTTTTCGTAAGACTCGTTCCTTATTTTGTGAGAGTGGCAGGCTTTCTTTTTTCTATCACAACCGCAGAAAATTAAAGTCCATTTATGTATATATTCCGTTTATAGTATGCTAACAAAATTTCATTTTCTAACCATTTGTGGTTGGAAGCTAAAGCTGCCGTACTAAGGGTGAAGCACTAGACCAACGCAGACACAAAGCAATATATAGATGGACTTGGACTACTTTGGGAAGCATGAGAAATAATCATAACAAGACAATCAAAGTATAAGAATACTACGTACAACGTACTGTACAAATATCGGTTGCGTAAATGGTTCCTTATACGACATTAACTAGAGGTTTGGGAACACTTATCACGTCTCACAAAGCAATATGAGCCAATTGTTTACATAAATATGTATTGGGTTTTATAAAAATTATGTTGTAGTAAAAATGATTATGTTATGTTATAGAGATTCGTTTTACGTGTCGCAGTTTTTCTTTTCTTTTCTTCAAAACATGTGGACCCCACAAAATGTTGTGTTGTGTAGGAAATTTTTTGTGGTCATGTTAAATGATAGAATGCAAACACATATGTATTCATGATGAGTTGATCCATTGAACTATGAATATACATTGATCCACTTGGTGGTTATTCACATTAGTTGCTTTTTTTTTTTTTTTTAATGTAATGGATGTGTTTAAGTGAGTTTAGGTAATAATCATGAACTTGTAGAATCTTCATAACACTTGGTAATAAGGTTCAAGTTCTAGACGGGCATTTTATCATCTGGATTCATTGGTTCTCACTTTTGAAAAGTTGGCAGGGAACATGCCAATATGTACAAATTCAAGTTATATTGTTGTGTCTTGACTTTGAATTCTATTGCACCAATATTATTTCAAGCAAAAGTAAATATACGCAATTGAAACTAACGCGTGTGTTGATTCGAATGAAAAAGACTCATATCTATTAAACATAACGTGGTTCGTGTAGATAAATCGTTAAGGAAGATTTTTATTTTCGATGCTCAAATGTACTTTGAGAAATAAAATAGAAATATATAAATATCTGACTTAAGAGTAGTTATGTTGTTTTATATAGATACAATTTACAAGTCATTCGTAATGACAAAAAGAGTAGAAGAAAAACTATACTTTAACAACGACAAAAGCTGGCATTTTCAAAGATAAGATTAAACTTATTTGCAAGGTCAGTTTTCTTGATTTATTTAAGTATGAACAATAGTTAATGTGTTTGAGGAAAATCAGACATTAGGAATAATGATATTTAGATGCTTGTGAAACGAATTTGAACGAACTGGAAATTTATGTAAATTGAAGATTTTTTTTTTCCATCTCTCTCTTAGTCTCTCTCGATTTCACTTTATAAGAAAACAGCGTACAAATCTAAAACGGAAAATATTATTTTTGTTTACTGAGGAAAATGGTGGAACATTGAGAAAGTGATGAGCGAGAAAATTGGGGAGATATTCCTTTCATTTATAATTGGGATGGGACGAAGACTTTGTCACATCATTAATTCATTATGAGGAAAATTTGTATTTCTTAGGAAAACAAAAAAAAAAAACTTTTTTTTTTAATTAGTTCAAAAAGGTATGGACGAAGACTTGCCATTGCCACACACATTAGCAAGAATTTATAATAACTTCCAGATTGCTAAAGAGTTATGTTGTAGGAAAAGTGATTGTATAATGTTATAGAGATTCATTTTGCGTGCCTTAATTTTTATATATTTTTTTGTTTTAAAAAGCGTGGGTCCCACAAAATATTGTGTGTGTAGGAAACTTTGTTGTGTCATGTTAAAGGACAAAACGAAAACCCAAAAATCATTTATAGTAATACTTATACATTGTTTTATGCCATCGTTGTAGTAAATTGTTAACTAAGTAATAAAAACAAATTGACCTCAAGCATTTGGTGAAAATCAGGAATAAAAAACAGATGCTTGGAATAACGAATTTATCAGGAATTTAGAGGATATTTGAACTTTTATCTTAATTTCATTCCAAGGAGAGAGGGACACAGAATGAGCCAACGAAAGGAGCTATTTATTTTTCAACTTAGGACAAGGATTTCGGACTTTGTCACATCACGACAAACAGCTTCTGCGTCCCGAACAATTTAAATTAAGAGCCACTTCTATGGTTAAATATCTATAGGGAAAATAGAAAATGCTAAGATATCCTTTACTGTTTTTTTTTTTTTTTTTTTGGAAAACTCCTTTACTGTTTTTTACTCTATGGTTCAAAAGACAATGATTGATATACGTGTCTAAAACGTCAATACTATAAGGGATGTATTTTGTATGTTTTATTTTTTTATTATTAACAAAATAACTTCTAAGCAAAAAGGTTTTTATTGCTATAATAATGAGTAAAAGAAAAAAAAAATCAAGTATGAGGTCTTCTTCGCAAATATTAAAAGTAATGAAGTTAAATCACAGTTCATTGTATATTTTGGTTGCTATAGTGAGAGATTAACTGTATTGTGAGACAATAATATACAACAAAATAACTGTTGTGTCTCAGAGCTCGGCAATTCTGAGCCGGCCTAGGATTTAATTAGCCCGACCTTCTTATGGCCAGCCTGTGGAAGCGATGATGAACCGTAAATCAAAATCAAACAAACAGAGATATGGAGGAAAAGAGAACACCAATAATATTAATGTGAAAAACCTCTTTGATGTGAAGAGTAAAAATCACGAGACCAAGTCTAAAAAAACTCCACTATGAATAATGAGATTTACAAACAATTATCTCTAATTAACTAACAAGAGGACTTCACCCTCTAAAGGTAGGATCTACTCATAAATGTCTCACCCAAGTGTTTCTCTTTGTAAAGGGGATAAGGGATTATACTTTACAAGGTAATTTTCTTCATCAGCGATGGCACTGAGTTTCTTCCTCAGAGGATCTTCGGCTCTATCTTGCGCTTTCTCTTTCTCTGCGTCTTGGTCTTTTTTCTTCTTCTTTTTTCTTCTTCACTATATGATGACTCAGTATCTAGCATCTCTTATAAATAAGAGGTTAGGGCACAATCAATTTGGACCGAGTTCATCATGGGCCACGAAGCTCCCCATCATCTGGGGTATAGGGCTGGAGTAGTCAACCTGATTGGTGCATGGAATGTCGAGTTCTTCGCTAAGTGTATAACACGCTGGTTATCATATTTTAGCACATACTTCTCCTGACTATGTGTAATGTAACACCCCGTGTATACCCGGTTTGTTAACATGTCATCGTATTAAGTCACACTTAATTAAAATGCGGAATAATTTTTTCTTTAATTCAATTATGACGTCATTAATACTTAGCCAAGTTAATTACTTAATCGGTTATCATAAAATACCTTGCCTTTATGTAAATTGCAGAAACTTTTCTTACATAAATAAAGTGAGGATCTCACATCAACACACAGCCCAGACAATATCCAATTGTATACACATGTCTAAAAATATATTTTGATCGTGCGCACCATAAGGCAACAAAGCCCAACAGCAGTCTCAACAGCAAAACCAATATAATAATTGAAGCTAAAAGCATAAAAGCAACAGACATATCCAACATCCAACATGGTTATCATATCTTAGCACATACTTCTCCTGACTATGTGTAATGTAACACCCCGTGTATACCCGGTTTGTTAACATGTCATCGTATTAAGCCACGCTTAATTAAAATGCGGAATAACTTTTTCTTTAATTCAATTATGACGTCATTAATACTTAGCCAAGTTAATTACTTAATCGGTTATCATAAAATATTGCCTTTATGTAAATTGCAAGATAGCTAACTGAAATACCTCATTAAATAAATAAAGTGGGTATCTAAATCACGGGACTACAACACACAGCCCGGATAATATCCTGATACATTATTACAACTGAAGTCTAAAAACATAAAGTCAAGTCAATGAGGCATGGACAATCCCCATGCTTACCAAACAAGGCAACAAAGCCCAACAAAAGTCTCAACAGCAACAACAATATAATAACTGAAGCTAAAAGCATAAAAGCAACAGGCATATCCAGCATTCAACATGTCAGCATATAACAGCAATATCTAACTCAGCTCGGCCTCCTGCCACCCGAGGTCTCAACCCCAGGGTTACCTGAACTTGAAATAAGCGTCCCCGCGTGTGGGTGAGAACCTAGGTCTCTTTTGCAATGAATCTTCCTTGATATTCAGACTTTGGATGTTTTTACTCTTTTTCTCTGCCTTTCTTGCATTTATTGAGTCATTTTCTTCTTCTTTTTGTCTTGTAATTTCCTATATGCTGATCGCTTCCACCCCAAGCTCACTTACATGTGCAATTTAATCCAAAAGCAGTTTAACAATATCAGTTCCAAAACTATGCAGTGCAACCGATAATCATGCCATGTGTGTTATCACTATTCTACTGGCCAGAGAAATGCAGGAATACGTCTATTACCTACAGTTAGTACAAGGAACATTGTTTGCACCTCACCCACAGCCTCACCATCTTGTAAGACGCTACATACTCAGGCTTACCGTATAGGTGGAACACCACATGCATATCATAAGGCACTCGCATATAACAGCTCAACAACATTTATCAAAATAATACATGAAAACAACATCATGCATATAAATTGTCCCCCCATGGGACATGGTGGAACCAACAATGGCAAAACTGAGGACACAAAAGCTTACCTTGCAAGCTAACTATCCAATGCCAAGAGTCCACACACAGCAGAATCACAATCTGATTTAGACCAATAATTATATGAACAATATTGCTGATAAGCATAAACATAAAGACTACGTTTTTCCTTTACGATTTACGTCTTAAGGCTTTCCACAAAGCCACAAGCCCTTAATCCCTTGGTTCTGACTTAGTTAAGTATTTACAGAAGTCCAACTTCATCAAACTAGGGTCCACAAACCCATAAATCAAATCTGTATGAACGGTACCTTATTGTTCATCGAAAACCCAGAATATTCGGATATATGTCGGGGGCATATCCGGATATCATAGAACCCTATATCCGGATATCAATATCCGGATATTTCCAACCAAATATCCGGATATTTCGCAACAGAATGCAGTTTCTGCATTTCACGAAATATCATTTCTAAGGTTCCATTTTTAATCCATTCCAACGTCCAAGCATGTATTTTTAAGTCCATTTATGTTCATATATTGGTTGGTTATTTGTTAAACCCATTAACATACCAAGACATCACCTTTAAGCCACAAAAACTCATGATCAAGTGAGGGAAATTACTCAAGGCCTCAAAACAGAAGCAATAGCTGCTCTTGGAGCTCACAACCTGCTCCAAAGATTCTGACTTTGAATGTGCACGAAAATGACACACAAAGATGAGTCATTTCTTCACAAAGATTACTACTTGTACCTCAAAATGTCAAGAAAAAGGCTCCCACAACCCAAACCAACAAGTCAGCCCCTACAACCCCTCAACTCAGAAGCTCACTCAAGAAAATGGAGCACCCAACACCCTCACAAGACCAACTCTCTCTCAGTAATGGTGTTTTGGTGAAGGTTTCATGGAAGAAATGACCTCTTAGCTCATGAAAATGGAGGAGAGGAAGGTGATGACACAAAGGGAAGGCACTCAGCAACTGAACACTCACGTACGCAGCCAATATGCCCTAGGGTTTTGTGCTAAGTTAGTATATATAGCCACTTAATAATAAAACACACAGTATTATCGTTAATCGCTACGCTTAGCATTTAGATCCCAAACATTGGAATATGAACCTACTAATTTTTCTAAGATTTATCATATTTTTATTTTATTTTTTAGGAATATTCATGCACCGGTAGAGGTCCGGCCCGGCCCATTAGTGGCCTGGTCTGGCTCGGCCTTTTTACTTCACAGGCTGGGCTTGGGCTGATGTAAAGGTTTGATTACTTATTCCATAGCCAATATCAGTTCTGGCAACAGTTCTCATTATTTTGACATTTACAAATTACTTGCCAATTTATGTACCTTGGAAGTCTAACATATTATGATGTGTTGTATTCATGTAGTTATTTTAATTTACATAATATGGATACTTCTTTAGTTATTGTTGTGATTCATGGTTCTATTTGGATGTTAAGATTGTCATTTTATTTTAACAATAGAATTTGAGTATTTTGTGGAGTTACCGGGCCGAGCTATTTGTTTTTTATAAATGGGGCAAGACAGGCTAACAGTTAGACTCATACTATGCTATCGGGTCGGGCCAAATTGAAATTTCTTGACATAGGCTTGGGCTGTACGGGGCAAAAAGCGACTATTTTCGGTAGCATTATTTTTTGTCCGAAAAATGACTTTCAACATTATTACTTACTTACTATAATTATTAAAGTCTCATAATAATTATTAAGGTCAATTATGGAATAATTTCCTAAATCTCTCATTTAATTAATTAATTTCCTTAATTAGCGATGCGGGTTCTTATATGTAAGCTCCTGCTGAAAACTCTTTATCCACATTAACTTCTTATACGCCCCACTTGCAGCCTACAGCAATGTATTTGGTCTCGATAATGGAAATGGCGACACACTTCTGGAGTTTGGAATTCCAAGAAATAGCTTCCCCTACAAAGGTAGTCAGGTAACCTATGGTCGACTTTCTCGAGTCGTCATCTCCACCCAAGTTGGTATCCGAGTAGGCTTCTAACTCTAGTTTTCCTCTCCTAAAGCACAAACATATGCTTACTATTCCTTTGACATATCTAAATATCCATCTGACGGCGTCCCAATATTCCTTACCCGGGCTTAACAGACACTGGCCTACAACCCCAACTGCATGAGCAAGGCCGGGCCTTGTGCATATCATGGCTATAAGACTATTCCCAACTGACTGATATGGAACCTTTTACATCTCGCCTCTTTCTTCATCACTGGTTGGACCCTACTTCTGACTCAACTTGAAGTGTCCAGCTAGAGGAGTGTTAATTGTCTTGGATTGTCTAATATTAAACCTCTTCAAGATTTTCTCTATATACTTCTCTTGAGATAGCCACAACAGCTTCTTTGAGCGATCCCGAACAATCTTCATCCCTAGTATTTGTCTTGCAGGGCCAAGATCTTTCATAGCGAACAACTTGTTCAACGCTTTCTTGAGGGATTTAATCTTACTTATGTATTTCCCCACTATTAACATGTCATCTATGTAGAGCAAGAGCATGATGAAGTCGACATTATACTTCTTGATAAAAACACAATGATCTGCTTAAGTCTTCTTAAAGTCGTACTGAGTCATAAAGGATTTGAACTTTTTATACCACTGTCTGGTGCTTACTTTAGACCGTATATGTTCTTTTTAAGTCGGCATGCCATGTGTTATTTACCTAGAACTTTGAAACCTTTAGGCTGCTCCATGTATATTTCTTCTTCCAAGTGTCCATGAATAAATGTGGCCGCTATGCATAGAATATTCAGATTGGTGTCATCTTCACCACTGATGAGAATATCTCCTTAAAGTCTATGCCTTTGTTTTGATTGCACCCTTTCACTATAATCTAGGCTTTATACCTCGACTTTAGGTCATTTTCTTCCACCTTGAGTTTTTATACCTATTTTTCTTCAAAGCCCGTTTGCCTTTTGGTAGCTCGACCAGGTCAAACGTGTGATTCTCATACAAGGATTTCATGTCATCTTGCATGACTTTCTCCCACTCTTCCTTTTCAGCACTGTTTATTGCCTCTTCATAACTTTGAGGCTCTCCTTCTTCTGTAATGATTATGTACTCCTCTGCAGGATATCTGGTGGAAGGGCGTCTAACTCGGATAGATTGTCGAGTTTATGGTTGCTCGTCAACTCAGTTTTTCTATTTCACCTCGAACTTCTGGATGTTTCGATTTTGTCTTACGTTCAGTTGGCGGCTCTTCTTATTGTTCGTCGTCCTTAGTATTCTGTTGATTCGATCCTCCCTTTGCTTCAACTCAAAAAGGGGATATGAGGTCTTAATGATGAATAATAGTTCGAACTTTGGACCTCTGGATGTCCTTAATGGTCTGATTCTCAAAAAACACTATATCTCGCATGTTGACGGGGGTCCCAAAGACGATATCAAAACTCGTCCTTCGGTGAGACAAAATAAACATATTCCTTGGTCTTGGTCATCCAACTTTACTTATTTATCCTTGGGAATGTGCACAAATGACCGACATCTGAATACCTTTAGATGCTCATACTTTTCTTTTCTACCTATCTAGAATTCTTCAGGGATGTCTCCTTCTAGAGGAGTTGAGGGTGATATATTGATCGGGTCGACTGTAGTCTTGGAGGCTTCTCCGTAGAAAGCCTTGATGTGATAGTATACTTCAGACTCATTCTTCAATTGTTCAGTTCATCCTTTCAGCTACACCATTCGACCGAGGTGTCTTCTCCAGCTTTATACATGTCGCCTTGTATTACATCTCAAATGAACCTCGGCATTCTCGATCGTTGTCAGCTCGAATAACCTTAAGCTTTCTACCTATCTCCCTTTCAACCCTTGCATGGAACTCATTGAATACTTAGAGTACCTGATCTTTCATATTAAGCAAGGACATCAACACTCTTTTGGTGTGGTCATCAATGAACGTAACGAAGTAGTATGCACCATCTAGAGATTTCTCTGACATAGAATACATGTCAATATGAACAAGATCGAAAGCATACCTCCTTCTTCTAGGCTAGTCGAGTCTCTTGAATGAAACTCAGTATTGCTTATCTGCTAAACAATTTGTATATGTCTCCAAGAGTTGACCTCGTAAGTTCAACAACAATTCCTTCTTGGTGAGGATTTGCAAACCTTTCTCACTCATGTGTCCGAGTCTTCTGTGCCAAAGCTCCAAATTTGATTCATCTTGCACCACATTGGTCTCTCCCTTGCCGACCTTCCCTTGCATAACATAGAGAGATCATTCTTTCTTACCTCGGGCTACCACCAAGCTACATTTGATGAGTTTTCACCTTCCTCCACCAAAGTAGTTTACCAGCCCGGCTTCATCGAGCTTTCCGGCTTAATTATTTATTAATTAAATGGTGGGACGGTGATGATCGAACCCATGATACCGAGACTCTGATGCTATGTTATAAATAAAAGGACATTAATTTATCGTGGTTAAGCCATTAGGCCTACGTCCACACTAGGGGTGGCAATACGTGTCAACCCGACACGACACGCTTTCGACCCGCATACTATTTGACACGACCTTGACATGACCCGTTTTGTAAACGAGTCACAAAACATGAACCCTGACACGACCCGCTGCGGGTCATGGGTCGACACGACACGACCCGCAAAATTTAAAATTTTAAAAAAAGTGAGATTTTTTAAAAAATAAATAAATTAAAAACAATAAAAAAATAAAAATAGATTAGCTTCTGTTCTTAGTTCCTTCTATTCTTTTCTATACTAAACAATGACTATATATATCAATATATAAATGAATAAAAATAATAATATAATAAAATATTTAATTGAAAAATAAAAAAAGACACTGTGCGGGTTATACATTATGACCCGACACGGAAAAAAATCCATTTACACAACCCGTACACGACGTAATGACCCGCGGGTTGACACGACACGCGTTTTGACGGGTCGTGTGGTCAACCCGGGGTCAAGACCGTATTGTCACCCCTAGTCCACACTAAATATATAAAATTATTGATATAGTTTCACCCAACAGCTTAAACTTTTATATTAATATAATTAGGAGATGATACAATAATTAAGTCAAATTATTTTACCAATAATCCAGAACATCAAGTGATTTATTACTTCTTTTATGAATAATATTTAATACAGAATTACACTCAATCAATTTCTTTAATTTGTCTCCGAGATATATTCAACGGACAACTCTAGATAGACCAGTGGCGGAGCCAGACTCCAACCGGAGCCCGGGCAAAAAATTATGTGTATTTATTTTTCTTAATTTTAATTAGTACATATCATAATATATTTAAATTATATTAAATATAAAACATCTGAGCCGGAAGCATAAAAAAGAATTATAATTTTATTAAATATCTTTTTAATTTTATTGAATATATTTTAATTTTTTTATATAAATGGAAATGAAAAACATAACTTAATAAAACTTACCCGAATCTCTTACTAAATATATTTTAATTTTTTGATAGGGTCAACTTACAATTTTTAGCTTGGGCTAAATTATAATTTTAGACTAGGCCAAATTATAATTAATTATATAATTATACATGATAAATATAATTCGTTAACATTTAACTCGAGTCGAGGCCACACCCAGCTAGAATGTGGCTCCGCCACTGATATAGACTAAACCAGATGGGGTCCATTGCCAAGATTGAAATGTTTACCGAGTATTTTTGT
Source organism: Gastrolobium villosum (assembly GCA_032173675.1). NCBI lineage: Eukaryota > Viridiplantae > Streptophyta > Magnoliopsida > Fabales > Fabaceae > Gastrolobium > Gastrolobium villosum. Next base: position 68,291 of record JAVKPL010007711.1, read on the forward strand.
TATTACAAAATATTTCTACTCATTATTTTTTCTTTATTTTCATAGAGAATTTATATATAACTTTAAAGTTAAAATCACTTAATTAATTTTAAACATTTAATTATAAAATTATAATTTTGAATCTACTTTTATTATCTTTATCCTGGTAGTTATTATTTTTTTTGGTGAAATGGTAGTTATTATTTATTCCACGTATTAACTTCACTTCTTATCACTCTCCAATTTCTTTTATATTTATTTATTTTATCTATTTTTTTTTCATTTATAATGTATAATACCAATAATTGAAGCCCAATGATACATGAACGTACCTAGCTAGTGAATGAAAAGTAAGTCATAATGGTGTAACATTTATAATTTTTGGCCTTTGACTATTCGCTTTCAATTTCAATATCACTTTACGTAGTGAGACGGGAGTAACAATGGGCACATGGTTGTCAAAACAATATATTCCTTTTTTGCGTAAAATCTAAACAATGGGATAAAGCATTAAAACTTAAAAGCTGTTAATTTGTGTTTCCTTTTTTTTTTTTTCCCTCTTTACTTTTAATTCCTATGTCATGTGGGTCAATGAGGGTTGCACGTGAGATGACAGAAGGAAATGATGTAAAACGACGCAGAAAGAGTTTGCAACGCGTTTTTTTGGGCAACGAGAAAAAACAAAAAAGGTTAAGGATGAAAATTGAAAGATAAAAAAACAAAGCGCGTTTTACATAACCAAATGATTGAAATGTTTCACCTACCTAATTATATTGGTTTTATAATTCTCCAAATCAAAAAATTTGAATTTTTTGAACACATGAGGAATATTTTTACTATCAAAATTTTCTACTACCAACTTATTACTTGTCTAAACACCATTGGATTAACATTTTCTCTTTTTTCAAAAACTTTTTAACATTCTCTCCCTTTGATTCAATGGTGATTAAAAATAGTATAATTAGCCCTCCAAATCAAAAGAACTATTCTCGCTCATGTATTTGAATCATTGCCTAAGGTAAATTTGTTGCTTTGGGATCTACCGACTCATTTTGTATAGTTACGTTATTAAATAAGAAAAATTGTGTATCATTTTAAATGATATAAAATTATGTCATTTTAAGTGAGAGTAAGAGATAGATAGAGAAAAAGAGAGAATGGACAAAAAAAATAAAGGTGTGAGTTTCATCTCTTTATTAGAATGAAATGATATAATTGTGTCATTTTAAGGACAAACACTTTTCCGTATTAAATAACCAGTAAATATTATCAACCTGAATAAACATTATCTAAGTGTTTGGATTTACGTATACATACCTTAAATTCCATCTTAACAAATAAAAACATGTTTTAGTAAAAATGAATATATATTTTTGGTAAACATTTTTGATTATTTTAACTAAAATCAAATTTCCTTCTAAACGAATTTTTGGCTGAAAATGAAAAAATAATAATTTGTATTTGGTTGAAATTTTTTATATTAAGTTTTACTATAAACCTACTTTTAAGCGTAAAGTTTTTAAATATAAATCATGTCTTTAAACTCACTTTTAAGTTTTAACTAATCAATTTTATAAAATTAAAATAATCTAAAATTAAGTTTCTATACGCTCACCAAAACACGTATAAATCATATAAAAATATTATGATGATAATTATACAAATTAAATTTAAAGAAAATCAGGCATATATATATATTTGTTTGATAACATGAATTTATATTTTAAATCCTAGAATTGTTGATTCAGATTCATCTGGGTATCCGGGTTTGACCTATTCAAGATAGTGGATTCGATTTGTGAGAGTCCTAATTTCTAAAAAGAATGGAGAAACTAAAACCCAAAATTAAAGTAATTAAATCCGTTAAGATTTTGATATATATTTAAATGAAATTAACAAATAGGAATTAATGTGATTGGCATACATGATCAAACTTTCCACCTATGTTAACTATTTTTTGGGTCAAAATTTCAAATTTCTCTCATTGTGATTTCCCCTAATATTATAAGGAACCAACTCAAAGTCAACTTGCCACAATCCACAGCAAGATGATTTCACGTTTTAGGATAAACAGTGAAGGAAAAATAACCACTAACCTCATTTCACATCAAAGATCCATTCTCTAGGTGGAGTCCATTGTGATAGTTTAACTCACACATTCATGGCATGTTTCACATTTGTGAAGTCTTTAAGGGGGCGTTTGGTAGAAGAGAAATTTTTATTTATCCAGGAAATAATTATTACTGAAATATAGTAGGAAATATATTTTTACTGGAATGTTATTAAAAGGTGTTTGGTATGACCAAATTTTCCAAGGATTTTACGGTTAAATTTATTGATTGTGTGTTTGGTTGATTGTTAAATATTAGTGAGAATGTGAGGTTATTTTACAAAAATAACCTCACTTTTACCTTTTGTTTGAAACATGATATTGAAGGGGTCCTTCTAACATATTCTAGCATGTTCAACATAAAGAAAATGTATCAAGTGCCAATTATTCTGCAGAAAAGAGCGGAATAACATTGGTTTCAAGTTCTTAAAGCACAAGGTCATTCCAACAGCAATTTTTCTCAGCAAGCAAGAGTCAATTGAGTTGGACGAGAGGAAACTTAGGACTTCCTTCCTCAAAACAAGCTTGATGGATGCAGCCAATATTGCAAAGTAAAGCTCCAACCTTGGACAGTAAAGTAGATCTTCCAAAGACATGCGACCAACTAGAGGGAGGGAGCAAGTCCTATGGTCACAGATCGTACGAGTAAAGAAGGTTAATTTGGTCCATATTTTTGTGGGTCTTCTTCCACTTGCCCAGGCTAGAAACTTTTCCATATAATCTATGGAATTTTTGGGATGGGGGCTGGCTGTACATGATTTTTCAAAGAAAATCAAATTCCAGGAAACATTTTGAGTCTGGAAAGTTTTTATTTTTTTGATACCAAACATAGCATTTTTATTTCCTCCACCATAGTTTCCAGGGAACCTAAATATATTCCTGGTACCAAACGGCCCCTAAAGATAATTCTCGATAGAATTTCACCATTGTACGGTAAGTTGCCTCACTTTTGTATTTTTGCTTTCTGTAATGTCATATAAATATAAAAATTATTAATGAACCTTTACTCATCACTTTGAGCCGTGATGTAAAATTATTATTTATTTATTTATAATATTAGAGTCTCAGTGATCATGAGATCAAAAATTCAATTATCATTATCTCTCATTTTTTATGGGAATTAAATGAACATAAGATAGAACCAAAATAAGTATTTGCAATATCCATGTTTCAAGCTTAAATGACTCTTATGTGATGAGGTGTGTTAAAAAATATAATATAAAATTATTTAAAGAACCATTTAAAAACTTAAAAGCTTAAACTTATAAGCGATGAGTCTTCAATGATTTTATATCTTTTTAATAGGTTTTTTCTTCTTGTTTTTTTCGTGTAAGTCTATTTGCTTGTTTGTGAGGTGTTATTTAGCTAAACATATTTTTACAAAAGTACTTATTATAAAAGATGTTTTGTCATAATGAATAAAAAAAGAAAAAACTCTCAGAAGGAGTTTTTTTTTTAAGATACATGCTATTTTTTTTTATAGAGTTTTCATAATTATTTTCCAGTTTCACTCTTATTCTAAACTTGTATTTATAAATTTTATTTTTTATCTTAATAATTTATCATAATAACAAATTAATTCATCTTTATCTGTTTTAAAACCTTGAAAATAACTTTATATAATTTTCAAATAATTTTTAAATTTTAATTTAAAAGTAATTTTTGGCTAAAAAAAGCTATATATCAGTCACGACTCAGTCACGAGTACCCAAAAAACTTCACATTATTTGTCACGTACAAATTAGCAAATGAACAAATAATTGAGAGTTGATTTTAAACTATTCGAAACATGACAAAGGAATAAAAAACTTAAGAATTCACACTTTCTGTATGGGCCCAGTTTATAATTGATGTACTTTGCGCTGCTGTATATGTCAAAAAACTAATAAAATGCGGATAAAAAGTTAATTTTTTTTGTTTAAGGTCAATATTAGGAAGAGGGATATATTTATAACCTAAAAATTTAACAATCTCAATACTTAAAAAAAAAATTAACAATCTCTTATCACCAAATTTTAATAGTTGATTTTCGTCAATTTAATGGTTATAATTTATTGAATCACATTTATTAATTAATTATTAATTTCAATAAATTATAACCATTAGATTGACGAAAATCAACGATTAAGATAACGAAAATAAAATATAAAACTTTTAGGTTGTAACTATATCCTCCCTTATTTATAATTTTTACTCATTTGGTCTTAGACTTTATAATTTTTTAGTATAAATTCTTATAATTTCATACTATTAACATATTAATTCTTCAAAGATTAATATTTTGACAAATCAAATTAGAAGGACTAATTATTGATATAAAATATAAATCATTTATTATTGAGAAATAGACATTATAAGAATTAATACTCAGACTTTAATATTTTTACAGTGAATGTAGATAAATTATCTATATTCACTACACATTACTTTGGGTTAAAAGATTAAAAAATTATAATGAGAAAAACTATTATAATCTTGAAATAAAGTATAATAATAAGAATATATACTTTGATTTTTATCCAAAAATAACGTTATTTTTAGCTCAATATAAATAATTTAATTACATTAACCGCAGAAAAAATGACCCATAATACTTAATTAGTGGAAAGAAAATAAGAGTTTGCCGTGTATCTATATGATTTTGCTACAGATCTCCATCATAAATGAACCGTTCAACACTGTTTGAAGAGAAAGATCATCCTGAACACAGCACACCATTTTATTTCCAATATCTCAAGTCTTTGTTCCTATCTAGAACACACCACATTGAATGGGTTCTACTTCTTTAAAGATCTTTGGGTGAGAGAATAAAATAAACTTGAATAATCATGGGAAAAAAAAAATTAACATTTATTTTTGGATTTGCGACAGATAACAGATAACTAGAGACCCCTCTAAAATTTGGGGAAATATATATATATATATATATATATATATAGGGATTTTGGCCCCCGGTTGTTATTTATAGTGCCCCAACATAAAATTTGATGGGATCCCTCCCCATATATATATATATATATATATATATATATATATATATATATATATATATAAATGATATTTTAATAATATTATTGGGTAAATTAATGCCATGCGTGAGCGTGAAGAACAAGCACAAAATTTCAACGGCTCAAATCAAATATCTGAAAATTGTTTAGCCTGCAATTGCAAGAGAAGACAACTGAAGAGGAAGCATAAGTACTTTCATTAAAGGGGGAGTGAGACTTAATTTTGAAATACTCTTCATTTTCAGTGATAGTTAGTAACATGCCTGAGCATCTCTTACCTTCTCTTGGGGTGAAATTTAAAAAAGGATTCAGCTTTTACATTTTCATTTTTCATTAAGCTTCTCCTAATTATTTTTTCATTCGGTTCTTATCTCCAACGCTCCACGTGGGTGCTACTGCTAGAATAGATTTTGTCAAAATATGGTCAAAGGCGGTGATGATTTTCAAGGATGAAAGAAGAAGTATTTTGATGTTGATGAGTTGTACTAGTTTGAAAAGTCAAGGACGATTTTGGTTATGAGGAAGACAAATAGAAGTTAAATATTTCTAGGATTAAAATATTAAAAAATGGGGGGCTTCATTTGGTAGTTCATTTGCATCAAAAAAAGTGTATATCATTTTAAAGATATAAAATTGTATCATTTAAAATGAGAGAAAGAGATAAATACATGAAGAGAGAGTGGACAAAAAATATAAAAGTATGTGTATCATATATTTGTGAGAATGAAATGATATAAGTTGTGTCATTTAAAAGAACAAACTTTCCCATATAGATTATGTGTTTCAAAAAAGAAAAAACAAGAGTGTGCAAGAAGAAAAAAAAATGCAGTGAAAACAGGAAAGAAATTTCTTGATGATTTTTTGATTAGATACATTAAAAAAGAATGTGCAAGAAGATCAATTTTTTGATGATTCTTTGATTAGATACATTAAAAAGAAATTGTTTTGAATTTTAACACGGATTCAATTATATGAGTTTAACAATAAGAAAACACATAAAATAAGAGTCAAATGAAATGATCCTAATCTATACAATAGATTTATTTTAATTTTTTTTATATTAGAACTATATTATATTTTAAATATTTTTGTTTATAATATAGTATTTTTTATTTTCGCCCCATCATTATAATTCTGCATCCGCCATTACAGATAACGAATGTATATTGCACTGTTCAAAAACTCGAATTGGGTGGTCGGGCAAACCGATTATATAACTTGTCAGAGAGAAGCACCGGATCAGGCAAGTATTGGAATCGATGCGTACCGGTAAGATTCGAACAATTTTGATGAAAATCGATAACATGGCTAATTCAACTAGTGATCAGCCAATACATATTTAATAAAATAAATCAATCAATAAATAATTTATAAATTTAAGAAGGTCATTTCTGGCATTTTAAAAAAATCTAAGAAGCTTATAAAATAAGATAAAATCGTAGCTAACAGAATAAATTAACGAGTCATCAAGATTTTACTTGGATTTCATTGTGTTTGTTTGTTTGTTCGATAATTTTGTGTGATTTATTATTTTTTAAATTTGAATATTTGGAACTATATCATTTTTTATAAGTAATAGAATATGTTTATAATTTTTTTAATATAAATTATAAATTTACATATTCCTACTATGCAGTTCAATTAATGACCCACTGATTGAATTAATGACCCAATAACACAATATCTTAATTGGGGTAAATAACCGATTCGAGATTAATAAAAGGAGTGGTGATTAGGTGGTCGAAACAGTTCCAGATCTGTTTCAAGGCTATGCTGACTCAAAACTAAAACAGCTCTCTCTTTTACTGATTATATTGGAGAAGATCACTATCAATGATGTTTTTCTTCTTTTTCTCATTTTTTTATTTTTCCCATTGTCAAAGGTTCGGCTCATGAAATGACCAATGAAGTAGAAAGCAGCATGACCCATATCTACCAAATAACTAATTAATGACTTTATTCAAATTTCCTCAGTATGATTTTCATTATCTCTTCCCCCCCACTCGGAGGTTGAAAGTTTAACAGTTACTATTAGCACAAATTAATGTTTCTCTAAAATAGATAATATCTAAGATACTTCATTCATTCAATTTTCATGTCCAAAGAGGCTCCCAAGCAGAGCCAATAGTGTTGTCCTCTAAGAAGCAGCTCAAATCAACATGAGGTTGAGGTTGAAGCATGTGCTGGTCCTGTGATTGACTCATTTCCATGCAAATTAGAGCCACTAAATTAGCTTGTTGGCACTGCATGTTGACTACCTCAGCTTGTGCTTTGGCCAGCTGTGCTTGTAGCTCACTAACTTGCTTTTGAAGTTGAAATATTGCACCTGCACAACCATAAACTGGGTCTCTGATCCTTGCATTTGCTTCATAAACCATGCTTCCCACAGCATCTGCTCTCTGAGATTCTGGTAGTTCCTGAAAATTAATGCAATTGAAACTCTTGGTAATTATAATTGGAGTTATTAGGAAAATTAACTAATAGACATAGTGGAAAGGTTCCAAATGTGGGCACCTAATTTTGACTTATGGTACTTATACTATGGGGAGCACCCAAAGAAAGAAAAGAAAGGATAAACAAGCAGTGTGCAATATATTGATATATAAAAATCATTAATGTAACCTCGTTAAAACCTCATTTTGGTTGAATTGGTTCATTAAGCCTCGCTGTACCACTTTCTTCGCACAGGTAGGTGGGCTTGTACATTTGTCCATTCTTAAAGCCCCATGGGCTCTTGTGTGAGGAGTATGTTGAAATATATAAAAACTATTAATATAACTTCACCCAACAGCTTAAGCTTTGCGAACATGTTATTTGACTTGGCCATTCTTTTCTTTTTCTTTTTTTAGAAAAATAGTGGTTTCTAGAGTTGAAGGAAGAGAGAATTATGCACAACATTGATGTGTTAGGAAGTTAGAAAACAACCCATCATGCCCATCAATTAGGTATGTCCCTTATTAGCTTTTCCTTCAACTTTTGACCAAAACCCATGATGATTTTGTTTCTCTGATAATACCATAGACAATTCAACTTTTTTGTTGTCTTTCAAGAAAATGTCTTGGCATGAAGTGTGAACTGGTCACACACACACACACACACACAAATAATAATGACAAAAAATGGTGAATGTATGTTACCTGCAAGAACTTGATGATGTTACTAGCTCCAAAGACTCTATGAGCAATTGTGAACTTGATTGGGTCAGTGGGAGGGAAATAGGGAGCAAGGACGCACTTCTCCACACACCTACGGCGGAGGATCTTGCAGGCAGCACAAGGGCTAACCACCACTGGTGTTGGTGGTGGAGGAGGAGGAGCAGCAGCAGTAGAGGGAGAGGACTGAGAGGGTGAAGGGAAAGGTGTGGGAGAAAGTGAAAGAGGAGGTGAAGAAGATGAAGATGGAGGAGAGTTTGAAAGCATGGTGGGAACATAGATTGGGATTGGTTGAGAATGTGTTGTTGTGGTTTTCACTTTGTATTCCATTTTGTGTTTTGTGTGAGACAGAGGAAAACAGAGCTTAAAAGAGTTAAATATCTAATAGATGTGTTTTATAAAAACTATGGGGTGTGTGTGTCTATATATAGAGACCAAAGGTAAAGCCTCGTTGGGTCAGAGTGGGTGACTTCATCTTCATCATACCTACGTATTAAGGAAGCAAATATGATGATGTATTTTGAATAAAAAGCCGTATAAAATGTCCTGCTTGTGGAATAAGGTATTCATTAACAAAACATGTTTTTAATTACAATGAGATTTTAAATTTCATTAGTTAAATTAAATTATATTTTAATTTGATGTTCGTAATTTTTTTTATTAAACTTTTTTTTTTTTTTTTTTTGATAATGAAGGGATAGTATCCATCATGATAGGTCAAGCAGTGGTCATTGGTCAACTTATTACCATGTGTTTCAGTTTTGGATGGGCATGGGAATGATAATTGGGAGAAATAATAATTTTTAATAAATGAAGTTTTTTAATAAAATTATTTTACTATGAAGGATAATTATTTAAATAATAATTTAGTTTATTTACAAAATATGTAAGTTTCAACTTAATATTAATTTATTTATTTTTATTTAAATCATTCGTTATACGGTGGCCAACCGCTCTTTATACCAAATTTCTAATACAATTATATATATTAGATTCGAATTCAATATTACTGATTAAATTGGAATAACATTTCACCAATTGATTCATATATTTGGTGATTATTATTAATTTAATTTAAAATAAATGAAGAAATTAGCCAAAAAATACATTAAAATTTATACTCATTAATTTTTTAATAATACCCTTACTAATAATTTTTTTTAGATCAAACTGCTTTTAGAGTAACTTTTTTTTGGCCAAAAGAATAATACAATCCAATAGAATTTTCCGTTGTTTTATTTTGACGCGGATATCTTAGAATCAATTGTTTAAAACGTGAAATTAGGAATAGCTTGACAAAAATAAAAAGTCATTAAGAATAGGTTTTTTGTGGGTACAAGTAATCTTGTTAAAATCGAGATTTTCTTGTAAAAAACCGTAAAACATAAAATCGTAATGTAAAAAATCATAAAAACATAAAAATTTCAGATCTTAACAACTATAGGTACAAGTCAACAGGGATAGATTAGTGATAAGTAAAATCGGGAGATACAACCAATGTGAGACTAAAAACACGCCTCCTAAAATAAGAGAGTCCACAAGAGAAAGTGGGGGAAAAGAACCTTGGGATACACCACCCCAAAAGCTAGCTCAAAGGGTGGGAGTACCAAGGCCTTATAAACCACACATTATAAAACATAAGATCGTAATGTAAAAAAATCGTAAAAAATCCTAAAAACATAAAAATATTTGAAATATTGGTAAAATCATTTGATGAAAAAAATCATAAAAAATGAGTTAACAACTATAGCTACAAGTCAACGTGGATAGATTAGTGATAAGAATTTTAAATAACTTATAAGAATTAGTAATAAGTTTTCATCCACCAAAAAGCGAGTGATTCACACAATGGAAAATAGTTTACTCTGATGATTGTTGATAATATGTACATTGCTTGTGGATATTGCTAACTAGAACATTAATCTCTTACGCCATTTAAGTACTGTTAATTGCTTATTGCCATATGACGGATGAGCGTTTCGGCAGAGATGATAAATTTAGATTACAGAAATAGCATCTTAATGTTAAAATGGTAACCTTTCTTTTAGAAATTTACCTCTGCATTTTCTTACGAGGTTTTCATAGATTGAGGTTAAATATGTATAAGTATTTCACCAAAAAAAAAAAAAAAGTATAAGTAATCATTCATAGTTAGATGTTATCATTATGTTTATTTCAACAATAATCACAACACCGGCGTAAAACAATGACGGTAATAATTATGAAATGGTGATAATAATAGCAAAGGGGCAATAGTAATAACGGTTATAGTGACAACTGAACTGACAAAGAAGGTGAAGATTAAAAGTTTTTTGATATGATGGTAATGACTTGCCAAGTATATTTCATATCCCAGGGCAAGTCAACAATAATCATTGTAAAAGGTTGGTATTCGATTCCAAGGTTCATATTCACAAAACAATGAGGGGATGCAAATGATGCAGGTTATATACATCTAATCAAATGGAACATGCATGGTAGCAAATGGTTTGAGTAATTAATGTTGAAAGGAAAATTTGGTGAGACAGTCAAATATGATATGTTTTTGAAGTTTTAATTTATTTAGAAGAATTAAATCATTAAGGATTGAAACTTAATTCACTTAGCCAGAAGAAAATGTAATGCTATATCAAGATCACATCTTAAAATCTTAAGCTTTTCAACCGAAATTCGATATCTGTCTCATGTAAAGAATCAATTCAACCCAAAAACTTAAATGGTTGGATGAAGATTTTTTTAATGATTTATATTATTATCTAACACAGTCTCTCATGTAAAAGCCCTTTAGTCTTGAAGCATTGTATAGGTCCAATTTTTTTGATTTTATCTTGTGCTTATTTAATTTCACTAAAAAAGTAAGAAGCGATGAGAATTGAACTCGTGACCTTGTGGTTACTGAAACTTAGCTGTTACACGTATGTCTTAACCTAAGCTTGATACATATAAAGAACCAATTCAATCAAAAAGCTTAAGTTGTTAGATAAATGTCTTTTTAATGATCTATATTATTCTCTAACATCTCTAGGAAACAAAATAAAAAAGCTTTTAAAATTAACCATTAATAAATAAGAAAATGCTTGTGTTATTTATGAATTGCAATTATACGAGTGATACACACATATATATAACCTGATAATTTTTATTTTTCATTATAAAAGAGGCGACTCTCGATATATAAGAGTGACAAAATGTGTCATAATTCGCACACAGACACATTAAATTGTGAGTTTTGTTGACCTATGAAGTAAAATGGGTCACGTACGAATTTAGATATATGAATTGATATCGTGTCATGTCATGGGTTAGCTTGCATGACCCACATGTCCACCTGTACAAATTTTTTGTCAGAAAAAATTAAAATTTTGGTAATTTTAATATATCCCGATGCGGGTTACGGGTTAACCTATGTATTTTATTCACTTTTTCCTTTTATTTTTATTTAAAAAATCAAAATTTTAAATTTTATGGGTAAAATCATGTGACTCACGAGTCACGACATGTTGTATTCGGGTTTTAATTTTTTGACTCGTGGACAAAAATATGTTTTGTTCGAGTTGGATAATTTTACACACGAATGAGACTTGAATTGAGTCCAAAGGACATGTTTTACCACCGCTATATAAGAGTTAGAAATCTTACACTCAATCTTGACCATTGACCCACTTGTATCCAATGACTCACATTGCTAAAAAAATTGAGGAGAGTGTAACTTACACTGATGTAAAATGATCCTGACCCTATATATATATATGGGTCAGGATCATTTTACACTAGTATAAGTTACACTCTCAATCTTGTCCATTGATCCCACTTATATCTAAGGGCTCTAATTTTTTAGCAATGTGAGCCATTGGATACAAGTGGATCAATGGTCAAGATAGAATGTAAGATTTCTAACTCTTACACTGGTGTAAGAATATCCTGCCCCATATATATATATATATATATATATATATATATAGACACACACACATATATATATATATGGGATATGATCAACTTACACCGGCATAAGAATAATAAATCTTACACCAAATCTTAACCGATGATTTCCTTGCATCTAACGGTTGAGATTTATTGGTAATTACAAATTAATTAATTAATGAGACCTAATAAATCTTAACCGTTAGATGTAGAAAATCAATGGTTAAGATTTGGTGTAAGACTTATTAGTCTTACACCGGTGTAAGATGATCCTGCCCATATATATATATATATATATATATATATATATATATATATATATATATATATATCAAGATCATTTTACATCTTGTAAGTTACATTCTCAATCTTGTCCGTTGATTCCACTTATATCTAATGGCTTACAAAATTTAAAGTAAAAGCATTAAATATGGGAAATCATGACCATACAAAAGTGAAAATAAATATAAAATATTAAATTTGTGGAATCATGACCATACAAAGATGAAAATAAATATAACCGTTGGATCAACATAAACGATCTAACGGTGAGATTGACTGGTAGTAACATGGTAGTAACACAAACTTGGTTGTTATAATATCCTTCCCCTAATTTTTTTTAATTAGTATTCAAATTTCAAAAAATAATGCTTCAGTTTCTTGTCATTTTGAGCTGTAGTTTCAAACAATTAATGTTGCTTTGATTTGATCACAAAATTCATTTGATACATTTTAAGCTTAAAGCCTATCCACATATAAAAACTTAGTTTGTTAAATGAGGTACCCTCCTAGTTGAATCTTCTTGGATCTCAATGGTGTAGCACTACTAGTTATCTTTCTATGCTGACATAATGATGAACATTAAATATCAAATTAAGTCTCTAAAATCATAAGATTTTGAGCTCATCTAAAACATACGCGTAGATTTCAACCGACAAAAATAATTTTTTTGAATATATAATCTACATGCATATCGAAACCAATTAATTGATTAATTGACATAAAAAAAAGCCCAAGCTTCAAAGCCTCAATTTTATTTTATTTTTGGATTCTCCCTCCCGTACGCATCAATATCCACATTATGACCCCAATTTTCTTTTTAATTTGAAGTGTTTTGGCTTTTCAATTGTAAATAACAATTGTAAAGAAACTTGGGATACACCATCCCAAAAGTTAGTTCAAAGGGTGAGAGTGCCTAATGCCTTATAATTGTTCATCCAATCAATGTGAGACTATATATCTCAACACGCCTCTTCACTACATGTGCTAAGAAATTTCACAAGAGAAAGTGGGGGATTATAATTGTTCATCCAATCAATGTGAGACTATATATCTCAACACGCCTCTTCACTACATGTGCTAAGAAATTCCACAAGAGAAAGTGGGGGACGACGAGACTCTGATATCATGTAAAGAACTTGCGATACACCGCCCAAAAGCTAGCTTAAAGGGTGGGAGTGCCCAAGGCCTTATAAACTCCACATTAGTTGTTCATCCAACCAATGTGAGACTATATATCTCAACATCAATCTTTGGCACAACAAAATAAAAGATTTGTATTCCATAAGAATGCCATACTAGTGTGAAAGTAACAACCGGGAACCGGCCGACAAAGAAAATGCCTCCATTCCAGAATCACACTCCAAATCGAAAAGGGAATTGCACTATAGCTGTTAATTGCGTTAGAGACATAGTGTTTTTGAAAACAAAATCTAACACTTATGTCTTTCCCTTTGTTTTTCTTTGAGCAGGTTTGCAAAAGCCAGTAGATTCAAACGTTTCTCACAGATACCATGCCATATTTTGCGTGTCTTAATTCAAATGCATACCATGTGCACATGTATATAGCACTGAGCAAAGACCTGATGCATGCAAAATCACGTGCAGTTGCGTGATACACATTCCAAAAAACAAGAAAACAACCATGCATATGTACGAAAGTTATATAGTGGATATGTTGTTAGAATTTTTCATTATATATATAGGTTTTATTAATTATTTATGTTTTAGTATTTTAAAATATTTGGGTTAATAATATTTTAATTCAGTTAATTATTTAATTTAGTTCATTGTGATTTTGTTGTATTCTGACATTTGATTGGATTGGGCCTAGTTGGACAACAATGTAAAATTTAGTCTGACTTTAGTTTCCATGATAGATAGATTCAATCGACACAAACTCTTTTGATTAAAAGTATTTTCGATTCATCATTTGGTATTAATTAACCCAAAATCTTAAGACATTAAATTAGTAAATCCTTCCATTTATACCGACTTCACTTATCCCATTATCAACCAATATGAGATTTCATCACAATTGAATATCTCAACATATATATAAGTTTTTATTTACCCCGTCTAATTAAATATTTCTAATTACTGCTTGACAAATAACGAAATGCTTCCCAAGTGTTTTTTTTTTCTAATTAATTTTAGATTTTAATAAAGAGAATAAGAAACATGATTCTATGAATTTGAATTATAGAATAATAATGTCAAATTCAAGAAAACATATATACATGAATGGCTTACCATTTCAATGTGACACGTGACCCATTTCTTCTCGATAGAACGTGTTCATTGGAATAAAATTAAGGTTGCTATGATATAGCTAGAATAGCCACTGTTCATTTGTTCAAAGTCAATAAAAAACGTGCGTAATATTCGATATAATTCAACCGTTCATGTAAGCTAGTTCATCTCCCCCAACCCGTAAACTAGTGAATTGGATAAATGTTGAGTAGCTTTCAATCATGGTTCATACACATAGTTCAAAATGATCGGTTTGGTCTTCACTTACCACAACAGTATGGGACTTTTGCAGTTCAAAAACTTGATGCTGTAACAGTTCTTTTGGTTCCCTTCATATGGTATCCATTTTCATGTGCATAGAATCGGTTCCAAAAAAAAATAAAAAAATCCGTTCCCAACTTTGCATGCCACTGTTGCAATACAGATACAGTAGCCAATACCCACTTTTTTTTTGACGATGCCTTGCAAATTAAGGTAACCAATTTTGTGGATTTGGGGGGATCAGGGAAAACATTGGGTGTTTTTTCAAAGGATGTGCCACATTTGAACCTTTCATGCATTTGTGAGTACGTGTATTGATAAGCTATGTTCTTACTTTGAAACGTTGCAAAAGAAGTGCGGACGTGTAACCTTAAGGTGACATTTCTTGAGACAATGCAGACTTAATTTGTCTACACCTTTCTTTTTTCTTTTTCTTTTATAAGGTTGGTTATCATAAGTTTAATTTTCTCCTGAAGTTATGGGGTCAAATGCGTTATAAGAAGTTCGTGAGAGAGGTACAGCACACTCAAAGAATAGAGGGAACTTCGTAGGATAAACACCCCCCACACCACAAAAAAATAAAAAATAAATTATGACTCACCACTTGTTAGACAAATCCCGTTTGCGTGTTTGACCGAACTGCTAAATCCGTTACAAAAATTATAAATTGGATTATGTATATAGTGTTCAATAATATTAAAATAACCTTTCACCAAAAAAAAAAAAAAAATATTAAAATAACCAAAGGGGGTTGGCTCAAGTGGTACTTGGGTTCGCTTAAGCAAGGACTCGAATTCGAGATCTTGTGTATGCAGAAAATCCTCACTGGAAGACTCACATGCCAATACTAGGTAACCGACGCGGATCGGACTGGACATAATCGGGGCGAAGCCCCCAAAAACCAGTGGAGCAATCAAAAAATAATAATAATATTAAAATAATAGTGGTCAATAAATCATTCACAAACTATTTGATAATATTTATAAATGACTTACCAAAAAAACATAATTAAAATAGTATCTAGCATAATATATATATATATAGAGGATCCTTTGACACCTCATCTGAGAGCTGTTAGATGAAAAAAGATCAACGACTCTGATTTGCAAACATGTGACACTATTGATCTTTTTTGATTTAACGGCTATCAGATGAGGTATCAAATTTCAAATTTGACACTATAAATGACAACCGTTGATTTCCGTCCTTCAATGGCTAAGATGAGGAGTAAGACATAAAAATCTTACTCTGGAGTCAAAAGAACCTTCCCCATATATATATACTAAGGGCTCTAATTTATATATAGTATATATGAGCCATGTGTGTGTACAAGTGGATCAATGGTCAAGATTTAGTGTAACACCTCATATAAGAGTCGTTATACCGGTGTAAGAATATCCTGGCCATATATATATATATATATATATATATATATATATATATATATATATATATATATATATATATATAGGATCATTTTACACCAGTAAATAAGTTTACATCCATTAACAATCTTGACCATTGATCTCATATATATTTAAGGTATATATATATATTTCTTATATATATATATGAGCCATTGGATGTATAAGTATATATATGTAATGTATATATATATAGTGTATATATATATAACTATATATATATATATATATATGTATACTGGAGTAAGCCCATATATATATATATATATATATATATATATATATATATATATATATATATATATATATATATATATATATATATATATATATATATACATGATCATTTGACTCCGGTATTAAACAAAAGTGTGACATCTTATTTTGAGAGTAATTGATTTTGCCTTGATCTAACGACTCTGATTTATAAGCATGTGATATCATTGATTTGTCTTGATCTAATGGCCCGTAGATAAGGTGTCAAACTTTTAATTTGATACCAGTGTCAAATGATATTACCCACACACACACATAGAGACAGAGAGGATCCATCCATCAAATGACTGTAATTAATTGGATTACTTTCATTAACTAATTATTAATTTTCAATAAATTATAATCATCAGATATAAAAAATAAACGATTAAGATTGAGTATGAAATTTATGGTTAAGTTATTTTTTTTCTCTCCACGTTAGCAGACAAGTTCTTCTTTGAATAAATTCAAAGGTATCATCCGGCGGTAACCGAAGACTAATCCCCATCGGGCACCATCGAACCCTTTCGGGGGTGGCTCTCCCAAATCATTTTTTTCCATTCCCAGGGCTCGAACTCGAGACCTCTGGTTAAGGGGCCCAAACTCCTTACCAACTGTGCCAAAGGAGCTTGGTTAGCAGACAAGTTCTGAAAAGTATCTAAAGAGAAAAAAAAAACTTTAATATTATAACTATGTACTCGGAATATATGGTTATAAGTGGTAACTACAAATAAGCTTATCTAAAGTAACTGTAGAAATCATTAACTCTATATTTATTATTCTTACACTGATGTAAGAAGATCATGTCCCATATATATATATATATATATATATATATACGAAAAATTAAAAATTCAGTCACTAGACTGTCCAGTGAGTGAATTTTAACTATGTTCTCCCGCGAGAACATAGTGCAATAATATATATATATATATATATATATATATATATATATATATATATATATATATATAACCAATTTTCCGTTAGCAATAATTTAAATAAATTTATTGTTTATAAAAGTAGTAGAAGACCAGTTGGTAAGGAATTTATTTTATTATTAAGTTTCTATCTCATCCCTTTTTTTTTTTTAAGAAAAAATTCCAATTTTTGAAAATAAGTTAATGGCCAATACTTCTCTCATTTGACATGAGATCAATTTTTGTCCAGTACTAATAAAAAACATGGAGCTCACAATCTAAAGAAAAAAAAAAATACAAGCACGTTTTTCTATGTCCATGTAGCGTACGATTATTATCTCTGCAGCTAGAGAAAACAAGTTCCCTAAGTTAATTACCCATTATACTCTCTTTCTTCTTAAATCGCGTGGCTTTACAGTTATTTGGCAAAAATATATATTATTATTTAACTTAGAAATTACAAAAAACGTAACATTTTAGAATCAATTTACCGATTTATAGCAACCAGCCGAGCCACAAGTAGGAGGCATGATTGGTCACACATTGCAGAGACGCAACTTGTGCTAAGTCACGTCCAACCAGGCACGACTTTGCATCATTCACGTGGTGACATATGGTACTGATCATAAAACTTCGAAAGGCTATAACCTTCGACTCAGGTGTCCGAATCAGATGAGTTTTTAATTCCACATAACTTTTCAAGATTTAAGCAATGACATCTCATTGAAGGGGATTTAGTAAAAAAAACTAATTTATTTTTGAATTTGAGATATTTTACTGTAAAATTTCGGAAAATCATACCTTTTGACTTAGGTGTCCGAATCAACAGCTCTTTTTTTATTCCACATAACTTTTAGAGAGCTACGCATTGGTAAATTTTCCCAAAAAATGCTTTCTTGTGCCCCATTTGGTGTATTTCATATTTATAAATGATATTATTTAAATATTTTCTTTCCAACACTAATAAATAATCCTCTAGGATTTTCCAGTACATAGATCTCAAAAGTTACGTGAAATAAAAAAATACCTGATTTAGACTCCCGATTATGATAAATTTGAGCTTATGTAATCGATTACATCATCCAATCAACGGTCAAACATTAACCTGTTAATTTTGTTTTAAAAAAATCATTAGATTTGTTACAACATGCTTCTTTAGCAAGCTATCGAATAGTTTTATAATGCTAGTGTAAAAAAGGCTTTTAGACTAATAATAATTGTACGATTAGCGAAAAGATAATCGTATTTTTGTGTTGTCAATCAGCGTTGATATTAATAATTTTTCCTTGGTTTTATGAAGAAAAATGACAAAAGTATGAGGACACAGCAAGATTAACACCCTATAATATTTGTGAGCAAATCACATTTAATAAAATGTCGTAGGTTTCAAAAAGTTATATGGAATAAAAAAATTAATTTGGACATCCAATCAAAAATTATGACATTCTAAAATTTTACCGTCAAACTATTGACTTTTTGTGCCACGTGAATGATGCAAAGTCATGCCTGTCTAGGACGCGACTGATTAATATATATCGGTAAATCGGTTCCAAAATACTAGGTTTACATGATTTCTTATTAATTAATAATATTTAAATTTTTTTGCCATTATTTTTTAGCACCATGCTTTTTCATTTTTAAAGAAAATTCACATTATTAATTACCTTCAATTTTTCTCTTTAAAATTTCTTTCTTCTTTGCAAATCTTAAATATTATACATTCAAAATAATTATTTTCGAATTTTTGAAATTAAAATTTTATTTTTCCCCTCCTTATATTCTGAAATTAATTCCTTTTAAATTATATTTTTTATAATAAATATTATTTTTCTTCTCAAATCTCAATTACAAATTTTATATATTAAATTAGACTCTTCCTTCAAAAATAACGCATATCATTCTTAATTTCTCTTCTTTTAAATTTTAAATTCAAATTAATTATGCATATGTGCTAAAAATATAAATTATGCAGATTAATTGTATGATTCTAAGTTTTTCTTTTAATCTATATTTGTCAGTTAAATGAAAATGTATTTTCTTGGAAAATAGTATGCATGGCCCATTTCCGAAATTTGACGTATGAACTCAGATGCTCACTCGATAATAAATTGAATTTTTAAAAAGTAATTCTTTATCCAAACATTTCTTAAAAACTATTTTATCTTAAACATTAAAATAAGTTCACTATTTCTTTATTAAATTTAATTTAACTCAACATTTCTTTTGGTTAAGTTGTCAGGATGTGTTCATGGGCACTGTTCGGTTAACATTCTTGTTGATATTAGGTCTAGTTGTTCATCTTTTACCAAAAAAAAAAGGTCTAGTTGTTCATTATTACTGAAGGACCCATAAGCTTTTCCAGAACAATCTTTTTGATCTTGGGTCGTTAGAGGTAAAGACAACATAGCATGCACGCAGAGTTCCATTAGGAAATATATGCGTGGCAGTCAATGTCATACTACCAATAGAACCTAAGATTTGGCACTTGCGTTGACTAATATCCAAGATCTAATTATATATAGGGTTTATCATCTATCATTTAACATGACCACAAAAAATTTCCTACACACACAATATTTTGTGGGGCCCGCAGCAAAAAAAAATAAAAAAATCTGGCACGCAAAACGAATCTCTATAACATAACACAATCACTTTTCCTACAACATAACTCTTATAAAACCCTTATATAAATAAAAAATCAATTCCATTACCCTATATATGTAATTATTCTTAATCGAAATCAATACTAAAAATTAAGAAAAAAGTCCAAATCACTTTGATATTATGTTTTTCTTTTTTTGGTATAACCCGGAGGTATCCTCATTCAACCTCCTCCAGTCACCTTGCCCTCGGGGTACGGCTCTGTAGGTTAGCCCCTCGTTGGAACAGCGGTGCATTGAGCTTCGCTACCGGAGGAAGGATAAGACTAATCCCCCAACCGAGAAGGAGACACTTTGTCAAAAAGTAGATACACACAAGCTGGGATAATAATTTCTTCCATTCATTCGTTCGTTCATTCTCTCTTCAATTGAGGTCTTTATATGCAAATACACTAGTAACGTCTATTCTAACTTTCAATTTATAACGTATAACAGAAAGATTAAATTACAACTTTAATACAGAAACGTATAACGAAAAGATTAATTGCGAACTTGAGGCAGGGTTTGAACCCCTGACTCAAACAAACCCTTGGGAGCTCAGTTGCCAACTGAGCTACCCTTGGGGGCTCAGTTGCCAACTGAGCTACCCTTGGGGGTTATATTATGTTTTTTTATATATGAGGGGATATTCATATTAGGCTATTTCACCCTTTTGCCCCTCATTAATTATTTAGTAACCATTTTATCCCTGATTGCAAATTATCTACCAATCTGCACATCTTTAATCGATTAAATTGAATATTTAATCGATTAAATGGTCAAATGAAGATTTAATCGATTAAATCTTCAACTTAATCGATTAAATTTTCCTCTTTATCATAAGAAATAGGGAGATTTAATCGACTAAATTTTCAACTCAACGATTTTTGCCTATTTTGAACATTTAATCGATTAAATTTTTGGCTTAATCGACTAAGGGGCAGTTTGGTAGATAATTTTGAATGAGGGACAAAATGATTATTAAATAAGTAATTAGGGGCAAAATGGTGAAAATGCCTTCATATTATCTTATTTTTTCACTACCGTCCACTACCTTTCTACTCACCATTGTTTTAATATTTTAATCAACGACTATAATAAACTCTTACAAACTACCGTTATAACTACATATTTTAATATGGAGGATATTCTTACTATCAAAATTTTCTACTACTAACTTATTACCTATCTAATCACCATTGAATCAAAGAGAAATAATGCTAAAAAGTTTTTTAAAAAAGAGAAAACATTGATTAGATAGGTAGTAGAAAATTTTGGTAGTAAAAATATTCCTCCTCATATTTTAAAGAGTACATACTTATAATATTAAAACTATTTTTTTCTCTTTATAACTTGTCAATTGATATAAAAAGAGAGAGGAGAGTGAAAAAATGAGGATTCAATAGTAATTAAAGAGGTAATGGATTAGTAAGGAAAAAAATAAGATAATATGAATATCCTCCTCTTTTATATATATAATCTATTTAACTGCGGTATTTCTGTATTGCATATACACGATAGAAGTGGAGCTACACACAATCCACTCAAGCTCTAATTATATTCACTATAATAGTATTCAAACATCTACTCACCACCTACTATTATATAAAAATCATTTCTCCAATTAGAGAATGCCACATAGTTATATTTCCTTGATATAAAATACCTAACACATAGGATGCCTATTTACCACGTAATATGACTACAGTTATGTATGCTACCACACACGAGACATCAATATTCTTTTTAGCAACCACCATCCTCAACTACTAGCCTATGTGGCCTTGCATTGACAATGACTCACGCCTAAGACTCTAGTGGCTCATAAAAATATAAAATGATATAGTACGAAGTGTAGGGCCATTTGTGTTTGTGGGGGCACAAACACTCAATTTTGTGTGAAAAACCTCAGCCTAAGCTCCTGGAAATGGACTAAAAGAAAAATAAAATTCGTGACCCGATTTATATTGAGAAGTCATTAGATTGTGACATTTGAAAGCAAATTATCCCTTTTTTAGGGTTCCCACAAAACCCGTATGTTACTTTTTTTTTTCTTTTTCTCTCAAGTTGAAAAAATACACAAATTTGTAACATGGGTTTGAGGTGAGAGTAGTTGGGGATTAGCGAGTATTTATCTGGTTATTCCACACTCATTTTTTGTCTTTAGGCTTCATCCTAAGTCTTTCCACACTTTAAGGCTTTAATTTAGTCCATCCCCAACGTAGTTTCTACTCCGTATATACTTCAATTGTTCTTATATATGGTCTTCTGAGTTTAAATGGGGATCTGTCAATATGCACACAGGGATGTTGATTTCTTTCTTCTTGTTCTTTTTTAAATGGTTATTTGGATGTTTAATTGATTCAATAATTAACCTGTTGTTCTATAAATATCTTTTGTGGCCATTTTACACCTTCTACATTAATTATCTCACGCCCCAAAAGAATTTAATCAAATTGAAATACATTATAAAAGAAATATGTTATTCTTACGCTTGATATTTAATTTTGATTATTAATCCATTAACGTTACCATCCTAATCCAATATAAGATATAAAACTATTATTTGTTTTTACGTTACAGCTCAAATTTTTAGGAGGGTTGATTATTTAATACAGTATCAGAGTTTATAACTAAGTGATTTAAAGTCAAATCCTTACCACCCCGTTTATGTAGTAAAAAGTTGAATTTAACTACAAGGTAAAAAAAAAAAAACTTGTGTATCATCTAGGTTTCAAAGCCCAAAAACAATTATGAGGGTGTTAAGAGATATGATGAAACCATACATGTGCCCTCACCATAATTTCTTAATTAAACATACTTTAGTACATGATATAATATATTAAGAAATTTTTTATTGTAGTCATGTAACATAACCCTTACTACTATAGTAAGAAATGAGTCGACTCAAGATGAAATGATTAGAAAAATGTTGGTGTAATGAAAACTTTTTGATGAATTTTCAATGAACTCGTACCTGCTGAAGCTGTTTGTTCTTAGTGGCAGGGTCTCAAGTTACAGCTCCCAATTGCAGAGGTACGGCATTGTGAAGGATAAAAAGAAGGAACAAAATAAGGCCGTGTGGACCTCATACACATACCCCATCTAAAGTTCAAATAATTTGAAATGAAGAGCAAGAAAGTTGTGCACTTTGAAGCTGGGCCTATTCACCAATCCAACTAACTTCATTACTATATTGATTAAGGCTAATCAATTTCTAAAACTGGGAAGGGAAACTGTCTCCTATTAGACAAACACTACTTAATCTTCGTAACAAAATTATTATTTTTTCATTAAAAGGCAAATGAAATTATTCAAAGGTATTGGTAATTTTTGTAATAATTAACTCAGCTTTATTTATTAAAAAACAAATTATTTCGGTTGCGTGAGAAAAAAAGTCAACTAAAAGTTACCAAAAATATAAAGAAGCGCGAGGGGACATCAACTCACTAATGCTGACTAACGTAATATATATGTATATTAAATTATTTTATTATTAACATATCATTAAAAGAGTGTTAAAGGTTTAATTAAGTCCACCGTTTCAAACGTTCAAAGGTTAAATAATTTTTGTTGTCTATTGGAATTATGTAATGTAGATTAGTTTCATAGCCGACTCATAGTTGAAGCTTGCACGGTTATCTGGAGGGTTGACTCGCTTCAAAGAGATAATTGATGGGACGAACCCGGTCCCTCAATCTCGACTATGAAGTATTTGCTAAAGTCAAACATCGAGCTCGGAATTCGGCTATCAGAGTGGTTGGCCTGAACACACCAAGTCGGCCTATACACAACAGAAACAGAAAATATAAAGGAAAAAGAGAGAGAGAAAGAAAGATAAACACAATAATCTTTTAATGTGGAAAAACATTCTCCAATGTGAAGAAGTAAAAATACACGCGATACTAGTCCATAATCAAACTTACAATATGAAAATAATGAGTACAATATATCAAACTTCACCAATAATAATGGTATTCTCTCAAACTTCCCTAAAACGGTTTAGCTCTCAAGCTTCTCCCTATAGGTGCTTTAAAAATTTCCTCAAATTGTCTAACCTCAGCCTCTTATATAACACAAGCTTATATAGGAAGGAAGAAAAAAATATAGAATATCAAAAGTGTGAATTAGGGTTATTTGAGTCCCAAGTTCTTTGAGTTTCTTGAGCCTCACTCACCAGAATTGGACCTTGTGCAGGATTAAAGAGGAAAAACCCAACAGTATTACGTGGATACAAAAAAATAAATAAAGTCCTCATTTTTTAGAATAAAATAAATTTTTATTATAATTTCTCTGTCCTTAAAGTTTAAACCCGTGTCTTTACTTCTACCGTGCATATTTAAAAAAAAAAAAAAAATTAAATTATTAAATAATTTTTAAATTAATCTAAATCTTTATGGCATACGTGCAAAACAAACTAATTTTGGAGTCCATCATAAGTCACTTCTTTCAATTTATGGAAAACTACTTCGTTTTTACCCGACATTCCATATATGCTAAATCATCACTTCTGACCTTATAGCATATAAATGGACTAATAAACTATGCTTTGAAAAATCATCAATAATTTCCAATCTATCAATCTCTATTTTCAACTTAGCATCTCAGTGTGTTTTATGGGGAGGAATAGCAAGAACACACTCAATTTATAAGGAGTTGGCAAATTTTGTCAGTAATCAGAAAATTTTTGTACTTCACAGCTAGTCGGGCCTGGTTAGAAAATTATATGCCACAAATGTCAAATAATGCTTGCTATCTTCTACTTTAATACCTAAATAGGATTAAGAAAATAAAAAACTTGACAGAGAAATGTTCTAGAACATATTACTTTTTAAGCAGAAAGATGACTATAATTAATAGATCAAAACCAATTCAAGCAGCATTTCAACATCATGAGTATCATGCAGGATGACTCAACATCAAGTTAGACAAACCAACATTCCTCAAAATTAGGTTAGTCTTGATGGCAATGAACCATTTAACATTTTTTTTTTAGATATCAATTAATGTTTGAAGTTTTCATGGACTTAGACTATTTCGGCTTTGGTTTTAGCCCTCCACCTTCTTCATACTCTCAAGAATTGAATCCGTTATTATTTCGGCGAGGTAGGATCCTTTGACATGATGTCAAAATTCAAATTTGACATCTCATTTGAGAGTCGTTAGATAAAAAAAGATCAACGACTCTGATTTGCAAGTATGTGACACCATTGATCTTTTTTGATCTAACGGCTCTAAGATAGGGTGTCAAATTTGAATTTCGACATGGTGTCAAAGGATCCTACCTCTATTTCGGCAGGTCAAATTTTTGGGTTTTGCAAACCATTCAATACTAAGGTGACAAATAATAATTATTTTTATTTTTTTTCTAATACAATAATAGCTATGAGATTTCAATCTATAATATGACATAAACTACTCAAACTTCTTACCACTAAACCACACCCTGTGGCTTGTAGCAAATAATTATTGAATCAACAAGATCAAATGTGTATTTAATTAATTATAATTAGCAGCTAATGACTTTGAGTGTTCTCCAACTATTGGTGGAACCATAACTGATTTGTCACCTTTAGAAGAAACAATGTTATCCCATTAATTTGTCCTTGAAGAAGAACCAACGTTCATTGGACTATATAACATAGCACGATAGAAAATATTGCATGAAAACTGGCTTCCAATATTTGTGGGTTTAACAGAAAAAAAGTCCACACGTCGTTGCTTAGTTGGAATTATTTCTTGACTTGCTCACAATCACACGGTTTCTATATATCTTTTCACAGGTAAGTTTTACTTTTAGTGTAGTGTCACCTCTTATTTCTAAATATGAAGAATAATTACAATCTTTTTAGAAAGAAAAAGCCAAAGTTATTAGGAACAAATTAAAGGATTTGGTTGTTAAGTTTGGCGTAAAGTTGAATCAAATTTGTCCTGATACAGTGCCCAAATTATGGGAAAAATCTCTGATTAGAAAGAGATCTTTGTGCCTGAAAAAATAATTAATTGACTTCATTACAAACACCATTCTCCATTGGGTATGGTTCTTATTCAGAAACTTAAACAGAATTTGAGGAAGTGAACTTGTTGATCATATATAAATGACAGCATTTAAGGAAAGAAACGGCCTCTTTGCAATTATGCAAGGGTAAGGCTGCGTACAAGAATTTCCTCTACCCTACACTCGCTAGTCGAGTTTAATGGGGAGTGGTTTTTATTTAAGGAAAGAAACAAAATAAATATGTGTGCAACTGCAAGTTTTTCAAGGCAAAGCACACAATTTCCACTTAAGTTAATAGAAGTGATCATTACTTTTTTTTTTGGAAGAAACAGGAAAGAAAGAAGTGATCATTACTCATACATGCAACCAATAATATCCGTTCCATATCCTATTCTTTCATAATAGAATATCCTAAATTGAATTATATATTTCGTTCTCAATTTCACAGTTTTTCTAGCCTATATGCCAGAAAAGTTGTGATATATGTCAATGCCAGGAACTATGCAGCATATTTCATTCAAAATATGGTTGGATAGCACTTATATATAGTCGTGTCCCATTTCAACTAATCAACTTCAAAGTTGTGACGATGACATCCCATGTTACCATTATCTCTTTCTGGTTTCATACTAGATGCTTATGGCATTGTGGTTATCCAGAAATCCCAGCAGAAAATTCCATTTTTTTTTTCATTTTGAAGGAAAAAGGACAACCTACGATATATAAGCTGTAAAGAACCAATTCAACCCAAAAGCTTAAGTTGTTGGGTTGAATTGATTCTTTATATGATATCAGAGCCCCACTTTCTTTCAAGTGAAATTTCTTTGTTCGCACAAGTAGGTGGGTCTGTGCATTGACCACCCTTTAAACCCAGTGGGCTCTCGTGTGAGGAGGCGTGTTGAAATATATAAAATCATTAATATAGTCTCACCCAACATCTTAAACTTTTGGATTAAATTGGTGGTTCTTTACATAAGCATTCAATAAGTCAATAGTGCAAAACAAAGGGATTTAAATTGGTTTGTGACCATAATATAGCAGCTTTAATGTAGAGAACTCTTGGTAAAGATTATCTTGTTTAAAGTGGGAAAATGTGGTATCTCATGCTGTCAGCAACAGGTCAAACAAAACAAGACATTGTACCTCAAATGCATTATTAAAATAAAAAAATAATGCTGAGAGAATATCAGTACTGCAGTTCCAAGAAAAGGAAAGGAAATATTAGCATTCATGGTCGATGTGGTAGTTGTTGGAGGACAACTCCATAATGGTCCAGGTTCGAATGCTGGTAGAGGAAAAGAAAAACAAAAAAGGGAAAAGAAAATGAAATTGGATATGGGCTCAAAGGTAGGCCTTATGATGTTAGAGCATATTGGAGACAATGATGCACACTTTAAAATTATTTAAAACCTTTCTGAGAAAGTGTTACAAGTGAGAGTAATTTGTCTATTCAAAAAAAAAAAAAGTGAGAGTAATTTGGCAACTAAAACAGTAAGGTAAGTGTCCCCAGTTTGACAAACTCTAGATTCTCTTGGTTGAGATAGTGCATATTGTTCTGATTGACAACCTCTCCCTGTCCACATGAGAAAAATATATGATAAGATTAAAATATCTTACCATTAAAGCCCCAGTGGGACAGAAGGCAGAATCTAAAACATAATGTCATTCATTGTGCAGGTAATTTAACAATTATAAAGAAGACACACACAGGAAAAAGTAATGTTAATCATTCATTTTATTATATATGTACATTAGGCTCAATAAAACGTGGTGAAATTGGTTTTTTTGTTTGTATTTATCATAATTAAAGCTTTTTCATGATTTCCCCAGTGGACTAATTTCTAGAGATGAAATGAAGCATGAATTCCTGCCTATATATGCACACATTAAGAAAAAGAACAGTAACCAAAGTGTGTCTTATGGTTTATCTGATCATAAACCAGAGAGAGATGTATTTGTCATTTCAACCACAAGTGTACAAATGATTACCGACATTGCACAAAGTGCCTTTTCTCCTTTCTTAGAAAGGAAGTGAACCTCATTACTAAAAAAATAAGTAAAAAATAAGTGAACCTAAATCATTGAAGGTTTCAAAAAGATGCTAAAGTTTATATAATTTTTTTTCTTCTGAGTTAACTCAATCCTAATTATTTCTTAGAACCCACAAATTTTGACTTTTTAAGCCGATATGGAATTAATCCGGATTACAAAGCAGATTAAGGATAAAGATATTTAAATTCCTCTCAAAAAATGGTATGTAGAGATCGAACCGAGACCATTTTCTTTTCACTTACTCAGCTCCCTTATTTTGGAAACTGATCATAATTACCTCTTTGAGGCGAATCAGAACCTCCGGTATCCCCACAGGTTCGACTCTTTAAGTCACCTATAGGACTAATTCAGAGTTCAGATAATAGTCCAAGGATTACTGTACTTATACCCATCCCCAGATGACTTACTCAGCTCTCTTAGTATTAACTGCACTACCATTTCTTAAAGTATGTATAAATCTAAAAGCCAGAAAAGCCCAATATTCTGGGTTTGTGATTGCTAGCAAATGAAAAATGAATCAAAGTGATTCAAGATTTGTGTCAGATTACTGGGTCCAAAAATTATATACCGAGGGAATCTTATACTAGTAATTTTAGCCTCAACAGAACCATCATACATAAAATTTAGCTACTTTTTCCCCATTAAAGTTTACCATACCTCATCAAAGCTCCAAACCAATCCACCTTTTCTCTAACGAAAATCATTAAGACAAACAATTAAATAAGTAAAAAAGTTGAACAAAGTCTAGTTTTTGGATGGCAATGGACTTTAATTTGTATTATGAAGGAAACAGCAGAAAAAGTACCTCAAGGTTGATGCTCTTATAACTAATTTTGTCACATCAAATGAAAACACTTGTTTATGAAAAGGGGAAGAAAGTTAAGATTCCAAATGCAGTGTTCCTACCATAAATAAGGGAAAACTTAATTTTTTTTTTACATATATATAGTATTCATGATAATTATTGGCTTATTGCTCTAGAAATATCTCTTATGTGGTCCATCGGCTGTTTCATTATTATTTTTTATTATTTTTTTATCTTTTGGATCCTTAAAAAAATTACGGAGTTCATTTTAATCCCTAGGAAAAAAAAGTGGACTTTTGGTCTCTTTAAAATTCAAACTAGACCTAGTTAATCGAAATTGTGGTTTCTCTAGCTAAAATTTAAAGAAGATCTACGTTAATCCCTCAAAAGGACTAACATGGATTTATTTTGAATTTCAAAGAATCACGAGTCGATTTTTTTCTAAGAAATTAAATTGGGCCCCGTAGTTTTTATTGAGGACCCAAAAGATAATTTACTCTATTTTTTTTAAGCTTTTGCTGAGAATACGAGAACAAATTTTGGATTGATCATAAAGATAGGAAATTATGGCTATTTTCTTTGGTAAAAAATATTTATCCTTTTAAAGAATATAGTCTTGTCAATTAAAATCATAATCTTTGATTTCCGCCAATCAACAGTTATAATTTATTAGGTTAAACTTAATGGGCCAAACTTATTATTAATTAATTAATAATTTTGACCCAATAAATTATAACTGTCGATTGACGGAAATCAACGGTTAGAATCTAAAATGACACAGGTTATATACTTTAAAAGGACAAATGATTTTCCCCTTTTCTTTTATGTATACTCTACTTACTTTTTTTTAATACCATTATATCAAAATCTCAACAAACAAAAAAATGGTGAAGATTAGTTAAGATTATGATATAACAGTATAAATGAGTAGATACAGTAATCATGAAAAAAAAATAGACATAATATCCTATGTCTCAATTATATGTGTATTTTAACACCTTATCTACTTTTCCAGATGCAAATATACGAATCATAAAATGTAAAAGATTTTGCTCATAACTTAGCTCAGTACCTGCACATATTAGCAATTCATACTTGATCATAGAACAAATGTACATTTCTTAGTTACCATTTTAACCTTCTGTAGTTCAATTTCACAAAAACAAGCAAATTTTTTAGAAGAGAAGAATGATTATCTATAATTCTTTGCTTCATAAAGCACTCAACTGATGAGAGTCTCGTGCCTTATGATGCGAACCTACTTTCTTCTTTCTAGTCCATACTTGAGCATTTTCTCTAGTGCCTAGCCAAGTGGCAACTATATTCGAATTGTGGCAAAAAATATTTAAATAAATAATCTGTTGGACCGAAATAGCAATCTGAACCTGAAATCACTTGGGCTTTTCCAAGTCATAACCCAATGACAAAATATCCATTAGGTCAGCCAACGTTCAAGTGGCTTTTCCATGTCAATTGGGCTTTTCCAAGTTATAACCCACTGAAAAAGATCCATTGTTTGCTCCATTCCATAAATCCAAATGCCAAAATAAATACCTAGCAGTTATGAAATATGGTGAGAAAATATAGGGAAATAGACGAAGACACTTGAAATTTGAATTCTAAAAGCTTATTTTGTCAGTAACTAGCTATAATTTTTGTTTCTTATTTTTTGTCTTCATAAGATACATCTCTCAATAGAAGAAGAAGTTACACCATAGGTTATTGCACCATTATTTAGGAATACAAAAGGTTATAACCATAAAACATACAATAACACCTAATAATTCCTAAGTTGTAACCACAAAAAATTAAGGTAGTCATCTACCATGTAAAATATGTGTTTTACAACACTAGCCAATTTATTGTGTCCAAATCTGGCCATTCAATATTTTATTTTTTTCAAATTCCTATTGCTACACTATATTTGCAAACATTTATTAAATTATAATTATCATTTTCTCTTTTGTAATTTTGGACTCAATATGTATTGTTTAATATGTTTTAGAATAAATATCTATAAGTATAGTGATAGATTAATTACATTTCTAGTAGATCACACATATCCAAGCCTTGAAATTGAAAGTATCGTCTCCACCGTATTATTTTGTATATAAAGGAACTAGTCCCATACATAAATGTTGTAAAAATACTATAAAAAGAAATGTGTGAGTGTATGTATTAGAAATTGACGGTAAAAAATTTACAAAGTAATCTATCATATTATATAGTTTTAGGAAAAAAATATTTATTATTTTAAATGATATAATTTTATGTTATTTTATATAAAACAATATCATTTTATTGTATAATTGATAATTTTTTACATTTTCTTTTTCCATAAAATTAAAAAGAGAGAGAAAATAGAGGATAGAGAATATATAGTTATGTATCAAAAAAATATCATTTCATCTAAAATAATATAAAATTATGGGAAATATTTTTTTTATGGTGTAGAAAAATATTAACTCATGTTGTAGAAATAAAAGTATAAGTGGGACCTACAGGTAAGAAGAGAGAGAAAAAAGAGTGGTGAGACTCAACATTTTTACGTGTAAGAAAATTATTTATCTCGTGTAAAATGAGATAAACGTAACCATAAAATTATACCCGTAACTATGTTTTCTAATTTTATAATCTAGAAACATAATATTTAACATTAAAAATGGTACAAATAATGAAATAGTGATTTTAATTTTGTTGGAATTTTTATAACGTTTTATTCTTACAGCTTTATCTTCTTCTCTTTCTCTCTCTCTCTAAGATTGTGGTGTCATCAGTAATGGACACGATGGAGGAGCCAAAGGTGGTGACTCTGAAGCCAATCGAAGCAACTCCGTCAACCTTCAAAGAGTACGGTCAGGTCATCGAGGCTTCGCCGGACGGCGAGGAGTTCGGTCCAAATGATGCTCAATTGGACCTTAGCCATGGAATTCCCAGGTTCTCAACTACCATCAATTTCTCTTTTTTTCAATCAAGCTTCCATTTTTATCATCATATCAATGTTTTCTCACACACCCTTTTTCCCTCTTGTTTAATTTCACTTGTGTATTTTTTGTTCTGCTAATTTTGAAAGTTTTCACCTTTTAATTTTTTTTTTAATTTTTGTTTTTGGTTGTGCTCCCTCTAATATGCATGTGCATATCTTTGAACTGCTATATTAGAAATAATGAATAATCTGCACATGTTTCTGATTAGTAGAATCTATTTAGTTACAAGAAACTTGAAACTATAATTTCCCTTCTCTTCAGCAATTACAATACCAAAATAACCATAATATTGTAAACTGTGAAGCACTGGTACTAAATAAAAAATAAAAAAATTCCAACTTATCCGATACGATACACTTATCGGAAACGTATCGTATCGACGCGTATCGTATGTATGGACGTCCTGTATCGGAAGCGTATCGAAAACGCTGTATCAGAAACGCTGTATCGAAAAAGCTGTATCGGAAACGTGCTGTATCGGACTCGGTGCTTCATAGTTTGTAAACACCCCTAAACTGTTGAACTACATCGCCAATTCAATAACAACATCCCAATACTTATAGTCATCATTAAACTGAGGATGTTTCTCTTTTGTAGTCAACTTGGCTGACCAACTCCTCAGAATCTTAATGGGTTAACACCATTCTCAGGTCTAGCAGGTGTGACTGGCCTATGTTGCACTGCTTCCTTCCATTTTCTTTTTCTGGATTGATATAAATTGTTTTGTTTGCTTTATTCTTGAGCCTTTTAGGTGTACTAGGAGGCACTTCTGCCACTTCACATGGGAGCTCTTCACCTTTCTTCCTACCATGACTTTAAAGTTGAAGCCTGTATGTGTCGATGTCATCATCATATTCATATTTACTCCAATTTGGGGTGGTTTATACTTTATATAGACTATCTTCTTCACTGTTATGATCATCATCACTTTACCTCTCATATTCTTATCCTTTTTTAAGTGTTATCCATACATCAGTATCCATAATCTTAATAGCAAAATACATTTGATTGTCATAATCAATTAAACATAGCACATCAATCTAAAACTGATATGGCAGCAAGAAAATGAAGTAGCACATCTTACTATAGAAAATAAAGAAAAAGTAGCACCAGAACACTGAAACAACGTTTCTACTATGTACCAACCATCCAACAAGAGAATCATACAGTATTTTAAGCAAGACACACCTTTCTCTCCTTCTCCTCTGCAGAGAGGGAAAAAAAGTGACTTACATTGAAATAAATGCAATACTTGTCTATCAAACTAACATAAAGAAGAAAGCAACACACCGCAAGCTCCATTATCCACCATATATCAAACATCAACTTTTCACCACAAATACCAGATGGACCTAAATTCAGTATTTTGTCCCTTTTATAGGATTTTTCTTACATAGCTTTATGATTGATACTTCACATGATTAATGCAGTTATACTGTACCGAAGTTGCAATGTCTTCGCTCATATAATAACAGCAATTATCAGAGCTTATATATAATTGGGAAAATCTTCTTAAAATATCTGAGTAACTCCAAAGAATCATGAAGTTTTAACTCAGATTCATTGGAGGCACAAATCTCCTTCAAAATGGTCAATTTGAACTCTACCAAGGAAAAGAATGTTTGAGTGCCAAATAAAACCAGCCTGGAATGGCAAACAACCAATTCGTCTTCAGCCTTGATTCCTTTCTTCTGATTGCAAGACCCTTTCCTTCAAACATGCAAAGGGTTTTTTTCAGAGAAAAAGTGAGAGTTTTATGCTCTGCAGACTGCAGGGTTATAGTACTCAAGAGAGTCAAAACAAAACACATTGAATAGGGTTGAAAGCAAACTGAAATTGTATCTCAAAGAACAAGGGCTGAGTAACGTTAGGAGTTGCTCTTAACTTGGGTAACAGGATTTATAAGGATTAACTTGTTATGGTTTTAAAAATTGTAAGGACTACTTTGTATACACAAATAATTCAAGGATCAAATTGCTTGTGCAGGATACTTTCAGGAACTCGATTACCTGTTTACTCATTTTTGAAGTGTAAAGCCTGAACTTATGACCTAACTTTCAATCTCCTTTGGAGTTGTAATCAACTTTGATTGGTTAAACTTTCTTTGATTAATCTATGTTATTGTCAAACATAGATTTATAGAGATGAATTGATTGTTCTATTTGTTGTTATAGTAATTTCTTGCTGTTTGGATTGGATTATCATGGCATAAAGCACACAAAGTTCTTTTTATCTTTCATTCCTGTTGTTGTTGTGGATCAATTTGAGGTATCTTGTGCACTCAGAGCAAACAAAATCTGCTTATTATCCTGAAATTACCCTGGTAAACAACTATATATCAATCCAAGATGAAAATTACCCTGGCATACAAACTTAGGAATTCATTGTGGAAACTTTGCAAAAACACTTAAAAATCTGTTTTGCTATGCATAGACCATCAGCTTAATTTAGCTGGGATAGTGATTAGATTTCTTAATGGGATTGACATTGAACTCCAACCCATGCACTAACTTATTTGAATTAATGTGTATATGGCAGGTTCTACATTATGCATCTTGAAAATCGCCCGCTTAAGTTTTCTAATATTACACATCATGCAAGCGTGACTCAATGTCTTGGGTCCATTGGTGGTCATGTTTGGTATCTTGGAGTGGCTAAGTCATCCATTGTTGATTCAAATGCAATCAAGGATGACACAGGCAAGAAGATTGTGCAGTCACCCTGCGGTCATCCATATGTGCCTCCTGCCATTGAGGATGTCCAAGTTTTCAAGGTTGCAGGTTCCAAATTTCTTAAGCTTAATCGTGGGACATGGCATGCTGGCCCTCTATTTAAGGCAGATACAATGGACTTTTACAATCTAGAACTCAGCAACACGAATGTAAGTTTTTCACCTTCCCTTTCTCTGGAGTGTTACATGCAGGAGTTCATTTGTAATGCTCTTTATAGGACCTGGGGATTATATTTCATTTCTTTGAGTTTGCTCTTTATTTTCTTGACTTGTGTTATAAATTTTGGAGATTCAGATGTTTAGTTGAAATCTTTTATTTTTTCCCTTTTTGTTCGTGCAGAAGGTAGATTTTTTTATTTTATTTTTCTATCTTGTGTAATAAATTTTCTATCGTACAGATGGCATTTCAATTTTATGTCTTGACTTTTATTCTCTGTACAGGTGATTGATCATACCACACACAACTTTAAGAAGGACAATGGAGTGCTCTTTTTAATCGATGAATAATTTTATAGCTTTATCTAGTTTCCAGCTTTTCAACTGATTCTGCATAATGTAGATCATTAAATGGAACATGTTATATATGTAATTTCAGGAAGCTTCCATGTTGTGATCATTTGGTGCCACCAGTCAAATTTTCCATTTTACTTGTATAACTGTTCTGTGAGATAATTAGCATTTCGCATAAAGTAGTTAAGTTTACCATTTTTCCCTCTCACTTTTTTTTTTAATGGGAAAAATATGTGTTATTTTAAATAACACATCTTACATCCTTTCACTCTCACAAAAAGATGAGATTCAGACGCTTTACATCCAATCATTCTGGATAACGCTTGCATCCTCTGTCTTACCACGGCTGCTGGCACACATCTTTAGAATTTTTTTTCTCATTCTCTCTTTCATGATTTATCTTTCTCTCATTTAAAATGATACAATTTTGTGTCATTTTAAATGATATATATATATATTTTTTTATTTGCATTTTTCTATGCGCACAAAATGAAATCTGTAATGGGTGTAGAATTTATATGGAACCAGAAAACATCAAGATCGGCTATTATTAGAGAGTGAAAGAGAGGAACAGGAAGAAAAAGAGGTACATGTCTCGAGCATATGATCTATTGGCTATTAGTATTAATGAAAGATTAAATCTAACAAGACACAATCAAACTTCACTGTCAAGTTTTTAACAGCAAAAACACTTAAAACGTAAACTTAGCAAAATTGTGAAACTAGAATATACAAATGACAACAAATTCATCAAAATAAATATAATCAAGAGATTACACAAAGATTTTGTTCCCTGACATGAATTTGCTTCATCTTTAAATAAATGTATTGTAATTATTTGAATCATCTTTCCAAGTTGCAGCTCCATCTGGTGGTGTCTCAATAATGAATGTCAATCATTACTAAGCCCCCATCAACTGCATAATAAGAAATTAATATCAAACTTCTTAATTCATTATGAGATTTTTTATATTCAGAAGTATGTGATTTTGCAAGTGCCTGGATGGTTAATATTAAACTATTGAAACGTATTAGTAGTCACCTTGAATATATCTCCAAACATCCCCATGGGATTCCTTCGCTGTACTCCATAGAACTTTTCCGCAACATCATCTAGCATCTAAATCATATTTTTTTTTCATGTCAAATGCAGCACAAGGGTTTGATTTTTAGTTACATGCAAAGAGAAAAATAATCATAAGATAACAACACAAGACTGGCCAGAATTTTCATAGAAGCATACAGATACACCACATCTTGGAGGATATATTTGCTAATGAGGTAGGATTCTTTGATACCGGTGTCAAATTTCAATTTTGATACCGGTGTCAAATTTCAATTTTGACACCTCATCTGATAGCCGTTAGATCAAAAAATATCAACGGTGTCAGATGCTTACAAATCAGAGCCGTTGATATTTTTTAATCTAACGGCTATCAGATGAGGTGTCAAAATTGAAATTTGACACTGGTGTCAATGGATCCTACCTCTACCAACAATAGAGGGGGAAATAAAGAGCTGACCTCATTGAACGTTGGATCCCTGTCAATACTTGACTTAAAATTTGCTCTTAACATACTGAAAAGAGGCAAAGCATCTCTCTCCATCCTGCATCAAAATAAATAAATAAATAGACTACACTTCTTCCCATGAAACATGTCTCATATTAAGTACTCTCACTAATTTTTTCACCTATGTACAATTTCATCTATTACATAATAGGATGAGCACTTTGCTTTACTTATATCGAGTGCTATCTAATTGGTATATGCCTCTGTTCCTTACAGCAAAATAATGTGCTTAATTTTAGTTTGCTTCATTTTCTTCCACTCTAAGGAATAGAGCCATATATGTATAGCACAATCAACACTCTTTATAGAAGTATAAAAATGTTTGCGTATCCTGTAATGGATGAAGTACAGGAGCAAACTATCAATATTCTTCAAATGATAGTGTTTCCAGTTCCCTTCAAATTGAAGTAATGCAAAATGCCCCTTTACTGTGTCTGAACTTACAACAAAAATCAATCAATTTATCAACTGAACAATATAGACAGCTTACGTTTGCAAAAGATAATTGATGAACTGCATCAAGTCTGTCCGAGGTAACTCAACCTCAGCAGATTCAACTTGCTTCTTTATCTCATCCATTAGCATGTTCGCATCTCTCAAATTACCTGAAGATAAATACCTATCACGCAAGAAATGAGAAATTCTCAGTTTGAAACCTTGTTGAAATATGCATGGAATTAGTTGATTACAGGTTAAAGACATTAACCAAAGAAAACAAGGATTTTGAATTTAACAAGTGTGTCAACATCACTGAAAACAGTGTATGCTTGTCTTTACTCATCAATTGTCAACTAGGATGTCCACTGAAGGGAATAGTAGAGGGATCTTTGGTGTAATAATGTATGCATCGATGATGATTAGTACAAGAAACCTAAAGTGAATATTCTCCTTATTTATCACATAGATATCAAAACAGGGAGGATAGCTTAAGACTGATTCTATTTTGTATTTATTTTTCATATTTACAAGAAACAATGTCCTAATCTTGTGTCCTGTGATCTGAATTGAAAGTGTTTGTTTTGACAATGAACACTTAGATGCTAATACTGCAACATACAAAAAGTATTTAAGCCAAGTTAAAATGCATTCAGAAGCCATAAACAAAATTATGCTTAGAATATCTATGCCTTACAGTTATAACGCAACAAGCAAAAACTTAAATTTCATCAGAGTATAAAAGGTTATTTAGGTATCATAAGCATCCTGGGAATCCAGGAATGAGAAAATATTGATAATGTTACCAGGGAATCTCAAAGTGAGAATTATGTTCTTAAATGGTTTTACCTTAAAACCGCCCGAGCAATGGCCAAATCACCTTCGCCAGGATAACACTACAATATTTGAAAAGCATATCAATTTAACTTTCCCAAAAACTATGCCAAAAAATACAAAATGAATATCTCAGTTACCTCCAAATTAGTTTTAGAAAAACCCAATAATATAACATGAGTCCTAGTATAAATAAAATCATCATGGATGTTGAACCAATTTTTAGCAGAAAAAGTAAGATCAAAATTGTTTGGCATGCCTCAACAGAATTTTGTAAAGTTGAGCCAAATAACAAGGGATAAAAAAGTTAGGAGGCTGACCCTGCCCAAAAAATTCACTAGAGTAGAAGCAAACTTCTTTGGATTATTTCCTCTTACAAAGTGATATGTCACTCTAGTCATATCCTGCATGTAAAAAGTAAATTCATGTTTATTCACCACAAATAAAGGTAACAATAGAGTTTCAAGGGTAGTGAAGCTTTTGATAGCATAAAGCCATTTCCATCAGCTCAACAATTCAGAGACATGACCTGCTCCAAATAATCAATGCATTTGCAGTATACTACATTTGTTTTATGTTTTATTAGCTTAGAGTATACTGAAATTCATTTACATTTGCCTTGCCTCAATCTCACGTAAGTAGAAAGAAGGATAAAAAAGAAGTTGCTGTCCTCTTCCAAAAAAGAGAGAGGATAATATCCTTCTCTAAACCAACTCTAATACCCTTAATGAGGTCCATATTTGCAGCCCTTAAAAGTATCAGCTTAAAACATTGGTGAAACTTTGGGTTTTGACAAAGAAAAGGAGATAACGAAAGCTGACAATGTATTATGAGATAGATAGTGAGATGTTACTCAATTACAATAACCTAATGCACCATCTATTTATGCTACTAATTAGGTCAAGTACTAGTACTGCTAGTACACGCCCAAGCACAATACAAATAAGACAAATAACCCTAATATCTTATAACACTCCCCCTCAAGCTTAAGCTTAAGCTATTCATACCATTATACAGAACCTGAATATCTTCTAACCCTAATATTGTTCCTTGATAGAATTTTCCCTAAACCCTTCAAATTCAAAAAACTTATTGCGATTTCGTTCAACCAATAGTCAAGGATAAGAAAAACATCCAACAACAGATGATGGTTTAAGAAACTTGAAACAAACTCCAGAGTAAGGATTCAAGAGAGGCAATTTGAAGCGAAATTGTGAAACGTACCACCTCGGGACTTTCAGAATATATGTATTCAGCTAGCATAATATGCAGTTCTGGAGATCCAGAACTATTTGCTCCAAATTCGGCAGACCACCTGAATACAACAGTAGCAAAGCCAGAAATATTATTAAGGGAAACAAATGATTATAACGTAAATAAGCATAAACAACTATGCTGATATATATTCTCTATTTCATATCAATAGCCTTCTAATGTAAAAGTTCCACAAGATTCCAAAAAGGATTAAGTCTGAGGGTTAGAATTGCAAAGATCAACATCAACATCAACATCAACATCACCTTTATCCCAAAATAAAATTGGGGTCGGCTTTTCCAAAGATATGAAGAACAAATACAAAGATTTTATTATAACCCTCTACTTAAATAATAAATACCTCCCTTTTGACTCAACTCTGATTGGCCTCTGATGGCACCAAAATATATACTGTAATAACTAGGAAGTTTAACGAATATATTCAGCAAAAGAGTTCTCACAAGCAAAGAAATGACACTCAACAATGCAACAGTGCTCAGGAATGCAATGAAAATCACAACCCCAAGAGACACTTTAAAGAAGATTACAAAGGAAATACTCAATTCAAAAATACTACTCTCAATGGGGAAGAAAACCTCACTCCTCATCAAGCTACCCTTACTTTCCATGCATCATAACTAACTCCCTCCTTACACTCCTTTCTTCCTATTTAACCACTGATTCCCTCCTCCAATATTCCCCCCACATGGGTTGCCCCATTCAATGCATGCCACGTGTGCTCCCTTATAACAAACTCTCCTCTTGTGCTATTATTCTCCACAGCCAAAACTATTTGCTTCACCAAGCCATGACCACTCACAGATGCAATGGGCTGAGAATCAATGGGCTGGACAGCTGCTGACATGGCCTGTTGGTCCACAGCCACCCCTCCCATAAGCTGAGCACTTGGACCCTTATCGGTTTTCCTCTTCCTCCTACGCTCATAAACCCATTTTAAGGGTCCAACAGCCTCTCACATATCTACACCCCAGCCCACAATTTAACTCCCTCTGCCTTCCACATACATCCCCTGTTATGTTCAAATAGGATCCTATTAACTCTATCTATTATTACTTGTATTCCCAAAAAAAAGTCTTAAAGGGTACATAGAAATTTCTATATACTTGATGCTTCTATGATAGATTAGATGCTCAATTATAAACATTAATACGATCATTTTAGAGCTTCTACGGCCAAAGCAACATTAAATGCATTAGTCTCATATTGTGAACTGAACATTACAATACTCAGCATAAACAGACCCATTTGTTAAATAGAAGACAACAGTATTTGACACTCACTTGCACAGAAAAGAGAGGGAGCTCAGTAAATGCATAATATAATCTAGAATTTTTTTATTTTGGGAAGTCTCACCTTATAGCAGCTTTTAAGAATGAGGAGCAGCCCTCAACACGTGTCTTTGCAGCTCCAATGGTTTCAGAAAGCTGCTGCATGTCATCAACATCCCACAGGTGTTGTGGCAGTAGAACCCGAGGAAACGTTTTGTAGATTTTCTCAAGAAGATCTACAATTGAAATTTATTAGTAATAAGAAGGAAAGTTTCATGGTTTACTACTATACGAAACCAAATAAGAATGTATGTTTATGAAAATACATGACAATTACCAAATTAAATATTCCCACATACAATTAAGTAAGAACAGGATGTGATAAAAGCAAGTGGTCTAAACTGACCAAGGGAGACAAGACAAAGCATTTATATTGCATCACAAATAGACACAAAGCATTTCTGTTGGTGTTTTCCAAAAAAAAAAAAGACAGACACAAAGCATAAACTTCTGATAAAAAAAAAACTGTAAAAGACAGTATAGGAACGCACCAAGTGTTTTGTCATCATAAGGAATTTTCCCTTTCCCTAATGTCTCCACAAACAATAAAGCAAGCTCTGCTCCACATGTAACCTTAAGAGAGAAAGTAAGAGTTCATTTGCTGTTTGTCAAATGTTAAATTTATTACCATATATTTTTATCATAGAAATAAATATTTTATTACCAGAAATGTGTTTTAAAATTAAAAAAATAAATTTAAATTCAGACATAAATGTCCAAAGGATTCCTGATCCTCCAACAATGTGTTTTATTTTGTTAGAACGATATAAAACCATTAATGTGGTCTTCACTTAACAGCTTAAGCTTTTGGGTTGAATTGGTTCTTTACACCATTTTCTCTTAATTAATTGTTCTTTTATTAAAGAAAACAACGCAATTAGCAAATTTTAGCAGCCCGTGCTTTCAGGTGTCTCAGATTGGCCAATACCTGGGCTAGATAGTGTTACAGCTCACAAGCAAAAGTGTTACAGAGACATATAGTCATTTAAATAAATAAAGCTGGCAAGTAGCTTTTGCTCCACAATGAAATAGAAAATGTAGAACCTGTCCATGAGCCAATTGAATGCATGCTCCTGAATGTAGGATATCTAAGGCTTCAGAGTACCTCTGAGCAGATACATATCTGCAGCAAAGTGTGTATACTACATCAATGTCTACAACTCAACCGATGAGTGTGTATTAGTTAATGCAGTCGTAGGCCAAAACAATGAAGCTTATCAACATTTTTTTTCTGAGGTTCATATGACTTCAACAAGCACAATTCTATAACGATGATAAGAGTTAAGTACATTCTATTAGATTAGAGAAACAAGAATTTTACTAGAGAAGCTGGAAAAAAAAAAAAAAAAGAGATGTTCAAGAGCAGAGGGTAAGATATATGAAACCAAAAAATTCTAAAAACTAGTATAAATAAGAATTACATATCAAGTAAGCAAAGCTTGCTAATCTCTGTATATTTAACAAAGAATCCACTTTAAAATGCCATTAGCAAAGCACAGCAAAGACGTTAAAAGACCTAAAGACCATGTTATATCACAAGAGAAAGGAATAACAGGAAAACAAAATAATTATCCTTGAAAACTTCAGCAATCCTCTCCAACTATAGGCACCAAATAATAATATAAGTTTTATACTGGCAAAGAACCCTGACTTCTTTACTCATCCCAAAACTTAAACCGGCATATTAGAAAGTACTCCAAACTCTCTGGACAAACTCATTATTCACCAAAAAATACTAAAAGTCTACACCACGTGAGAGTAGTATTATCCAGCTCCAAAAAGAATAGAATTGATATGAAAATTTATGGTATATCTATTCTCCAAACTAAATCCTCAAGCATTGATGCTAACATTGTAAATGAAAGAAAATAACTACAGCAAAATTAATTACGCATAATTTAAAATAGCATTTCAATTGAAGATCAAGTGAAGAATATATAGCAGATAATGTTTGATAATAAGTAACAGCAAGAAACTGTTTGAACCTGGCACTAATAGATTTGTACATTTGTTGAGCTCCATAAAAATTGCCCTCGTTTACAACTTTCTCCAATTTATCAATATTCTGCATTAAACAGCAGAAAGAAATAGGATATTTGATGAAGAAAAAAAAAACAATGCTTTCAAGACGCATCAAAACTGACAGAATGTAGCAAAAGCAACTCTACTGACACTTCACATTACAAAATTTTGCATATCTTGAAACAAAAAAACCTCAGAAACAAATGAACTCTTTTTTTAATATCAAAATATCCAGAAACAAATGAACTCTTTTTTTAATATCAAAATATCCATTCATAACATTAGACATAAAATCTTCACGATAGCAAATAAGCAAATCAATACCATATTGCTTAACTCAACTCGACCCTTTTACTAACAAGACTTCAAATCCTTTGGGAAAAGATACATGCAAAAATAGAGTTACAATAGTACGAGGATGTTGTAGAAGACCGTTATTCTAACCCTTTATTTATGGGAAAAAGAAAAGCCAACAAAAGCACGCAAAGGAATCAAAAACATTA
Organism: Gastrolobium villosum; assembly: GCA_032173675.1. Classification (NCBI taxonomy): domain Eukaryota; kingdom Viridiplantae; phylum Streptophyta; class Magnoliopsida; order Fabales; family Fabaceae; genus Gastrolobium; species Gastrolobium villosum. The sequence goes on from JAVKPL010007711.1 coordinate 111,546, forward strand.
ATTTTCATAAGGAATCAATTAAAAAGCACGACACCATCCACAAGCACATAACAACCACCGCATCATTCATAAAGTTAAAACATTAATTTTCACCGAATCCAACGTTAGATGTTACAGAAAACCATTATAAAGAAGGCATAAAAAATTGATGGATCGCTGATTTTGGGTACCTCTTGAGCGGGAGGTAGTTCGGTTCTTTTGGATCTCTGTCGTGACATGATGATGATTACGACGACGATGAAAAGATCCCTTTGTTCTTTCGCAAACGAAAAATGTGAGAAAATGGGGTAAAAAAGAGAAATCTTGTATTTATATAAGGACAAATCGAAAAATTATATTTTTCTTGGGGACTAAATTGGAAAATGAAAACTTTCCTAATAAAGTAGGATTTTTCTGAGATTTTAAGGTTAGGGATAAGGATTAGAAAAATTTAAGGAAGATGGGTAGCAAAGGGTTGTTGCATAAGGGAGCATCGTTATCATATTCATATGCAAATGCAATGTGGCATAGAAACGGTTGCTTCAGTTTCAGCTTCCCAAAGGTAACGGTTAGCATCCAACAGAAGTTGTTAAAGTTCCGAAGGTTGTCATCAACAACCACCGTCTCCTCGCTTGAAACTCCTGATGTGTCTCGTTTGGCAAAAACAGCTCAAATCTCTCTTACCCCAAATGAGGTTTTTATGTCTCGCATGCTTTCATTATTTGGGGTTTCCTTATTTTCTGTTATTTCATTTTCTTTCATCTAAAAATATCTTCTTTTTTATTTTATTTTTTTCAAATAATGATAATATGGTTACTGCAGGTTGAAGAATTTGCTCCTAAAATTCAACAGGTGGTAGACTGGTAAATCAAAACCCCTCTATCCTATCCTATTCTATTTGGTTATAATGTTATGAGGGTTTGTAAATTTGCTTTCTTTGATTTATATTAATGAAATCTGGATTCTGGGTCTTGTCATTGTTATTGGGTTTTGAGTAATTTCATTCTAACTTCCATCTTCCAATTCTTATCCACGTCTTGACCCATATTGCATAGGTTATTTTACCTACTATTTTTTCTGTCCCTTTGCCTATCACTATAAAAAATCATTAGATTAGAATCTTAATTAATATATATATTTCTCTTTCTTTTAGATTCTAATCTAACAATATTGGTTGGAGTGTGATAGGCAAAAATAGGTAGAATAACCTATTCTTAATCATATCATCTTGCTGCCTTAGTAGTAACTAACTTGCTGTCTTGGGGCCTAACATTTTGTTTCTAACTGGAAATTGTGATTTATTTGTTCCTGGGGTTAATGTTTGCTTGCAGTGATCAAATCTTTGAATTTGGGTTGACTTGTGTGGCAGGTTTGGACAGTTGCAGTGTGTTGATCTCCAAAGCATTGAGCCCTCCATCAGAGCAGGTTCTTTGTAAACCTTTAGTATCACTTTCATCCATTAATGATTTCATATCCTTACTTTTGATTTTCTGTACTGTTTGCATATGCCATAATGCCAAAACATAATGAAGCTAACTTTTGATATACCAAAAATTAAGTTCTTTCATGTTCTTGTTCTTCTTGTTTTTTGCGTTATTCAATCATGTTTTTATCATGGGGAGCGTTTTCTAAAGTTGTAAAGTTCTATTGTAAATTGTGATGGCATTGTTGGATATATTAATAATATAATCCAATAATATATTCACATATAAGCCCAATAGGTGAAAGTCTGGTTATTTGGGTCCATATGGGCTGGAGCCCAATAGCTTGCATTATATCTAGGGTTTCCTAAGCTGGAGGTAACACTGTTGAACATTCCAAATTTGATGTCTCTTGGTGTAATACTTCAAGCACCTCTAAACCCTTATCTGTCAAACTCATAACCTCCAACAGGCATTACATTCACTCATGTACTGAAAATGCATGGTTAGTACCTATTCACTAAGAAATGGTTAGTACCCTTATCTGGTCATGCTAGTTTGTTCAAAAAACTATATGATGAACCGAATTTTCTGTGGTGCTTTAACTTTCCTCTTTACTTATTTCGTTAAACAAAGAAGGAAACAACTGAGGGGGGAGGGGAAGAGATGATGGTAAATAAGTATGTTGCTTAAACAATACAATTTCATCATTTAATATGTTAAGTGATTCTCAATTAATGTGCCTCTGTACTATGGTGAATTTTTGTTCAGCTATGCATGTGTTTTTTACATGACTGGCAGAAAGCATCATTGCTCATTGGATTGGCTTTATACTTTAAGTTGCTGAATTTTTCATGTTATCTTCTGCAGAGACTGATAACAATTTGCGTGACAATGCTCCTGAAACATTTGGTCATAGGTGAGTGGGTTATTCATTATTTGTAATTTATAGGCATAATTGAATAACTAATGGTGCTGACAAAGTAGTCTATCCTTGACAGGGATGCCATGATTGCATCTGTTCCAAGCTATGAGGAGCCTTATATTAAAGTTCCTAGGGTCTTGAGCATGGATTAAAATTGCTTAGATGAGTTATTTGGTATAACGAAACACATGAAAGACTATTGTTTTGTACTTCGGATTTCTTGGTTCCTTATGTGTCCCAGCTCTTAATTGAAATTTTATGATGGAATTCAGCTCATGAACTCTGCACTTAGGACAAATTTTGAAATTTGTATTATCATTTGACAAATATTCAAGGTGTCTGATTATGCATTTGTGTATATAGAAACGAGTTTCATCATGGAAGTTCAATTGTTGTTGTCGAGACTTTCTTTAAGGTAATTTTATGCTTGTGTTGCCATGATTGGAGAGATGCTCTTTCTTTAAGCTGTTTTTGTGGATTAGGACGTGAGGATCTTGTAACCGCCTAGTGCCATTTGTTTCGTTCCTGGATCTGGATCCTCTCTGTTAAGAAAAACTTGACGTAAGCATCATAATTATATAAAAGTGGATCAATGGTGATAAAAAAAGGGAAAAAAAAATTGAAATAGGTAGTCACAAAATCATAACCGTTGATTCACTTTTGTACGGTTGTGATTTTTTTACATAATCATGTCTTTTTTTTAGCATAAAGAGGATTCATTTATGTGTGATTATACGAGGATGGATAAAATAAGAAATGAAGATATTCGACAAAAAGTAGAAGTAGTATCGGTAACTAAAAAGATGAGGGAACAGAGATTGAGTGGTTTGGGCACGTAATGAGATGGCCCCTAGATGCTTCTGTAAGAATAAAAGTTTGTTAGAAAGAGCTTGATACAAAGAGAAGTAGAGATAGACCGAAACTTACCTAAGGAAAGGTAGTTAAACAAGACTTAATGGAGTGGGATATAGATTGGCGGAAGGTGTGTCTTAGGACGGAATGGAGAAAAGCTATAAGCAGGGTGGAAGGTTAAACCTATTGTTATTCCTATGTTCTAGATGGTCCCTTTTTAATCATTTTCCTCTTCAATCTCCCCTTTCTTTCTTTTCTCCTTCTTGTCTTTTATCTTATTTTCCCTTTTTTTATTTTATATTATTTTATTTTATTTTTTATTTTTTTAAATCTTCTCTTATTTATCATTGGGTTCATCTACCATTGACCGGATTGATGTTGATGTTGATAAAGAGGATCCATTTCCTTCCTGATATACTTCTCATTACTATTACGAGAGTTTGATCTCATCGTTTTTTTCAATTAAAAATAATTAATGGGATTAGTGTTTCTTATGTTGAAGGAAATAATTTTATCTTTTACACACCTAAAAATGTGTGGGGCCCATGTGAAGATAAGAGAGAAAAAAATATAGGTTGCACACACTTTTATGTATGTGTAGGAGATAAAATTATCTTCTAAAACATGAAAAATACTAATCTCATAATTAAATGGGTTCGCTTTTTCTATAGTCAATGTAGATAACTTATCTACATTGAGATCAAAACAATGTCGTTTTGAAGCGGAAATTAAGGTGTTTTTGTAATTATAATTTATTTTAGGGTTATAATAGTCTTTTTCATTATAATTTTTTTATTTTTCAACTCAACACGACGTCGTTTTGGGAGTGAATGTAGATAACTTATCTATATTCATAAAGCCTAATTGAATATAGTAAACTTTCTTAATAGTTAAATGAAGGATTAAGTATTGATTTATGGCTTTAATGTTTCTATAGTGAATGTAGATAAGTTATCTTCATTTGCTCCTAAAACGACGTCGTTTTGAGTTGAAAAATTAAAAAATTATAATGAAAAAGACTATTATAACCCTGAAATAAATTATAATTATAAAAATACCTTGATTTCCGCCTCAAAACAACGTCGTTTTGGGCTCACTTTAGATAAGTTATCTACATTGATGTAGAAAATGCGAATACTTGATTTATACTATAATAGTTGAAAAATTATTTATACTTAAATTTTAAAGGAGAGTAGTCTTTTTTTGAATAAAAAAAACTCTTGTTTTTACTTATCGAAGTTTACGTTTTCGTGATTTTCTATGGAAAGAAAGTAAAAAAAAAAAAATATTTAAAGAATTATATTATAGTGCAATTTTACAAACAAAAGCTTCAGAAGTTAATGCATTCTGAAGATTCTTCTTAATATCTTTATGACAAAATTAAAATATTTTACATTACGGATTCATAAAACATATAGTAGATTAAAAGCGAATACACTTTAATAATGAGATATAAACATATACGATTTAATTAAAATAGAAATAGTTCAGAGAACAAGAAAAAAAAAATTGAAGAGATAAAAGTGGGGAAGTTCATCTTCTCTCATATCAAAACTTTACATGATATGTTGCCAAAATCTTATGTTTAAAAAAAAATTGGTATGCATTATTTTTAAAATTTTAATTAGACTTTATTTGTAAATATTTATAAAAAATTACACATAATTTTTTTAAATATATTGAGAATCGAACATAATACCTACTATTCACTACCCACCCCCTCATCAGTAAGCTAGCTCTAGTGGCTTATACACACAAATTTTTAGTATAACAAAATTACGTGAGATTTTAATACCAAAGATCACATTCAAATGTTGGTATTTATAAATATTTATTTGTAAATATTTATAAAAAAACACACACAAAATTACATAAAACATCTGGTATCAACTTATATGATTTCATTAAAATAGAAATAGAAATATAATGAGATATAAGCTTATATGTTTTCAATAAAATAGAAATAGTTCAGAGAACAAGAAAAAAAAATTGAAGTGATAAAAGTGGGGAAGTTCATCTTCTCACATCAAAACTTTACATGATATGATGTCAAAATTTTATATTACTATTAAAAAATTTAATTAGACTTTATTTATAATTATTTATAAAAAAAAATACACACAAAGTTTTAACATTACAAAATAATGTGAAATTTTAATACCAAAGATCACACTCCGTAAAACTAACGATAAAAGCTAACTAAATATTAATCCATTGAAAACAATTTTTTTATTTTAAAAAAAGGAGCCAGGTGGGGGGAAGTGTGGGAATCCATCGCTGAATCATAATGATTTCTTACGCGTCACATTTATAAGGAAACAACTGCTTCTTGCGTCAGAGATTTTTTCAGGATCATTCTTGCTTCAAGATTAAGGATATATTCGTAAATACAAAATATGAGTTGCACTATAAATACCCTTCAATGTTATCCCTCTTCCTCGTCACTTTTCTACTATAGCCACTGTCACTGAGTGTCTAAATACACTCAGTGGCGGAGCCAAGGATTTGAGGGGTGTGGGGCGAAAATTATTTTTTTATCTTATATAATATAACTATTTATCTTAGTTATTGATCTTATAGAAATTCATTTAGGTAATTTCTTACCAAAATATTAATATTTAACTACATTTAGAAGACTAAAAAAATGTATTTTTGGTCGGGTCTAACAGACATAAAAAAGTAGTTTAAAGCAATAATTAAAAAAAATGTCTTAACTAAAACAATGTTTTTAACTATATTTTTCTGAAAAAAATAAAATAAAAGACTGCAACCAAGTTGCCCCGAAAAGTGAATCTTTTAAGTTAAAGCAAACTCATTTTCTCTATATGAAATCACTACACAAAGAGAAACACAACCATGCAAATGAAAAGAGAGCAAAAGGATGACAAAAAGGTAAAAGCTTTCATTAACTAAAACATACAATATGAAAAAAAAAAAAAAAATGCAGAAAAGGTTACATGCACATAACGCATACATATTAGGTGAAGTTGAGGTAAATTTCAAATCAGAACTTCCAAAAGAAGTACATTTAATAGTAACAACAACACTATATTTAACCTTCATCTGTATTAATTTTTTTTTTTTTGAGAAAGAGGGGGCGGCCACCCACCCTAACCTCCCTGTCTCTGCCTTGAATAGACTACATTAGGTTCAGTCTCTGACTAGTTTTTCTCTCTTTTTGTTTAAGATCATAAAATTATCATTATTTTTGTGATTCAAATTTATTAACCTTCACTCACTCTAACCCTTTGGCTTGCTACTTCTATTTTTAATTCTTAAATGTTTTATAATTGTACAAATTTGCATGTAGTATTTCATTTTTATTTTATTTTTCACATTTCTTTTGAGCAGAGGTCTTCCAAGTTACAAGTTAAGGTGCAATGGCTAAGGAGAAGGCTCACATCAACATTGTGGTGGTTGGTCATGTGGACTCTGAGAATCCAACCACCGCTGAGGAACTCAACAAGCCTGTTGCAGAGAAACAAGATGCTGAGATTATGAAACTGTGTTCCACATGAAGTCATGACCACAATATTATGCAAATGGGGAACCAGAAAAATAATGGTGCTCTATAATAATCTGGTACCCCCACTGTGTATGTTACTCTGTCATGTTTGGTTATGTTCATTGAGATATATAACAGTCATGATGAACAGTAACCATTATAATGTATGTTAACTTTCATTGAGAGTTTGTTCATGGTTTTCATTCCTCCTGCTAAGAGTTTTTCCTTTATGGATCATGAGATAAGAAAATCATAATTGCTTTGATTAAGAACACACATTAACAAAACATAAAATAAAAATCACTGAAGCTTAATTTTTGGTTAAAATAACACTTGATGAACTGTAAAATGACTTTCGCAGTTACTAACAATTCTTAACATTACAATTTCACTTCTTTATGTTGGAATTAATTTACAATGATGCATTGATTATGAATAAGAAGTGGGTTAATTTAATCATAAGAAGTGGGTTAATTTAATCATAAGAAGTGGGTTAATAAAGGAAAGAGAGAAGGGAAGATGAAGAGGTGTGTGAGTTTTTAACAAAATGGACAATTAGTAGGAAAGATAATCACCTGGCTTGAATTTGCCCTTGGGTCACAACATGTTTTATGTAGGGGAGGAGATAGGTGGGCTTTGGTCCACCACCACACACGCGCCGCCGCCGTCCGGTGCGGTTCATATGTGTGTATTAAATAATATTTTGTCCAAACCGTTGTTTCCCTCCAAATTCGAACCCCAACGTTTCTACCGCCGATTTTTTGAGCAGTTTTGAACCGAACCGGTTCTTCCTTTTCGCGAACCGGTAAAGGGTCGTATTTGCTCGCCGAACCGGTCACCGGTTGTACCTGTTCGTTGGAACGGTCACCGGTCACACCCGTTCGCCGCCGTCGACTGTTCATCGTGACCGGTCAGTGTCTATAAACAGACACTGACACCTTCAGAAATTTATCCGATTTTTCTGCATTTAAACTCTGCTGGAATTTTTCTCCCTCCGGTTCTGCATACTGTTGTTCATCCTCCGGTGTAACTTCCTCTGGCATGTTGTTGTGTTCGTTTGGGCTGTTGATTGGTAGTGTCACCATTCTTCAGACGAAATCCGTTCTATCCTGGGAGTGTCCATCAACCTTAGGCATGGAGGGGGCAAAAATTAATGTGGGCTCAGATTTTATTCCTCTGATACTGCATTTTTCATTCTTCTGATTCTGACTGTTTCATACATATCAAGTAAGTCTGTTTCTTAATATTTATAAATTGCACAGTGATAACTCTGATCATCTACCCATTCTGTTCAATACATGGGTTCAAGGCTATAGTGATTTAATATCACCCACCGTCCTCTATAACACTTTATAATGCCCAGCTTCTAACTAATTGTATATTAATTTAGATTAAATTTGTTGTTATTTTAAAAATATTTGCCAAAATAGTCTTGGCTTGAATAACTATCAAATTCAAGGAAAATTAATGTGAATAGCTTGAAAATTATAGTTCTTCAACTGGAAAATAGAGATTGCAATCAATTGGATCATTTGATAAAATGAAAAAATCTTTCCATCTTTTCTTGTAGGGCCAATAACACAAATTTCCCCAAATGTAGCCTTGGATTAATGTATATTTTCCAAATACATATAAGGCAATACCACATAAGTCACTGGAAGTTGCTGCAATCAACAATCATGGCGCCAAAATTAATCTTTATCCAAGATTTAGTTGATCATGTAGTGTAAATCATGACATGTTAAAGTTCCAAATTTGGCAAAAACAGCTATATTCTCACTTACCCCAAATAGGTGTTATATCACTTATAGGTGGCGTGCTCTTTTATGAGGGGATGAAAATCTAGAGAGAGAGGGGAGGGCATGCATCAAAATTATAAAGAATAATTAATTATTATTAGATTTAATTCTAATTTAATGATGATTAGATTGATTATAAGGAAAATAAATTTAAACTTTTTCTCTCTCTTTTCAAATTAAAAATATCTTTATCTTCACATGGGAGAGGATAATACATATGATATTTGTTACTCACACAATCACGGGACAAAACCTCATAGACAACATGATAGACAGCACAAGAAAAAAAAATCACGAAAAAAATCCGGCATCTTGAGTAATGAGTTATGTAGCACCGATACGACACGCGACACGTGACACAACACGACACGACACTCTGACACATCAATCCTAAACAATTATGAATTTCGACACGTTGGGACACGTTTTAATATTAAATAATATTTTTAATTTATATAGTGTATATTTCATTTAATAATTAATAATTTAATAAAAAAATGAAACTAAATTAATAATACCCATCAAAACGTTATAAAGATGGAAGCTTTAATAAAAAAATAAAAATTGGGATGAGAGAGATATAATATCAGATATAGAGAGAACAAATCATATTAGAGAGAGATCAGAGAGAATGAGATACAACAAGAGCGTAATATGAATTGACAACAATGATGCTGAGATGATCTCTTATTTACTTAAGGGGAAAAAAAGACAAAAAAATAAAATTGATATGATCAGGTGGAAGCTTTATTAATATATTTTAATTTTTTTTAAAAAAATAAACAAAAATTAAAAAATTAAAAAAATTACGAAAAAGAATTTGTTATGCATGTCGGAATGGTCAACGTGTCGGAAAAAGTCAACCGCGTGTCCGCCACCGTGTCGGAGCGTGTCGCTATGTCGGAGCGTGTCGGACCCGACTCTTCCTTTTTTTACAAGTATCCGTGCTTCCTAGATAATGAATATACAACCTAAATCAGAAATATTTTATCCATTTAATTCTTTTGATATATATATATATATATATATATATATTATAAAATTCAAGCAGCTTGAGATAAGCTTATCTTACCAAAAATGTTTTGATTAATGAAGGGTGTTTATGTAATTTTAGGTGAATTAATAAAGGGTGTTTCAGTAAAATGTATATGATATAAAAATAAACAAAATTACAATAACACCCTTCATTAATTCACCTAAAATTACATAAACACCCTTCATTAATCAAAATGACGTAGTTTTGATGGAATTTTTACTTGAGAAATGTTTTTCCCTATTATATATATATATATATATATATATATATATATATATATATATATATATTAATATTTTACACCAGTATAAGTTAAAATCGTTAATCCCACTTATTAAGGGCTCAAATTTTTTAGTAATAAAGCCATTGGAAAAAACAAGTAAATACATCCTGTCCCTATATATATAGCTTAACGATATATATTTAAATTGACACTATCCCTTGCCAATCTCTTTGGCAAATCATCATAGGCTCGGATTCCAAGGATTTCTGTCTGGTCCCTTCTACCTATTTTTACAATCTTCATATCCTTGTCTTCCTCACGATTGGTACACGAGGAAAAAAGAAATTATTAACAAAAAAAAAATTTGCTCAAAATATGGTGGGTAGATTTTTTTGTCGGGTAAGTTAAAAAAGATGTTTGTTAGAACAAAATTTTTCAAAAAAAATTGGGTGAATTTTATTAATATTGTGTTTAGATGATGGTAAAATATTGATTGTAAAATAAATGTAAATTACCAAAATGCCGATCATTTTGAATATTGAATGTCTCCCATACAGATGCAACAAATCTGCAATGGAATTTTTTACATTTCTAATGAACTGAAAAATAAAACAAAAAATTAATAATGAACAAAATCATTTTACCAGATTGTAATAAACCGGTGGAAAAAAAAACAAGTAAATACAAATTCACAGAATATGGTTTATGCGGAGGGTAATTTCGTCAACAAAAAGTGTTATAGTTTTACCACCGTGTAGCAAAAAAAAAAATTAAAAAAATTCACCCATTCCATGCCCAAATTCACAAGATGGTTTATGTGTAAAAATATTAGATGGAAAAATTCTATCCACACCTCTTTCAACTCTTCCTCCTATCAAACATGATCATATAATTTTCTCTGCCCTCTTTTCTTGGACAATTTTTTTTTTTGCCCTCTTACCAAATAGCCCCTTAATGCCAATCAAGCTTTTTTCACTTACCTGAATTCTACAGTGAAATTGAGTTTCAGGAACCTGGGTTGAGACAGCATCAAATGTGCTTAATTGAGAGAGAAAAGAGTTTACCGGATACTAAAACTCTACAATGAAAGACTTCAACTAATTAAAGCATGCTATGCTGTCTCCACATTCTTCTTTCTACAAACGGAAACAAAAATCTTAATTCATTTGTAACAGATTTTCTTGCAACAAATGATAGGAAGATATCTTAAAATAGGTAAGGCCAGTATTTGAGGGAAATTCAAAACTAGCTATTCCCACAAGGTTTTGTTATCATAATCTCTTGAACAGGACATGTATGATCTTTTCAATTTCTATTTGTAACCTATAGCTTCAAAGAAACATAAATTGCTGTTCCAATATAAAATGGATGAAAGAGACTTTAGTGACTGCACATATTCCAACTCCAAGATTGTGCTACAAAGTCTTTGATCATCACTAACTAGTAGTGCTATTGAACTGTCTCCTTCAACTACCGTGATGGCTGAATGGTTTATATCATTTTTTTATGATAAAAAAAATGATTTAACTATCATAATGAATTTAATTATACTTTTTAATTACAAAAAATACACACACAAATGAATCCTTATTTGTTGTAGTTACTTAAAAAGTATTCAGAAGAAGAAAAGCAACTTCCCACTCCTGGGTGAGCAAATCAAGCATTAATTTCTGTTTTGTTTTATTGTATTTTTCTTGCAGATGGGAAAAGCTGTTGTTAGAGTTTTCTAATCCTATTTATATTTTTCTTATAAACCGAGTGATTTGTAACGAGTGATGATGAAATGAATATAGTAAAGACAAGCTGGACGTAGCCTAAATTTGGTGAACCATGGTAAATCTCTGTGTCTATTCTCTCTCTTTCCTTTTTTTCATTTGCGATTTGTGAGATTGTCGATCTGCAACACTTTATATATTATAGTTACTTAAAGAGAATTCCAACTTCTCAACAAATCAAGCATTAATTTGTTACTGTACAAAAAAAAAAAAACACATTAATTTCTTTCCTGGATGGGAAAACAAGAAAAACAAACTTAAGCATGAGGAAAAGACACAAACGTCCAGCCATTTTGGCGGTGTTCAGTTCCTGTAATAACAAGATTATATCCATTTCTTGAGATTTCGAGCTCTATGTTACTTCCATAATCTCCATCACATAATGCAATTTTGTTGTATAGACTTAAAACAAAAACAAAAATAAATGACAACTATATTATTAAGGAATTACTTCCAAAATCTAAATCATTTACAAAACCACTAGGGTTAAAAAAAATACACACAGAAATTTATCACAAAAGATTTAAGTGATAAATAATATAACCATAATTTTTTAAAAATAAAATCATGTCGTATCTATTTGACATGGACATATGCAATCTACTTACCATAGTTAATGCACATTTAATAGCCCAGGTTTATAGACAACCAATGAAATGCATCTATAGGGGAATAAAAAAAAAAAAAACTATAATAGCGATTCACATGACAAAATCATTATATGGACCAATATATAAAGTCCTGAGAGGGAAGCAGCAATAGAAAAATCAAATAATTTACACAGAAAAATGGCGCCATAACAGATCTAAAGAGAAAAAATAATTGCCTGAATTGTATGAAAGTGGTATGATCTATTATACTATGCAAGAGAACTAACCGCGTAAATTAAGGGTTTTTGAAAGGAAACCATTACATTTACACCTAGCATTAATCTGATTACTTTAATTGGAAAAAATATCACATAAAAAGAGAGGAAAGCGACGGTGGCGGTGTGCTAATACACGTGTATATGCTGAGAACCATAAAATCCAGTGATGAACTTAGATTTTGTTGGCAATAACTTAGTGGGATGTAAGTGGAAAGTTTTATGGCTAAGATTTTTCCATAACCATTATAACATTTATATTTTATATAAGTGGCAGTTCCTGACTTAGTTATCTTCCAAAAAATCGCCATGATTGTTACGAAAATATTTTCGAGAAAAAACAATGCTTTGATTTTGCGCCAAATCAATTTGTCTTCTACATTTTAGGAAGAAATGTCAAGGTGCTTTATATACGCATGATCCTTCTAAAAAAGCACTAAGATAAACTGAAATATATATATATATATATATATATATATATATATATATATATATATATCTACACAAAATTAACTCATGAGAAAATCTAACTAACGCAGAAAATTAATGGAAAATGACAATTGCTTATAAATTTATTGCAACCATAAGGTGGATTTATCTAAATATAAATTATTTTAAAAAATCACGGTAAACCTAAGGTGTTATTCGACAACTTATATATGAATATTTGTACCAGAAAAGTTTATACGAGAGTTTGATGGGACATATAAGAATATACGTGCATGTATTATATATGGAAAAAATATTTATCCTTTTAAATAATATAATTTATTTCATATCACTCTCATAAAAAGATAAAGAGGTGAGATCCACATTTTTTTTATGAATTCTTTCTTTCTTTATCTATATATTTTTCTCATTTAAAATAACACAATTTTACATCCTTTAAAATGACACTTTACATCCTTTAAAATGACACATATTTTTTCCATTATATATTACTACAAATTAATTAAGCAAATGCGGATGAAAAACAAAATTAACCAAGTTGATAAGCGAACTTTTTGGTAAAAGGGTGAGAGTTAGAGGATAGAAATTAGCAAAAAAAACGAAAGTATATATGATTAATGAGTTCGCTTTTATGGGGTTATAGCATATAAGCTATATGCAGTAAACTCAATACGATATAATTTTGAAGTAGAAATCATGATATTTTTTATAATTTTAATTTATTTCAGGATTATTATAGTCTTTATAATTATTTTTAAAATTTTCAATACTAAAACAACGTCGTTTTAAAAATAAATGTAGATAACTTATCTGCAGAAATTATAGAATTATTTTTCTCATGATTAATTATTAATGACCGAACAGGAAGGTTTTCAAATAGTAATTTTAGCCTTTTTTATTGTTTTACCAAACCAAGGATGCAAATTATGTTTTTATATACCAAAAACGTTTGTCTTTTTAAATGAGGTAATATTGTGTCATTTTATATTTTAATTATTGATTTTCGTCGATCAACAATTATAATTTATTAGGTCAAATTTATTATTTAGTTAATTAATGAGTTTGAACCAATAAGGTATACAATAAATTATAACCGTTGATCGACGAAAATCAACGATTAAGATCTAAAATGACACAATTTTACATCCTTTAAAAAAGACAAATATTTTCCCCTATTATATATTCCTAGATTTAATTTCTTTCCTGAGTTAATATCCATTTCCATTTTTGGCAAATATACAAAAATTGTCTAAAGCATGTGAATTAATTTATCACATTGGATAGCTTCTTTAATTATTATATTTTTTATTAATTGTAAGTGAATGAACCTATAATTTTTTATTTATAAATTCCACTTCACCTTCATCACTTTATAAACTAAATCAAGTTATCATCAGTAGATTTTTTTAGAACCTCTATCACGTGGCATTCTTGAGGATTAAAAATAGTAAATTCATTTTATTTAGTTTTAAATTCAAGGATAAATATATGAATTGATTATAATTGCTGGATCGCTTTTACTTCCCTGAATTAAATGGAAGGCAAAGGATATGTTCTTCCCTTGCCTTTAATTTACGGTACATCAAGTATTTTCACTGGAATCTATAGTGAAGGTTTTTCTTTCCAAACAGTTAGCGTTTTGCTTTCAGAATTTGGAAGAATCCTTGTTAAGAACTTTATGCTAACTATTCAAGTTGGGAATCATAAATTATAGCTGATGATCAAGTCCTTGCCTTTCACTGAAGCACACATCCATGCAAATTCACAAATGATATATACTCCAAACTACTCGAGAAACCATGCAAAATGCATAGAAATAAACTTTAAAATAACAGAAGAGAATTTATGGCAGCAAGAAAGCAAACCTTATCAATATGTAAAAAGACACAAAAACAAAAACTTGTCAGCGTTGGTTACTTGTTTAGTTTTACATGCTTAATTAGCAGCTGAATCTCAAATACGAAAAGGATAAAGTTCTTCTAATCCTTCTATGTATTTTCTTTTATACCTATAGACATCAACATTACATATATACGAAAAAATTTTCAAAGTCTAAAACTTTCAAGTCAAACTTGGGGAGCAAAAAAAAATAAAAGTTTTTTTTTTGACAATACATTTGTAAGTTTTGAAAAAGAATAATTTCAAACAACATAAGTTTATAAAACATCAATTTATTTTATACCTATAGACATCAACCTTATATACGACAAAATATTTTCAAAGTCTAAAACTTTCAAGTCAAACTTGGGGACGTACGTTTGTAAGGTTTTTTTTTTTTTTGAAAAAGAATAATTTAAAACGTAAACTTGAGTTTGAAGAAGGGTACATCAATTTATTTTTTTCCTTTTTACCTTGTTTAAGCAGAATACCACTTTCGAGCAACCCCTTTGATTGAATATCTATCAAGCAAAGTTTTAACTCTTTAGTTATTAGGACCATGATCGGTTAAAGTTTAATGTAACCCTCCTCCAAGCAATCCATATCTAGCTCTCTAAGATTATAGAAAAAAAATTAATTAATACTCTTGACAAAATAAATACATATATAACTTGCAAAAATTCTTGAGTGAGAGAGAGAGAGAGAGAGAAAGGAAGAAAAGACTTAGCATTACAAATTATACATCAATATATTAAGATTTTCCTTGGGCCTATAGCAACTTCAAAGCTTTATATATATGGCTAGCAAGCTCTAGCTATATCTATCATATATGCATACACACACCAACGTTAAGACAAATTATAGATAGTAATATTTAATATAATAATACTATTACTATCAAGAGGAGACACACATAAACATAGCTAAACACCATGCAATTACATTTTTTTAACCATGGCTGGTTTTGCCCCTAGACGCCGAGGGTGACCGGTTATTGCCACTCCCTCCTCCGAAGCCGCCACCACCAGAGTTGCCCGAACCAGTTCCTGACCCATAACCACCACCATGAGCATCACCACTACCAGACCCATATCCATACCCGGATCCAGATCCAGACCCGGTTCCAAAACCATAGCCAAAACCTTTACCAAAACCTGACGGAGAGCGCCCTGACCCGGAACCATAACCCCAGCCAGTTCCGGGTCCGGACCCCCATCCCCAACTGTAGTCCCAGTTTGCACCATGGCCCGAACCGGTGGCACCCGTGGGGGTTCCAGACGGCGGTGCACCACCACTTGCCATATCAAATCGGAGATTTCTTCCGGCTGCCGCCGTGGAAGTGATCAAAAAGACAAGAAAGAGAGCCAAGTGTTTAAAAGTGTTGGATGATAGCATTTTGTGACAAGTACGTTTTTTTTTTTTCTTTGGAAGAGAAAGAAAAAGTGGGATATATATTGTGAATCTTGTGAAGTTTGACGCGTTGGGTGCATAGTGCATGAACTGATGAAAGTGGCTTATATAATGGTTTTCATGATAAATGAGGTATGACTCATAAGAGAGACACAACCCGTGAACCCGAGTTAGTGCAACACTAATTTACTTTTCATTTTTGTGTTTTTTTTTTTTCATTTGAAAAATTCGAATTCCGGAGTTTGTTTGGTGTGATGTATAAGATTTGATAGTATAAACTTATACCATACGTTATGACATTTTCAATTGTTTGGTGTGATTATCGTATAATATAAACTTATACAGTAAAACCCCTTAATACATCAAAAGTGAGATTGAACTTGATAAGAGATTGATGTATTAATATTGCTTAAAAGTACAATTATCAAGAATTAATATATTATTTCAATATTAATATATTAAAAAAAATTAATATATAAATTTTTAAAATATTAAAAATATTATGTTACATAATATCATATCAAATCCCAAATAGTATTAAAAATTAATAAGGTGTTATAAGCTTATCTTATGCTTTGTACCAAAATACCCTTAATAATATAATATTTTTGTGATTGAGAGATAGAGAGATAGAGAGATAGAAGAAGAAGAAGCACTAGATAGTAGCAAGCGTGACCTGATTTCCACCACCGACTTTCTGGTAATTGACAAGCCTAACACAAGTTGTCACGCTACCATTTTTGTGTTGTTTTAGGAAAATAAAAATGAGTAATATTCCCAACTAAGATTTATAAGTAAAATAAAATAAAATACGTAAATATCTTTATCTCCGAAAGATAGAACTGGCTTTCAGGTTGATGATATTATTCTTCACTTTTTGATCTTCTCAGGTCGGAGTTGGAGGAAACTTATCCGTTAGATAATGGACATGATAAAGACACGTATGAGATATTAAATGCGGGATATTTTGGTAGTGAGAGTTTGTGTGTGGAGGCGTGGGGAATTGAAGCGTATATATATGCATGTCGACCATGAGATCTTACAAGTTACATATGATATATTGATATACGTATATACGTGTTTCCGCCACTAATACTAAGATGCTTTTTCTTCCTCTTTTGTTTGATGTAATAGTATTTTTTATATTCTAGAAGATAAAATTTTTTATTATCTCTTATACACTTATCAAGGAGAGAGTGCTAAAAAGTTTTTGAAAAAAAAGAAAATATTGATCCAATGATGATTTAGGTAGTAAGTTGGTAGTAGAAAAAGAAAAAATGTTGTAGAAAGTATTATCTCTTACACATTTATTGGTGCAGGTGGGGTCTATTTTTAGGAGAAGAGAGAAAAAAAATAAAGTGAAATTCATTTTGAATATGTGTAGAAGATAAATTATATTTTATGCAACATAAGATTAATAAATCCTTTTGTTTTATTGGATAAATATCTCCCTATCTGTTTATGCCGACATGTCCCGCCCTCAACGGCTACTTTTCAATCTCTGCACGCGTTGCTAAATTTGAACTATGTATTATTACCTTCAATATAGTTAAATAATAAATTTAGTTGATCATAATAATGTTATTAGCCAACAAACTTATAATTTTTTTTTTTTTGGTGAAAAACAAACTTATAATTTAATCTGCGCCAATTGAAGTTAAGGTTTAACGAGTATGCAAGAGAGATTTGATCGTCTATCGAATTCCTTATTTCTTTATTAATTACCAAATGTTTACAACCCTGATATTTTTTTTAAAAATAAATAATATGTAATCATTGATTTGAAATGTATTAAAATTAACAAAATTATATTTTTCTCATATGTTACTTGTCTAATGAGAAGTGATATGAACTAAGATTGATAAGTCAATCTTATATGAATGCTCAATTTAAATTTAATTAAATTTAATCTTAACTGATAATTTATTAAATGAAGTGTCAAATGATAGTATAAATAAATTTTACAATAAAATTAAATTCGTAATTTATTTTAGTGTTTTCTTTTTATTTGCTGTGGGATAGGCCATGACTTATGTTTGTCTAAAATCTTGAGAGCGCACCCAATAGCTCACATGGAAGCATGTGATCGACAAAGTTGGGCTATTTTCGAAAGAGGCTCACTATAACAATTAAGTTGATCTATGTTTTGACTTTTGAGTCTGTTTGGGCCCATTGCCACCAATTTATCCAAGCCAGTTTCGAGATTCCTCAATCCACTTTCATAGTGGACCCATATATAGCGCTCAATGTGGACCTATGGCCCAAGCCATGTGCACAAGTACAAGATATTTCTTAGGTGTTGTTATAATATCCTGACTTTTTTTACTCAAATACAAACAATTAATAGATTGGTTTAATTTTTTTTGTGATTTTAAAGAATATAAAGTTATGTCATTTTAAGTGAGAGAAAAACACAAGCAATAAAAATCATTGGAGAGAAAGTGAGTGATTTTTTGTAAAATTTAAAAAAAAAATACTAGATTATATCTTTGTCTCACTTAAAATAATAACTTAAATTGAGTTTTTACGGACTTTTTTACTCAAGCCAAATGAGTAGGGGCATCCCTAAAAAGTTTTGCACGTTTTAATGTTGGGAAAAATGTGTGTCATTTTAAATGATGTAAAATTGTTTCTTTTTAAGAGAGAGAAAGAGATAGATAAAGGAGGAGAGAGAGTTGACAAAAAAATAAAAATAAAGGTGTGGGTCCTACCTCTTTGTGAGAGTAAAATGATGTAAGTTGTGTCATTTTAAAGGATAAATATTTTTCCCTTTAATGTTTTACACGTTGATTAAAAATAAATTAAAAAAATAATATAAACTATGGGAAAATTATTTATCCTTTTAAATGACACAACTTATATCCTTCCACTCTCACAAAGAGGTGGGACCCACACCTTTATTTTTTTGTCAACTCTCTTTATTCTTTATCTATCACTTTCTCTCTCTTACAATGACACAATTTTATCTCCTTTAAAATGACACACACTTTACCCATAAATTACTAGTAAAGCTTTTTAGTTCTACTTTCCAACACTTCATTGCTTTGTGGAACAGTCATATCCAAGCTATTATGCCTTGGCGCTGAGCAAGGAAAATGAAATGAATGATATGACATTCACATGCATATGCACTAGAGCTACAACTCTTCAATGTGACTGTGTGTACGTACGACGTACCCATGTGGATGGCCATTTCAGAAAGAGGATGACAACCAGAAAGTTGGTGTTACACTCTGCAAAGATCTTAAAGCCATATTGACAAAAAAAAAAAATCAAGTATAGAATTATATCAATATTCTAAGAAAATTTTAAAACTTGTAAGAAGCATTTTCTAAGATTGAAGGACTTTGTGTATGCTCTTTGAATGTCCTAGTCACTTCACTTGGGCCATTAGTCCTCCCCATCTCAGACAAATTCAAGCTTTCGACAAATGTAGTGGTAGATAGGATGCAGAAGAGTCTTGCGCTTGATGATGGTCACACAAGCCTGCAATGTTGACACAAGCACATTACAGGTTTGTGAACACATCATCTAATTGTGTAGACTATGAAGTGTGCGCTATGAATTGGTTTGGCTTGTTGAGAGGCCACGGGTAGAATAAAGAGCTTTTGGGGTTGGATTCAAGCGTAATAGTACAATGTGCCTTGCTTTGAAAAATAAAAAAACCATGAATTCCCTATTCAAGTTGTTTGTTAAACTATGGAAAAACATTTTCTCATGTTGCATGAGAATTCAATTTTCATGTTTGTGACCCTTCGATTTGTGTGCAAAGCTTTTCTTTTCTTTTTGATTTTTTAATAAATGTGGGACCCACCGCTAGTTGAGTCACAACATGAGAATTGAGTTCTCATGCAACATGAGAAAATCAAACCCCTTAAACTATAGACCATTGTTAATAAATTTGGACCGGCATGACCGGATCGATCCGGGAACCGGTGAATCGATCATATAATTGGTCCGGGTGAAACAGCAGATTGGACATGTAATGGATCCGGTGCGACCCGGCAGATTTTGGTGAAAAGTGATAACCTGGTTGGTTAACCAGTGATTTAGTCGGTTAACCGGTGACCCAGTCCGATTTATTTAAAAAAAAGATTCCAAAAAGAATTATAATTGATATATTCGAGTGATCTGTTCCTTATTGACTTACATAGGTTATGTACCTACAATCTTCAAATCACGGACACGAATTTTTTTTGAAAATTTGCGTGTCGGACACTCGGACACGCGGTCAACTCTCCGACACGTTCCAACACGTTTTTCGGACATACAGTCAACTTTTTCCGACACGCGGTCAATGCTCGGACACGTTTTTTTTTTTTTAATCTTAATTTTATTTTGTTAATTAAATATAAAAGAAATAATTTATAAATTAATTTTTTTATATGAAATTTGACATGAAAAATTAACAAAGTACGAAAAATTATTTATATTTATGTTATGAAATTTAAATATTTGATTGATAATATGACTTATTATGGACTCTTATATGTATTAAATATAAATTATATTATACATATTAAAAAAAATTATTTAAAATCAAAACGGATCCCAACGTGTCGAAATTTGACATTTTTTAGAATTAACGTGTCGGCGTGTCGTGTCCTGTGTCCTTGCATCATAGCCTACAATACTAATATTACCTCAGTTATACACTATACATGAAATTTTGATTTAATTTATAGTTAGAGATGTCGTTTACTGAACCTAAAACTCCGGTATCACAAACATTATATGTTTGTTGGATTCTTTATTTGACAATAATGTGTAATTTATTATTTTTTGTATTAAAATATTTAGAATTTATTATATTTTTAGCTATTTGAGTATGTTTATAATTTTTTTAATATGAATTATAAATTTACATATAATCATCGGGTCTTGCGGTCAATGACCGGGTCGGTTTTAATTACATTGCTCTAGACCCATGCAACATGTGTTCGATCCTCTCCAATGTCGTCTTTAGGAGGGATTTAAAGCTTTAATCCTGGGACTTGCCCCGAATCGGACTCTTCATGAAATGATGAACCGATTCGAATATCTCCAAAAAAAAATATATATATATATATATATATATATATATATATATATATATATATATATATATATATATATATATAAGGATGTACTTTATTTTTAATACTACAAAATTACTGAAAATATTTTCAAATATAAATGTACGTGAATTAGCAAAGCTTTTTTTACCTGATGCTCTTACTCTTAATTGTCACTCTTGATATAACCTGTTTATTTTCTTGTATCTTCTTATTTGAAATCACTGATTTTAGAAATCGATTTGATTTATAAATTAAATTATTTATTTGAAAGCCTTAAAATACAAATTAATTTAATTTAAGATGTGTGCATTTGAGATCCATCCAAAATTTATTGGATTTGAGTTCATAATTCTACTCTTATTTATTCATAGTACCTGGCGGACTCGGGGAAAAAAATTTATATCCGCACATAATCTAGTTACTTCCGTAACAAGCTACAGACAATAGTTTAACCAATTATTTCTCCCTATAAATCTTACCAATCCTCCAAAACAAATATCAGAATATACTCCAGTCCATCCATACATCATCATTTTGACCAATTATTTCCCCCCCTAAATATCCTTTTTTATCCCTAATAAAAAATTTGGTCCCCACTTTAGTCCATTATAAAAAAAATTAGTCACCCGGTCTCTATGAAATTCAAAGTGGACCAATTTTGGTCTTTTGAGGGACTAATGTAGGTCTTTTTTTGAATTTGTGAGGGATCACGATTTTAACTAAATTGATCCACTTTAAATTTTTTAGGGACCTCGAGACTATTTTGTTGTAAGGGATTAAAATGGGATCATATTTTTTGTTAGGGGCTTAAAAGGGTATTTACTCCTAATATATATATTGAACCAAGATACAAATAAGGACCTGCAATCAAGAAGGAAAAAAAGAGAACTGAAAATGAAAATTTTATGACCGCACTTGCGGGCATTTGCCCGCAAGTGGGTCCGCCACTGGTACCTATTATAATTAAGGCTATGAAAATAAAGGGCATGTTTGAAATCTTTTCAAAACAAGAAAACATGTTTGATAAGGCCTATTTTGTAAAAAAAATTAAAAATTAAAAATTATAACTGTTTTTTATTTTTTGTTTTTAAAATCAAAATTTATAGTACATATCTAAATTGTTTTAGTTGCGTGTCTTAATTTTTAACTTTTAAAACAAAAAAAAACATAAAAAATACATATTTCATTAACTATTTTGCAAAATAGTTTTAAGCAGTGTTTTAAAATTCAGCTCGGATTGACCCGGTCCCTGGTCCAAGCGCCCATTTGGATCGATTCTGCAGCTAGCTCGGTTTGGACTGGTTGACCCGACCAAGACTCGGGGACTCGTTGACCCGACCGATTGACACTCTCTCTTTTTTGGGTTGCTAAGAACTCTTGACTTAAATCATGCTCACATTTTGTGGTAAATTTGATTAGAAGGTAAGGTGAAAATAAGAAGGTATTTTGAACTAGTGTAGTTTTTTTGTGTAATTTAGTTGCATCTTATAAGGATCTGAAGAAGTTAAGTGGGTATAAATACCGAAGGTCTCATCTCAATGTTGGACACTTTCTCCTTAGTATATATTTCTAGCCTACCATTTGTTATCATGATTTAGTTTATCTGGGTTATGTCATGGCACAAAAAGTGCATTTAGCTTACGTTGCAATTTTAATCCAACATTAGTATATGATATAGAGTTAGAAGTATATAATATTTGCTATCATTGAGAACCAATTTATTTTTTGAAGCCCATTGATAGTTTTCCTATGTGAATTTTTAATATTAGTAATATATTTATATTTTTTTAATATATGAACAATAAATTCAGTTGAATCCGGTTGAACCAATGACTTAATACCTTGACCGAGTCAGTAACCAATCTGAGTTTTAACACACTAATTTTAAGAGAAAAAAAAAGCATAACACAATCAAATATACCCAAAGTTATTAAAAAAATATATTATTTATTTCAATTGTAAAAATTGATTTACATACCAATTCAAATTTTAATTTATACATAAATTCTAAACATGAAAAATTAATTTCTTGATCTCATAAAATAAATTATATTTAAATCGAATTAAAAAATCATAATTTTATTGATTCTAAACACAATCTATAGATACTAGTGCATGTTTTGAACATTGAAGCAGTGTTTAAAAGCTCGGCCCGGTCATCGACCAGGCCGAAGTTAGGAGTCACGGGATAACGGATTTAATCGGGGGTCATGGGATCACTTCGCTGACTCGGATTTATACATTAAAAAATATAAATATATATTCTATTTGAAAAATTCAAAAAAATCAAACCATCAATTATCAAAGATTCAAAATATACTTAACATAATTCAACAAATTACGTTCGTAAGTCAATATTACATAAGTTAATCAAAGTATCAAACTAAAAAAAGTAGAAAACATATATTTCAAAGGAGATAATAAAAAATTATAATATCAAATTCAGGCCCTCTTTGTCATTCTCACACACCTTCAATAGCATGTGAAAGGAGATCCTTTGCCCAAGAGAAAACGACGGAGGAGAGACGGCGGCGCGATGAATCAATGGTGAGAAGAGAAGAACCAGCAAAAGGAGAGAGAATACTGAAGAAAAGAAAAAGAATGATTTAGATTTCAGATCTAGTTCTAGATCTAAACAGCGACGAGTTTTTTTTTTTTACACACCAAATGACGTCTTTTGTGTGTAAATTTTAAAAAAAAAATACAATGACCCCCTCTGACTCGGGAGTCATAGAATCAATCGGAAGATTTTGAGAGTCAAATGGATCAACGTGCATACAGGTAGGGATGTGCATGGGTCGAACCGAACTGGATTTTTTGAAAAACTGAACCGAATGGTTTAAATGGTTCGGAACCGGTTCGGGTCGACCCTCTTTTGAAAAGAAATAAAATTAAAAATTTAAAAAATAAAGTTATAAAAATCAATTTGGTTTGAAAACGGTTCGGTTCGGTTCAAAATTGTTCAGTTCTTAAATTGGTTCTAAAATCGCTTCGGTTCATGAACTGGTTCTTTAAAAACTGGTTCAGTTTATGAACCGATTTTTAAAAACCGATTATTTTAATAGCAGTTCAGATTCGGTTCATGATTCGATTCAATTTTTTAATTATTTTATACACCCCTACATACAGGATCTAACTGTTGACCTCAATCCTGAAAGAGAGAAGATCACTGGCCAAGCGGCGTCAACACCATGGCGAAGCGGAGTTTTAAAACTCTGCTTTGAAGGGGATTTGTTTATTAAAAAAAGAGTTAAAAATGTATTAAGCATCGATTCTGTCATTTTTTATTAGTCTCTTTTTAGTTTTGTCCTCAACCGTCTTTAATAATAAACATTTCAGGTACCAAAAAAAATAAATTCAAATATATATACGACAAACATGATTCGCAAAAAAACAGAAAGCAGAGCTAAAATGTTAGATCAATAAATATATTCTGAGGAGCGATATTTTTATAACCTAAATATTTTATAACTTAATTTTTTTTTATTATTGGTTTTTGTTAATCCAACAATTATAACTTAATGAAATTAATAATTAATTAATAAATATGATTTAATAAATTATAACCATTGAAAAAAATTGCAAAAGTAACGATTCTCATTTTCGATACTGTTATTTCTCAAGTAAATAAAATCTTTTAGTCGATGGTGAATAAATTAAAGCTACTAGACTTTAAGTTAATCACGAACGCACTAAAGCAAGAGAATCCAAAATCAACCGTCAACAAGAGTAAAATATCCGGTATCATTACAAGTATTTTCACCTTATCATAAAATTAAAAATAACCTTTTATAAGAGTTATGTTATAAGAAAAATGATTGTGTAATATTATAGATATTCATTTTACATGCTTTAGTTTTTTTTTTTTTTTTCAAAAAGTGCAACGCCACAAAATATTGTATGTGTAGGAAATTTTTTTGTGTCATATCAAATGCAAACTCCTTAAAAATATGATTAAAGTAGGAAAAAATTTTTTGTGTCATATCAAATGCAAACCCCTTAAAAATATGATTAAAGTCACGTTTTGATATTAAATAAAATTTTAATTTACATAGTGCATATTATATTTAATATGCATATTAACAAAAAATGAATCTAAACAAATATTCTAAAGAGATATCCCAAATTTTATATTAAACTCAATAAAATGGTAATCGCAATTCAACGAATAATTAATTCAACACAAAGACTTTTTTTTTAATTTTTATAACGCGTGTATGTCGGGGATCACTTTTAATAATATAGCAGCAAGTGAATGGATGACAACTAAGGTAGTTAAAATTGAATTTTTACTTAAAAACAGAAGGGGAATAAAAAATCGTAAACGCAAAATCATAACCAAAAAAAAAAAAATAGTAAAAAAGTAAAAACGCTTGAAATGTTGATAAAAATGTTTTGATGAAAAAAAAATAAAATAAGGAGAAGGATATTGTAATAACCAAGTTGTGTTACTACTATGTTACTACCAATCAATCTCACCGTTAGGTCGCTTATATTGATCCAACGGTTATATTTATTTCCATCTTTGTATGGTCATGATTTCCCAAATTTAATATTTAATATTTATTTCCACCTTTGTATAGTTATGATTTCCCATATTTAATGCTTTCACTTTAAATTTGGAAAATCATAACCATACAAAGATGGAAATAAATATAACCATTGACATGGTAGTAACACAACTTGGTTATTACAATATCCTTCCCCATAAAATAATCCTAAAAATGTGAAAGCACAATTTTAAAATGTCATTTTTAATGAAACTACATCATTTTAATGTGTTTTGTCATTTTTTTTTTTATAAAATTTTGGAGGAGAGAGGTAATCTTTAATGACACAAAATTGTGTCATTTAAAATGTTTTTAACTACAATGGATAACAGTGAGAATTATATAGTAGATAAATTACAATTAAATTCAATAATAATGCATACACCAATGGTGACCGTGTTAAGAATCAGCAGATAGGTCATGGGATCCAAAAGTTAAGGTCATTCAATGAGCACAACACCTAACTGCTAAAAGGGTTTTCACATGTCAAGGAAAAAACTGCTATAATATGCAAATGCTGGGCCGTTATTATCACAATGACCAAGTCTTGATTGGCTAATGAAAACAATTAATGCCACAATAATAAAAACAGCATAGGTTCCAGAGTTTGACTACTGAAATATCATTAATGGCAAATGAAAGTGAATAAAACTCATTGGGAAAGTACATTGCAATTCGGAAAAAGATAAAAATTTCACAATTTACCATATTTCTTTGCAATGTGAACAGTATACCTAACTTCAGAAGCTAATACCTTCTGTTTTGGGCCCTTTTTAAAAGAAGCCTTATTGATAACTGTCAGGAAACACATTAATTCAATGAAGAATGTTTTCATACATTTTCTTCCCTTACTAATAATCCCAGGCAACAAATGGGACAGTAGCATGGAACTTAGCAAATATGAACTGAAGTGTCTTTTTACTTATTTGGGGAAAGCATGATGCCAGTCTCAGCAGCAGCTATTTTACACAAGCCAAACTTTCAATCAAGCCTACGATGAAAGGAATCACCAAGAATAGTGCCGTGTATTGAAACAACAATATCTCTCACCTTCTAAGTTTTTCTCTATTTTTTTTGTACTATTTATCTATGGCCTGAATTTTTTAGCAAGTCCAAGAAGATGATCTTTTAAGCACTGGTTTCATCTGCTTGTCTTCTTCAAGGGAAATCATCCCCAAGTGGGAAGGGTCTTCCAGCATCATCTTTGCCACCAGATAACCTGCAATAGACCAAGTTTGGTATTTTCTTGCCTGTTTGCCAATGTATCTCCCAAGTTTACCATCATAATATTCAGGCCACCCATCCTTCAGTAAACGACTCTCAGCAAGCTCAATTGCTCGTCTTGCTATTTGTGGTCGCCCTGTTTTGATGCAAGCAGCTGTTACTAGCCACAGGAGCACTGCATTCGAGCAAGAAACAAGGCCATCAAAACTATGTATGTTTACAAATTTATTGGACAACATATTGTAAGAATTATGAACAACTGTAATAATAGTCAACAATGCTTCGGGTACACACAGTTTAGACTATCATTCATTGAAAAAAATAACAATACTACTAATACAACGGTTTGTCTCCATTTTCACTGTGTTTTCACATGATAAAGCCATTTGCAACGATACTAATGGTCAGCCATGGTGCATTCCACGCATTCCTCCTTTTTGTTCTTAGTTCATGACAAAGACATATAATCAGCATAATTAAAATATGGCAATACACAACCACGAGATGTGCCTTAGTTGGCAAACTGAGCTCCACGTAGGTGGAGTTCTTTGAAAACTATGGAAAGCAACTTGTAGTAACGGCTAAGCCTAAGCACACCTCATGGTGTTACCCCCCAAAAAAATGGTGATACATTGACATCAGTTGTCAGAAGTATAGTTGCTAAAGTCATGTGGGCAAGATAAAATAGCCTTGGGCTAATTGGACTTTGTTTCAAACTTCACATAATATCAAGAAGTTAGAGGATGACCCAAAGGCATGGTATGCATTATAAATCCGCACTGAATATCACTTTGCTTTTACTATCACTTCCTAAAATAAACTAGATTTGAATCCCCTAATGAAGAAATAACAAATAATTGAGAAGCTATCCTGACTAAACCCCATGTAAAGGAACTATGAAGTTAGAATAATGCAGTAAAGAAAGAACCTGGCCAAGATCCTCCATTATGGTAACTCCATCGGGTGTTTTTGGGATCACAACCGGTAACAATTCGCCACTCATGGCTCTCTATTGCAGGATAAGTTATTTTTAGGGGCATTTCTCCGACCAACTCATCCCAGCGAGCTTCAATAAGATCCATGATAGCCATTGATTGCTCTGGAGTTGCTAAAGAAGAAAGAATTGCAACACAATTGCCTAAAGCAAACCATCGAAAATCCATCCGAGCCGGACTGACATTTCCGATGAAGTAGCCACCACGTGTTGGCATAAAGTCAAATACCCATTCTGGGATTGAATCAGGAATAACATTAAACTTATTTACTGCAGTATGTGAGTACTCCTCAGTCTTATACCGATAAATGTCATTTAGTTGTTGGAAGTCAAGCCAAAAGTAACTTCGCATGTGATAACTAAGAGCATGCAAACGCTTCACAATACGCTCTACACATTCCTTTCCTTCGGCATTATCCTGCTTCATCATTGCCAAAGCACATCTCAAAGCCATGAAGAAAAGTGCTTGAATCTCTATTGGATAGCCATAAACACCCTGCAGGAAGGGAAAAAAATTAATTAAAAATATGCAATTTCTTCAAAATCACCTAAATATGTGAAAGGCAAACTTCAAGGACTTGAAACTACATATCATTACTTAAGTTCGAATTTGATTCACTGTTAATGTAAAAAAGTTTTACACTGCCATCCAATGAAGTGTTGCCTCATAATTAATCAATTTGACATAGTGGAATAAGAGCAAGACTTGTAACAATGAATCTAATTGTATTTGCATCATCTTGCACCACAAAATGGCCAACTTTGTTATAAAAAATGGAATGCAACAAACACCACTATTATATTCAGACAACATAAGCAATATTAATTACATTAACATAACCTGAAACATCTTCAAAATATGCCTTACCATTCTTCGATCAATCATGCTGCATCCATCAGCACAAAGCAGAGTTGGGAATGTATCAAACCCCTCTGACAAGCATAGAGTTAATATAAGCTTCATTCCCTTTTGACAGTCGGATGATTCAGCAAGTGTTAAGTCTCCTGTAGATTTTGTATATGCACGAAGCAAAATGATCCACCAGAATCCAGAGTCAACAGGAGCAACTCTTCCAATTGCACTTTCACCAAAATCTGCAATAAGAGTATCTGTTTTCCTAATGGGATCGTGAAGGACTTTGAAACTAGCTGGCATTACACCTTCACCTAGCTTGAATCGATCTACTCTTTTTTCCCACCCCTGAAGATGAAGGGTCTTCAATAAGAAGTTCTTGACTATATCTGGTTCACCATTCATCAAAAAGGCTAGAGCACTTGGCACAAAATCTCGAACGAAAACCTGTAACAGAAGAATTTATCAATAAATATCATTCTTAGATGTCCACCATCAGTGTGTAACAGTAGAGAATTTTCATTTGTGGTTCTCTGAGGTTTGTGAGGACCACCACAAACACAAAACCCAGAATTTCTTCTCTTAATAAACAATTATTCAAGGAAGAAACAACCTATTATGTATGTTAGGCAAGGCATATCAAAACTAACCATAAGATCAAGTGCTAAAAGAATAATCAAAACCTCCAGGTAATCATGGAGATTGAGAACTAAAAGGTTCCTAAAACTGTTGGCACTTGGCAGTTAATACTATCTTTTAACAACCCTGTTTGAGTTTCCTCTTGTCAGTTTTCTTCTAAGGTTAGCTAGATTCTTCACTAACATTCATCTAAACAATTATTTTTTTCCAAAATGTGGAGGGAGCTAGGTTGTATGTAACATGAATGACTGGTCTGACTTAATCAAACACCCAACAACACTATATTCATTTTAGTTAATTCTCCAGAATGAAGGATTTTTCCGCATATTTTCAACTTAAAAGTTCAGTCAAGTATATATTATAGCATCTGTTTGTTTGTTGTAGTACTATTAAATTCATTACATCCAAATCTTGGAAAATACTATAGTCTAAACAACTGTTATCATGTCCCAATTACATAATCATAGATCATATATGATGTAAAATTTGTACTAACCCTCTAATAGTATGATGTTACAGGTTCAAATGGTCTCTGTGAGCTTGTCAATAATCAAAATGCTATTGTTAGTTTTAAATTAAATGTAAATAAGATACGCATAGACACACTATAACTCAATTTCAAGTATTTTAGAGTACCATTATATTCAAACTAAAGTGATAAAGCATATTAAGGACAACTTTATTAATAATAGCTTGATAGTTTCCATAGCTCACATGTTTCAAAATTATTTCACACCCCCCAAATTGGAATATGACATTTTGGTGTTGGTTGAGGAAATCACCTGATCATAGTTTAGAACTTCCTCTGATTGATGATCAACAGCTGCAATTGTGCCAACCGGTTGGCCTCTAAAATGGACTAGAGATTTTCGGAGGGATTCCCAGGCATCAGCAACCATAGGGTGAGGCTCGAATGAGTTCCGTGCCGATGAAGCAGGTGTGTTAAAACCAGATCTTCCTCCAGGAGAGAAAGTTTCATAGTTATCCAAGCCTGCTCTAGCTAAACCAATAGACAGTTCACTGAGTGACCTCTCATCAAATGATCTCTGTCTCTCTATGTTCAACTTTGGCTTGTCCAGCAGACGTAAGAGATCAAAATCATCCATCTCAGAGATAGAGCAGTGTGAACTGATTTTCCTGATTCCGACAGGCCCGTCCATTTTCTCCACTTCTCCAATACCCAAACGACGATATCAGAAACAGATATTATATAGTATCTACAACCAGAAAAATAATATGCTCAAGGTCAAATGCAGAACTGAAAAAAAAAACATATTCCTAACAACCAAATTAGGAAATACCAAATATAAAAAGCACAAAACCATTGACGGAATCAGAAAAATAAAGCACAATCACAAGTCACAATCAAATTGACTAAAATTATTCTATACATAACCCTTTTTTAAAGATTAAGCTCATCAAATGGGAAGAAACGTGGAAAGAACAGCCAAACAACAACTCAGGCATAACAAATTTGAAATCTCATATCAATTTTATCATCAAATTTGAAAGACCGAACACAATAACGAAAGAACAAAGGGCACATTAAAGGGAAAGAGAAAATATCAAGATCCATTGAAAAAAAAAAACTGAAGAATCATCATTATTACACGACTAAATCGACAGCAAACGGCAACAAAAAATTTACATAATAAAGTCAAATCGGAAGCTGTAACGAAGAAATGAGGGCAATTCACCGGTACACTGAAAAGGAGACAGATCTGAGAAGACGAAGGTGAAGTGAATGAAGCTGAGAGGTGAACTGAGGAGACGGGATCAAACCTGAAGGAGGAACGTAGATGGAAGCAAGGAAAGAGATACTCCGGCTAAAACGACGGTGGTTGGCCGGCGAGTTCGCCGGAAAACCAAGTGCAGAGAGTGACGGAGAAAATAGGAGAAGAACAGAAAAAAAGAGCTCGAGCTCGAAAGTTGATATTTATAGTAGAAGACGAACGATCGAAAGCGAGTCCTAGAGAGAGAAACTGCAACCAGCTTTACCGTACCGTCCCACCCACTTTTATTACTGATTTTTTTGGAGTGAATATCTATTAATTAACGTAACCATGGTAGAAAATTATAACAATATAAAAGTGTATTAATAATAATAAAGGAAGTGATAGAAAAAACATGATAATAGATATTACAAAATTTAAGAGATAGGAAAAACATGATGATAATAGATAATTATAAAACTATCATGGTTAAACTTCTTCTTCACATGATGATCATTTAATTAAGGTGGGAGGATATTCTTTTTACTAAATTTTCCTATTACCAACTCACTACCTATCTAATAATCATTAGATCAATATTTTTTCTTTTTTCAAAAACTTTTTAACATTCTTTCTCTTTGATTCAATGGTGATTAGATAGGTAGTAAGTTTGTAGTAGAAAATTTTGGTAGTAAAAATATATCTCCTCTTAATTAAAACATGAGAGAGAATTCAATTCCATGTAAGAGGATTACCGAGAACAGCCGGTTGCAGCACGAGGGGCTTACCGGCACAGTCCACGTGGGTTAAACGGCACCGTTTCGTCTGGTGTGTCTCTCTGTGATATTAAAATTTGGATTTGGTGGTGAGGAGGGTAGCGTATGTATTTATATATTTTCATGGGATATTCAATGCTAATTAATTAATAGGGTAGGTGGGTGGATTTCGGAATTAATTCTATGCGCAAAGAAAGCTACATTTCAACTTGCATTTTTCCTCCTCGTGTGATAAAAATATTGAGGAAACAAATTGACTTTTAATAAAGCACTTCAAAGGTTGATGATACTCAAAGCGCATATTAAATGTGACTATACAGAAAAGTCGAAATTGATAAAAAGAGAAATTTCAAGTTCTCAATAATGGTGTAAATAAGATACATTAGGTTAGATTTTGTTTGGCTTAAATAGATCGTATTTGTATAACAAAAATTTAAACTTGGCCAGGCCTCATTACCTTTGTAGATCCATATTATAAGTTTGCTAGATCTATATTTAAAAAATAAAAATCTCAATCTTGACTTGTCAGAATGTTTAAGTCTATTAAACATTCAATAATTATAAAAAGGGGTTTATTTTTCTCATGTTGCATGAGAAAACAAACCCTTCCTACACTCACCATAATAAGGTGGCCACTCATTTTTTGTTTTTTGTTTTTTTAAATAAGTGGGTCCCACACTTCATGTATCTATGACGTGAGATTTGAAATCTCATGTGACATAAGATTTATTTTTCTCTTATAAAAATAACTAAAATAATATTACTTTATTATTCATGATTATTACAATAATAATTTTATTTAAAATAAATAATATAATATAGACCGGCCTATAGGCTTATAGACCCGACATATATAAAAAAACATATGACCTATGTTGGTAGACGCGCAAAATCCACTTCAATGATCTCTACGCCTTGAAAGGAATTAATATTGGGCTGTCGGTTGGGGTATATCCTTGAGGAAACTAAAAAAGAAAAAAGAAAAAAAATTGTTTGATTTGATATGAACATATGTCATAAAAGGGACAAGGTATTCCGCCTACTCTTAATTTGTCTACTTTTACCTACCATTTTCAATACCATTAGATTATAATCTCATCTAACGATAGAGATTTGTAATATAAAATAAACTCGTTTATCCCTTTCATTCTCTTTTTTGCCTCTCACCTTTTCTCCCTCCTCTTCTTTCTCTCTATCGACCGAGACAAAGACAACTCATTGTATTGTAAAATTGTATTCAACATTTCTCTTTTAAATAATAACATATGAAGATGCAACTCATTGTATTGTAGAATTGTAGTGATTGAATCAGCAAAACAAAAAAAATTGATTTATGAATTTGTGCCCGCAACTCATTGTATTGAATTTTTGCCTACTAATTTGCACCATTCAACAATTTAGAGGTCCCTGATTCAAAAATTTCCCTTTTTATTTATTGGATTTTCTTTATTTTGTCCATGATTGGAATTATGGGATGAGGTTGCACCATTTTGCTATCTCTGTCGAGCTGCCTTAAACCTGGTTTTGAATCACAGTAAAACAAATTATGGAGAAAGGAAAGGAGAGAGAAAGGGTGTGGGAATAACCGAGGAGAAAGAAAGCGAAAAAATGATTTATTTTATTTTGCAAATTTATACTGTTGAATAAGATTATAATCTAACGGTATTAAAAAGAATAGGCAAAGGTATGTAGAATAAAGGTAGGAAAAATAATTTATCCCGTCATAAAATAAACAAAAGTTATTATCTATTGTGAAAATTGAGGAATCGAATTTGTTACTTAATCTTGTGATTTTCATGTTTTTATAACTATTATATAAAAAAATGAATAGTAATTTAATAATAATTACATGTATTTGTAACTGACAATATCGGATATCCCCCATGCATGAGTTTAGATAATTATAATTAATTTATATTTTCATGAATTAATGTGCAATTTGTAATAATGTAGCATATTGTATGCTCCATAAAATAGTAAAGTTCCATTACATGTTTCACCAAAAAAAAAAGTTCCATTACATGTTTACAGTATAAACGGAGAATATGCCATGCCAAGACTCTAGGAGGCAAGAAACTACCGGTGAAGATTCACATAGAATTACAAAATAATTAAATTTTACTTTAGAAAATCCTTTGGCCTGCTTTTTCATCTCCAACATCCATGGATCATCCTCTTTTTCCCTTATTCACTTGCATGAGACCACTTAACATTCCTTCAATAAAACAGGTTAAGTTTTAGTCGTTAAAACAAAAACAAATAAGAATTAGAAGTAAATCAATTTCAGAGATGTCAAATTGTCAATGAACATGATTCGAGTCAATCAATTCTAGTTGATGCCTTCAGATTGAACACAACAAAATTAAATCCAAATATTTACATTTCTCCCCACTTGAGTTGGGTAAAGATAAATGTTGATGGTGCTGTTTAAATATGATAAATGAAATGGCTGCTTGTGGTGGGTTAATCAGAGTCGATGATGGGTCTTGGTTAGGAGGATTCCAGTATTATATTGGGGCTTGTTCTCCAATTATGGCAGAGTTTTGGGGAATTCTTAAAGGGTTGGAATTGGTTTGGCAAATGGGTTTTCGGAAAGTGGAACTAGAAGGAGATGCTTCTGAAGTCTTCTCCATACTGGCAGATTGCAATGCTGCTTGTCAGCAACGTATAGTGGCTAGGATACAAGCCCTTACTGTTCAAGATTGGGAGGTCACACTTACTCTTATTCCAAGAGAAGCTAATGTATGTGTCGATTGGCTAGCCAAAGCTGCTCTTCACAAAGACACTGGTTTCTGTCATCATAGAATCATGTCGTATCAGCTGGCACATCTGTTTGATCAAGATCGTCAGGGAATTATCTCTAGTAGGGATATAGACCCTGGGTAGTTTGTTTTTCTGTTTTTCCGTTTGTTTTTCTGCTTTTTTCATTTGTTTTGTTTGGGGCTTTGCCCCTTATTGTTATCAAAAAAAAATTTCTTACTAATAAAATGGGGAAGGAATCCTTTATTATATTATCTTAATATGATCATATTAAGTGAAATATTTTGACCGTTAATTTACAAATCAATGTTCAGCATTTTAATTATCAAATTTATCAAACGAAAAATTGAAAACTATCACTGTAGTTACTGACCTTTAATCTACGATAAATGACAGAGATTTTTCACACAACATAATCATGTTAAAATAAGAAATAAAAGATCCATTCCCATTAAAATTTATTAGTGTTTAGAATCGTAACAAATACTTTCCTTAGAAGTTAACAATGTGTGATTGTGATTTGTCACTAAATTTTGAAAAAAAATAAATTATATATGTTGAGTAAAGTGAACACCTAATTTTTTTCTCTCTGATCGTATTCTAATTTGTTATGTTAATTTGTTTGTTATTTATTAGAATTACTTAGATTGCACATGGATGTAATTACGGGAGAAGTTATACTTACACCACTAAATTTTTTTACAATTCTTACTGCTAAACTAATCACTGTTGATTTCCGTCAATCTAAAGGTTATAATTTATTGGGTATAATTATTAATTCATAATAAATTATAACTATTAGATTAACAGAAATCAACGATATTAATTTAATAATAAGAGTTGTAAAACTTTTCAATAATAAATATAACCGCCCCTTAGTATATATATTAATAAACCTCCAAATTGTGTAATTCAGCTTTTTCATTTAATGATAAATCAATTTTCTTAAGAGATTATTTTGATGTTACTAATTTTAAACATTTTTTTATAACCTAATTTTAAACCTTTTATTAACCTTTATACTTTATAAAACAAAGTTAATAGAGTTCATTCTAATAATGGATTTGACACAATACATGAAGAGAGAGAAATAGCATAAAGCAAACTTTCTTAAGGTCTTATTAATAAATCATAACAAATTATTAGTTTTAATGAATATACGAATTCGGTTTTGTCGTTATTGTTATTTTTGAAAATGTCTTATAAACAGGACAATTATATACATGAATTGATAAGATATGTCTACTATCCCTTCATTTCCACTTCAGGTTTTATCTGTTATTCAACGGTACTTAATTATCTAAATCATTCGCATGATTGTTTATGTAATCATTTGAGTGACAGGAATCTTGTTTTATTCTTCAAGCCATGCAAATTATTAATATAAAGTATGGTTATATATGCATATTTCAAACCTTTTGAGCATGCAATCAAATCTCTTTTTCTTGTTTCTTTAGTTTTTTTATTTTTACCTTGTTTTCCATTTTGCTACCAAATTCTCTCGTCATATTTGATTAGATATTTGTATTTCATATTGATTTTTTTTGTATTTATTTATTGCTTAAATTCGATCCTTTACGAAAAAGGTAAGTTTGATTCTAATGTTTTTTTTTGGGTGAAATTCTAATGTTTTTAATCAGTATACGCTTTAAACCATATATCACAGTATCTTAGAAAGAAAGAAAATTCTTTACTAACAATTTCAACTTGACTGATTGTTTAATTTCATGTAGTATAGTACAAACATACCATAAAATCAAGGGGAATATTATATTTACAAAATTTTTGTTTACAAACTACATTAAGTATGATTGGTCACACTTCAATCAATAGTGTATGACCGTCATACTTAATATAATTTGTAAAAAAAATTGTAAATGGATTTTTCTACTAAAACTAAACTAGCTTTCTATTTATTTTTAGAAACTACATTTATTTTTCTACTTAATTTACACATTTATGCAAATTTGTAGGGAAAGCTACATAAATAATATAGGGAAAAAATGTGTGTCATTTTAAAGGGTGTAAAGTTATGTCATTTTAAGTAAGAGAAAGAGATAAATAAAGGGAAAAGAGTGTACCAAAAAAATAAAGGTGTGGGTCTCACCTCTTTATAA
This sequence comes from Gastrolobium villosum, assembly GCA_032173675.1. Lineage (NCBI taxonomy): Eukaryota > Viridiplantae > Streptophyta > Magnoliopsida > Fabales > Fabaceae > Gastrolobium > Gastrolobium villosum. The sequence goes on from JAVKPL010007711.1 coordinate 148,346, forward strand.
GAGTGAAATGATATAAGTTGTATCATTAAAAATGACAAACACTTTTCATATAATATAATATAATATATATATATCTAAAACAAAAGAATAATCTCCAAAAAAAAAATTGAATGTTTACGTGGTAAACGTTAAAACAAAAGAAAACAATTAAATCTTAAAATAAAAGGAAAATAATGTAATGCAATATTAAACTCAAAGAAATCATTATAATTCCCAATGACAAAAGTCAGCAAGTTGTTACTTTGTGATCGTTTGACGGCTATCACATAGCACTTTCTGATTAATCAATCTATAATCGGCTCTAGTGTTTAATCAATCAATACTCAATAGTTTTAATGGCCGTCTTTACCGTTTATAGCATACATATAATTTATGGGTTTTAAATTCTCATTCAACACAAGAATTAAATTTTTCCTACACCCTTCGATTTTCGTGCTAATGTGGGTCCAACATATAATTTTTTCTAACACATGGATCCTACATGCTTTTTATCTCTACAATATGATATTTCAATTCTCATTTAACATGAGAATTATAAAACCCATAATTTATACTCTAATATTTAATATTTTTTTATGTATATCCGATTAATTTTATTCAAACACCGTAGGATTCATTATAAGATGTGATTTTCCCAATATCATTTTTTTCATTCCCAAAGCTCAAATTCAAGACATGTGATTAAGGAAAATAAATTTCTTATCACTTATGTTACCAAAAAAATAAAAAAATTCTTATCACTTAAACCAATAATTATTCGTATACTCTAATTTTATTTATGAACTTTTTCACGGGCTGAATATTTATATAATTGTTATAGCGAAAACTTTTTGTACTTCCGGTAGTATATAGTTATGTTGTTTTAGTTTTTTTTTTTTAATATATGTACTTCCGGTAGTATATAGTTATAGGATTTTATAATTATCATGTTGAATGAGAATTGAAATCTCATGTTGTAGAGATAAAAAGCATGTGCGACACATGTGTTAGAAAAAATTATATGTGAGACCCATATCAGGACGAAAATTGAAGGGTGTGTAGGAAAAAGTTAATTCTCATGTTGAATGAGAATTATAAAACCCATAGTTATAACATGAAAACTTATTTTTTTCCTCTCTCCTCAGTCACATCAGCTGACGTGGAAAGTGAAAAAAAGTAATTTTTTCATATTATAACTATGTATTACCGATAATATATAGAATAAAAAATAAAAGGACACAACTTATATCCTTTAAAATTAGAGTAAATATCTTTTTTGGTCCCTGACAATATCCACGAAGTCCTTTTTGGTCCCTAGCAAAAAAAAAGGGACATCGTTGTCCCTAAATTTTACAAATTAGGGATACGTTAGTCCTTCTGTTAGTGGGGTTTTAACACCGTTTCTAACGTCTCTGACTTGCACCATTAACTGCTAAGTCACTAGGGAGGGAATCCACCTGGATAAAAAATGACGTTGTTTGCTACCTTTCTTTTTTTTCCTTCTTCTTCTCTCCAATATAGGTCCCCACCACGAGCACCCATGTTCATTACCGTTCACCCAGTTTACCATTCTCCGCCGCCATCATTACAGGCTCCATGCAAAACTCCTCCCTCTGCCTCTTCATCATTATGTTAAGTTGGATGACTGAAAGATCTCACCCTTCAATAAGGGACCCATGTACTTTCAGTTGTTGTTAGTTCACCAGGAAGGCTCTTCAGGCGTTAAAGGCGTTGATAAAGAGAAACAGGGGACCATCCATTTAGGAGTTTTAGAATTCACTGCTGATGAAGGTTCAGTGGGTTGTGGGTCTTTCTCCTCATGTATGGAAAATTTTATTTTCTGAAGGCGCTACAAAATCACCATTGGTTGAAGTTCTCTTCCAAAAGGGACTTATGCAAAACTTCAACCTGAAAGAGTAGGATTTTCTGATTTGCCAAATCATAAGGCTATCCGGGAAACAAGTCTTCGGCAGCATTCTACTCTTTCTCAAGGTGCTTGAGCTAAAACCTTCTTCAAGTGAATCTGTTTTAGAAACAGATATTGAAGTTTGTTAGAAAAGCAAACTCAATTAGAAGAATCTACATGCACACAGCCACGTAACATAGTTAGGTGCCCTTGTATAAAAGTAAGTGTCGTGTAGTAAGATATATGTCATTGTATAAGAAAATGTATCATAGGTGTTATATTAGCTATCCTAGTATATGTCGGTTACAAGTTGTGCATGGAAACAAAAAAAAATAAAATAAATGGTGGAGCGGTGGAAAATATTCGGTGGTTGAGTTATAGAATAGATGTAGTATGTGTTTTTAGTATGTATTAAAAAGCAAGAGAAGGGGAGGGGGGAAAAAGTGTCGTAGCACTTAGTGGAAAAAAATTTGTTAAGAGAGTCTTGTATTATCCATTCTCTATTGTTCTACTAAATTCCCAACAAAGTTGACATAGTTGATCCTGATACATCCTCAGAAAAGACTGATCAGCATGTTTTAATGCCAGTTGTATTTGGGGCATCACAAACGCGAACAGTAGATGAAGGAAAGTTTGTGTATTATAAATTTTCAATAGACAATGGCACTTGGGAGAAAATCTCTACCGGGAATTATAGTTTTGAGGTCAAATTAGAATCAAAGACAAATGGGGGAGACACTGATCTCTTCATCTCTAGACAACCTGTCATATTTCCTACACGGCACTAGCATGAGTGGTCTTCCCATGATATTGGCTCAAAGACTTTGATTCTTAGCTCTAAAGATAAAAACTTAGGTGCAGGGACATACAACATTGGTGTATATGGCATTAAGGATAAGTACAAAATATAAATCATGATCCAGGATAATTTCAACCAAAAAGTATGTCAACAAGCATCATCTTTCATATCATCTGCAGAAACGGATATTCAACAGTGTAGGAACTGCAAGCATTACATACCCACTAGGACTATTGCACTGCATGAAGCTTACTGTAGCAGGCATAATGTTGTCTGTCACCATGTAGGCTGTGGAGTTGTTCTTAGGATCGAGGAGTCCAAGAATCACATTCACCGTGAAAGGTGTCGTCAAGCTTACGCATTAGCTAGCAGCTAACTATCAAATTTACGGTACCATTACCATCTTTTTTCATTTATATTATAATGCTCTGTTTTATAAAATACTCCATTGTATTATTCATCTCTATCTTCTAGCACCCTCTTCCTTGTGCTTTTACCATGATGGTGAGGCTAATCCAGTTGCTTTGCTTCTCTCCTTGGCCACGATGTTGAGGCATCTTTGATTCTCTTCTTTTGCTAACAGACTTGAGACTGCTCTGAATCGTGTCATTTCAGAGTGCAAGTACAGGACAAAAGATTTTGGCGGAAACAACACTACCCAGGAGATTGTTGATGTTGTCATTGCCAACCTCGACTAAATGGGTGTTCATTTACCATTTTTAAGTCTTGTTGACCAGCCTTCATTTACCATGGTGGTGGTGAACTGTATATGGGTGGTGTTGGTGGGGACTTATATTGGAGAGAAGAAGAAAAAGAAAAAGAAAAAGAAAAGTTAGGTAGCAAACGGCGTCGTTTTTATCCGGGTGAATTCCCTCCATGGTGACTCAGCAATTAATGGTGCACATCAGAGATGTTAGAAACGGTGTTAAAGTCCCACTAATAGAAGGACTAACGTGGGCCTAATTTATAAAATCTAGGGACCACGATATCCCTTTTTTATTGCTAGGGGCCAAAAAGAATTTTATGGATATTGCCGAAAGAGGTATTTACTCTTAAAATTATACACAATAAACATATTGTTATTTGAACCGCTAATCCTTTTCCGTAAGCAATTTATGAATACTGCAACATTATTGACTTCAAAGCAACCTCACCTGTGTCTTGTCTTGACTTGACTTGCTAAACAAAATTGAACGAAGAAAGATTCTTCGTCCACTATGCCTTATGCATTTATATATTGCTGCCAATCAATTGATGAAATAGCGATGCAGAAATTGTCTATAAAACCATACATTAAAGTTTTGTTCCATAAAACACTCAAAAAGTATCCTCCCACAAGAGAAAATAACTAAAAAAAATAAGTCGGTGGCTTTTAGGTAAGTTAAGGTGTCACCTACTTTATGCATTTATATATTGCAGCGAATTAATTAAGAGTTTTATGTTTATTATGTTATAGGAAAAGTGATTTTGTAATGTTATAGAGATTCGTTTTTCGTGCCATATTTTTTCCTTTTTTCTTTTGTTTTAAAATGTGTGAGTACTACAAAATATTGTGTGTGTAAGAAAGTTTGTTGTGTTATGTTAAAAGAGGAAATGAAAACTCATTAATTAATTAAACAGATATGCAGAAATTGTCTCTAAAACTAGACATAGAAGTTTTGTTCCATAAAACACTCAAAAAGTATCCTCCCAAAAGAGAAAATAGCTACAATAAATTTGTGGCTTCTCGATAAGATAAGGTGTCATCTACATATCCCCTCAAGAATTATCGATGTATATGATCTCTTTCCGAACAAACACATAATATGTCAACAGATTCTGATTAAAACTATGTGCATGGATGTATATGAATTAATGAAACAAATAAATTAAAATAATAAATTCTTTACAACATTTCATGTGAGTTCAATTCCCAAGAGTAAATATATTATTACTCAAGTTTTATAAAGCACAAATTATAAGATTGTTCATGATCATATTCTTATTTGTTATTCTTAAAATTGTTTAGCACAAAATCTTAGATTGAGCGGAGGATTGATGACGGTTGCCCATATGTACTTCCGGATTTCTTCATAAATATTAATGGTTGCAGTTGGGGTAAGGTGGGTGTGGAGTGAATTTTGGGTTATATGTTCTACCCAAAAAAATAAAATAATTTGAGACTTAAATAAAAATAAAAATTAAAAGCCGCATAAAAATAAGAGAAAACTTTCTACATTTGCTGTACCCAAGAAATTATCGGAGGAGTATTTATGATCCGGTTTCATGTACTTATAAGCAAGACAATAATATGTACTTGATTAGGAATCTCCCTTTTAAGGGATACTTAGGGAGGAGAACCTACGCAACACAGGTAGTATAAAGCTAATTTCGAAAGATCATGGAGTGTGAATATCCTAACAAGGAGAATTTCTTCAGTGTTATCATGCGGTAAGTTTTCTGTATATCTTTCCTGGGAAAAGTGTGTATAATTTTAAAGGATGTAAAGTTGTGTCATTTTAAGTGAGAGAAAGAGATAGATAAAGAAGGAGAGAGAGTTGACAACAAATATAAAGGTGTGAGTCCCATATCTTTTTGAGAGTGAAAGGATATAAGTTGTATCATTTAAAAGGACAAACATTTTTCCCATCTTTCATTCATAATGTGATATGCATTATATTTTTTGTCAAATTATTCTTTTACCTAATATTAAAATATTATTTATTAATAATTTAATAAAAACAAAATACGTGTCATATTATTATGAATGAAAGATCTATTAACAAGATAACCATACACGTCTTGTTGGGTTGTGGGTTGAGTTGTCCCTTAACTCGACATTTTGCTATAAGTTATGTTGCATTGACACCGATACGGGATACAGAATAGACACAACACGACATTCTCACACGTTAATTTTAAAAAATGTTATATTTCAACACGTCATGACATATTTTGATATTGAATGACATTTTTAATTTATGTAGAGTATATTATATTTAAAATTCAATAATTTAACAAAAAGTGAAGTTAGACTTATAATAGCAATCAATTTTGTAAAAAACATAAGATATCATGAATATTTATATTGAACTAAATAAGATGGTAATCGTAATCCAACAAATCTAATAATTGGTACTAAAAACGTAACGCAACGCAACATTTGAATTCTTTTAAGTCTCTGGACTGCGTGTTAGAGTGTCGGAGAGTATCGGAGTATCGAGGAGTGTCGAAAAGTGTCGGACATGACACGTCATGATTTTTGAAGTGTCGATACTTCATAAGCTATAAGATGGAATGCTGTTGATTTGCTTTGTTGCTATGAGAAGCGAGTAGTGTCCTTTAGGGGTGTTTTGGAGAAGATTCTTATTAGGATTTCTAAGAAATTTGTTGGGTTTGCTCTTTTACTAAAGCCCAAATGGGCTATTAGTATGAGAAGAGCTCAGGAAACCAAAGCCCAATGACCTAGGATTTCTTGAAACCCATATAAATAGTACAACTTAAGTCATCAGCTTCCTAGGTCATTTGAGAGAAAGAGGCAAGCTTATGTCTGATTGGTGCCCACACACTTCCCCTTCCTCCTTGAGAGATAGTTTGGAAGATCTGCCACAATCCAGCTTCAAGGAGGTTGTTTGTGCTGCGACGCTGAGGTGAGTAATTCGTGAAGAGGAATCATACAAGAGAAGATTCTACACGAGATCTGCACCAAGAGATAATCATGAAACGAGGATGATTCGGTAAGCATACCAATGTACTAGGTCTTAAACCGCTTCCGCATAAATCCAATAGTTCCTACAAAATTATGGTTGGTAATCTTATTTAGACATGTTTAGTATGACCATCCAAGAATATCACCCCCTGGGTGGTATTCAAATATTTTTATGGTAAGGGAAAATTTAATATAACTAAAGATAACATTAAAAAAATTAACCCAATATTCCTGGGATATTTTGGCCTACCAAATAATTTTTTGGTAACATTTTCGAAAAATTTATTTTCCCACTATATTCTTGGAAATCGTGATTTGCGAGTAAATTTTTTTTCCTCTACCAAATGCCCCTTAGTAAACCGGTCATGTGTTGTTTGGCTATCCAAATTGTCTCTCCTAATAATGCAAAAACTCAATGACAATAAAATGTTCGTGACCAAATGGTGGTAGTTCAGTTGGTAATAAAGGAATTGAGTAAGTGGAGAAAGAAACAGGCTAGGTTCGATATTCATATGCTACATTTGGGAGTAGTTTAAATATCTTAATCATTGACATGTAATGCACTTTATATTAGTCTCATAGCCGACTTAAAGAGTCAAAACTTATAAAGATATCGAAAAAAGTCAACTCGCCTAAAAAAAATAATTAGGGATGGGTTAACTAAAAAGGATGTTTATACAATGAGAGTGAATGATTAGAAAAGTGTGTATTTAAATGAAGGATTTTCTCATAGATGAATGAGGTGGAACCCGAAGAACTGGGTTAGTTATGGGGCCCAATGTATGGATTCAAATCATAAACTGTTTTTTTTTTTTAATACAAATCATAAACTGTTTTACAATAATACTTATTGAGATTTCAAGTTTGAGTCTTACGAATAAAGAAAATCGTCTTAAGAGAGTTATGTTTCTACATGAGTCCGACGAAGTTCAAATGGGATTACTTGCGTAATCAAAGAACCGATGGAGAAATAAAAAAGAAATTTATGGACACTCATATGTATAATATACATATAAAAAAAATGATTTTTTTTATTAGGATTGTTTATGCCATTGTTATTCTTTGAATCCGATATGTCAAATTACAGAATTATTTTTATGTCCATTTGAATCTAATGGTACCAAAAGTGTATTCTCATTTTAATTTATTAATTCTTATTTTATTTTATTTTTAAAAGATTCGTTAATTGCTTCAAAGTGCGAGGAATGTTTTCATAACTTGCCTCATTACAAGGAATATATGCTACTGTATTTCCTGAAAACACGAATAGACATGTTTTCATTTTTCATTCTCCCTCTTTCCTCGAAGATATAAATATAAATTAAGGGTTTTCATTTTATCCTTTAACATAACACAATAAATTTTCCTACACACACAACATTTTGTGGGGCCCAGACATTTTAAAACAAAAAGAAAAAGAAAAAAATATGGCACGTAAAATGAATCTCTATAACATTACACAATCACTTTTCTACATCATACTAAACATAAAACACATAAATTAAACAACAATTGTCAATGAAAATTTAAAAGAAAACTTGATGATATATCAAATTTCAACAATACAAGATATATAGTCAGCGATGAGTTGGAGTTCTTATCCATCGTAAGCTAATTCCCATTACCAAGGGATGCATATTGCATATGTCTACACATTCTTCAACATAGAAAAGGAAACGTTCAAGAAAGGGCAAAATCGAATCTTGAATAACAAGTTTTACCTAAGAAAGTGTGGACCTTGAGAACTACATAGGGAACATAAAAACGTCATGATCTTGTTCAATGAGGACTTGGCTCTCTACCCCACTTGAATGGAATGCTTCAACAAAAGTGACCCCATTTTTAATCTCGTCTAATAAGTAAGGCTAACATCATGATTCATGTGCAACCACTCTTCCTTTTCCTTCTCGGCATGTGAGCCCTGATGTATCCTCCTACCACACAAATGGGCGCAGCCCCATATAAGTTATAATAACATTTAAGTTGGGGTAGATGGAATATTTATCTCATTCAACATGAGATAAATTTTTACGCACACATAATAAAGGTGGGTCTCACTTATATATTTTCTCTTTCCAATTATTTGTGGGTCCCTTTTATAATTTTGTTTTACTAACATAAGATAACTCATCTCCAACAACATAAGAAAAACATTTATTTATATTTTAAATACTTCGACCTATAGCTATAAGCACACAAGGTTCAACCTGGACTTAAAATTGATTTTTGGTAAGACAGGTTAATCCTTAATAATAGTATTTTGCATGATTTGTGGTACATATGTTCTTATTCTCATATGTTCTTCGTTATTTTCTACAGTTTTAATTTTCCGCTTGTCATATGAGTAAGATAATATGATATTTCACTCAATTAAAAAGAATGTTAAAAATATAATGCTAAAAATTATATGCCTAAACATATCTCAATAAAAAATTAAGAGATTAGGGAGCATGCAACATGCATGCTCTCGGTTTGTTATTTTATTTTATTTTTTTGTAGGTGTGGATAATTTAACACTTAAAAAATCATTTTACTATAAAGTATTTAAATAATTTCTATAAAGTCACTTCGTCACGTTAAGCTCACGCTGCATCATCAAATCCACACCCTTATCACTGGCGGAGAAATTCAAATCAGATTGAGGTGTACTCTCTCTTTTTCGAAATTAGGTCTTAGACTTTAATCAAAAAAGAAAATGTTCACAATACACTTTTCCATTTTAGAAAGGTAGTTGTCGGGGGTAGTTATGCAGTAGGAATAACTCGTTTTCGTGGTCATAGGATAGTACTACTTTCAGTTTCCAAGACTCGTAATTCCTCCAATCCCTTTTATTATCAAAATTTTCTACTACCAATTTATTACTAATCTAATAATTATTGGATTAAAGAGAAATAATGCTAAAAAATTTATGAAGAAAGAGAAAATAATGATCCAATGGTATTTAGATATATAGTAAGTTGGTAATAAAAAATTTTGACAGTAAAAATATCCCTCCTCCGAAAACAATACTATGATTATGAAGAATACTTATTTTGACTTTTCTTGCGGTTAGTGTTTATTATATTAATTTTTTACGTTCGGAAACTTATCTTTTTCATTTTATTATTTTCAGTAGATTTTGTGAGAAAGACATATAATTTCTAAAAGAAAGATGTTGATGGGTGAAAAACAGAATATAAAACAAGAAATTCGTTTGTAATTTTTTAGAGGGAAAATTTCAAATATCCCCTCATTGTTTTATTTTGAATTACTTATATCCCCAGCTCTATGTTTTATTTTTAATCATTTACTCCCATGTGATTTTTTTTTATGCACACACATCTTTAACATTATTAGAGACTAAATTAATATAATTATTTTACCCCCTTTAAAGAAAAAAACAGACAAAGGACAAAAAAAAAGAAATAAGATTAAATATGTTGTAAACTTACAACACTTATAAAAAAGACTATAAAAAAAGGTGAAAATAGAAAAAAAATCAAATATGTTTAAATAAAAAAAGAAAATAAATTTAGAACAAAAAAAAAAGACCAAGTTTGTTGGAAACTTATAACAGTAATATAAAAGACTAAAATTAAAAAAATAATAATGAAAGTGGTCTAAATAAAAAAAAAGAAAATAGATTGAAGGAGCAAAAAGAGAATAAAAAAAGACCAAATATGTTAAAAATTTACAATACTATGTCCTTTTTGTTTTATTTCTTTTTTGTCTTTTTTTTTTGGTAAGCTTCTTTTATTTCTTTTAATAGTGATAGAAAAGATTTAAAGTGAAAAAAAAAACAGAAGAAAAAAAAGATTAAACATATCTAAACAAAAAACAATGAAATAGACTGAGGACAAAAAGGAAAAAAAATAAAACCAAATGTGTTGAAAACTTACAATAATATATTTTTCAATTTCCATTCTTCTATTTTTTTTTCTTCAATTTATTTTAGTCTTTTTGATTTAGACTATTTTCAATTTTTTTAAATTTTAGTCTTTTTGTCAATGATATAAGTTTTAAACATATTTGATCTTATCTCCAAAAAAAAAAAAAAAACATATTTGATCTTATTTTTCTTCTATTTTTTATTCATACTTTATTTTCTTCTTTTTTGATTTAAACAAATTTAACTTTTTTCTTCTTCTATTTTTTTTTTTATTTACATTTAGTCTTTTTTACAAGTGTTGTAAGTTTTCAACTTTTTTGTCTTATTTTTTGTTAGCATGAGTCTTCTCTTATTCTAATAAGGGTAAAATTGACATATTAGTTAAGTTTCTAATAGTGTTAAGGATGAGTGTGGATAAAAAAAAGGGGGATAAATAATAAATAAAAAAACATAGGGAAGTAAGTGATACAAAGCAAATTCGCAGGAATTTTTTTGAACTTTTTCCTTTTCTGAATAAGAAAAATGTCAATATTATAATTGCTAATCTCAAGGAAGATTAATATAAGGGTTTTATAATTCTCATGTAGCATGAGAATTGAAATCTCATGTTGTAGAGATAAAAAGTAAGTGGAACCCATATGTTAGAAAAAATTATATATAGGATCCACATCAGCACGGAAATCGACGGATGTGTAGAAAGATTGCAATTCTCATGTTAAATGAGAATTATAAAACCCTTAATATAATTACCTCAAAATAAACTACGTGATGTCACGTAACTAAAGACATGCTTGATTAAATAATATCATTAAATTAAATGTCTAAATATATTAGAATTTCTTTCCCTCTTCGTGGGATGATATAAAAGTGTAACGCCATTAGCTAAACGAATCAACTATAAAATTTTATGTCAGATTCCCGCATGGCGAAACCAAAAAATATAACTTTCTTCGGTTTCTTTGGGAAAATTTTCTGAATGCCAAATGGTTTCATCTGCCATTCGCAATAATTCTGCAAAAGCAACGAACTAGCATAAATGTATAATTTTGTTAACCAAATGGCACTTATTAAAGGAAAAATGCATCACAAGAATGAAAGAGTCAATGATATGTAAACAAAACTCACTGGTTGAGCATAAGTCAAACAATAATCATTGCTTTCTTTTTCCCTAAATCAGGGGAGACAGCAACTGCTTAAGCATTGAAATATCACTAGGCATATTATAATGGGATTATTTTTCTTATATAATAGGAGTCAAGTTCACTTATGTTAAAAGATAAATAAAATATGATTCATTAATTTTATTTATTTAATTTTTTAAAAGGAGTCACATTTTTCGATGCGGATGAACAATTTCATATAACATGAAAATATACTTTCCCTATTATAATTCCCTCTCTTTTAAGAGTATAAGAGGATAATTCCATGCTAGGGAGCTAACATCCACACTTGTTTTTCACCTCTCTGCTTACACCTCTACTCAAATTTTAATAAATTTAATTATCTTCTTTTGAGAGTATAAGAGGATAATTCCATGGTAGGGAGCTAACATGCACACTTGTTTTTCACCTCTCTGCTTACACCTCTTTACTCAAATTTTAATAAATTTGTTAATAAAATATAGAACATGAGTGTAACGTTTGTTTCAGAAGTGGGATAAAAGAAAGTTAATAGAAATAGAAAAGCTAACAAAAGCTGACGCAAATGCAATTTATACAAATGTAGGTTAAAGTCACTCTTAAACTATTACATAACTTTTTTTATCACATAATTATATTATAAATTTTTACATTTTTTTAAGTCTCCTCAACCGATCCTTTCGATAATCAAATTCCAGCGTTGACAAATCCTATATAAAGAACGACTCTCCTAAGAATTTTTTTTTTTTTTTCATTTTCAGGGCTTAAACCCAAAATCTCTTGTCAAGAGATACAAGTTCCTTACACTTTCTCAAAATTGATTAATACTTCATTTGTACTTTAAAAATATATAAAAATAAAAAATATTTCATTTTATTTTTATCATTATTAAACTTTATGAAATTTAACATAAATAATAAAGATAATATATATATATATATATATATATATATATATAATTTGTGAAAAATATTAAATTTATATATCATACATACATACATACATAAGCGGGGCGCACACGCAAGCATTAAAAAAAAAAAGTTATTCAACTTACCAAAAAAAAAAAAGTTATTCATGGTGCAATGGGCTTTTCCACATTTGGAGATGAGCAGCAAGAACCCACTGAGACAAATCAAAACTGAATCCCACTTAAGAACTACATAATTTAGGACAGAACAAAACCAAACTTAAAAATAACACTACACTTGTGGAACATAACATTACAAAGGGAAAATATTGGATCTAATATACCACAAGAAGATTTTTGGTTTCCGTGTTGTTTCATTCATTAGTTATACTGTGTGATTTTGACATCTGAAAAAAATTACTGAGGAACAAATGTCCCTTCATGATCATAGAGGAAAACAAAGAGCTAAAAATTGCTCAGATCCGTTCATTCAACGTTGATCTAGGAAACAATACCCAACATGAATTCAATTAAATATCACAGGGAGAAAACCACCTTACACAAAAACCAAAGCAGAAAGAAAGGCAAGCATTAAGAAATCTGTACATTTTAGAGTTTAACCTACTGAAGTAAATAGAAAGAATTCTTCACTAATAAGGGAAACACAATCGTTAAGCTCATAAGCACCAACCCACCTGGATAATGAAGTACATAAAGTAGACCTACAACAATGGCTTTGCTTAAAGCATATGCATTCCACTAGATATTGAATATTTCCCATTTCCATTCTTCTAAAAAACATAACTAATATTTAATGAAAGATTAATATCTCAGATCTTTAGTAAGATGGTTAAGAGATTGGACTACTTCTATCTTAGCGGCGTGAGCTAGATCGGCTAATGCTATCCAATGATGCCCCAAAAGCTCTCCGACTGTATTCATAATTGTTGCCACTGTAGTGAGATCCATACCCACTAGATTGGTCAGTTCCACGAGGAGAAACTGGCATTGGATTTACAAAATGAAAAAAATAAAAAAAAAAAAAAAAAAATTGCTCAGCAAGCAAAGTTCCAATAAGATAATTCTTTATTTTTTTTTCAAATAAAATGGAAATTTAGAAGCACAAGAGAAAATTGAAGCAGAAGAATAAATACATATATTACCTTGGGAATAATTTACTGCATAATCTGAAAATCGATCAGGTGTTGATATCCTAGCGGACTGTTGAAAATTTTCTGAATTAATTATTGGCACTGGGTAAGGCCTTGGTCGTTGAGAAGAATTGGATGTGGGTGTAATTGTTGCAGAACCATTAGGGGTAGTTTTGTCTTTCCCAGATATCTGTTTATTAGCAGACTGTACACATCATTAACAAAGGCCGACACCAGGAAAGAAATCTAAAATTACTATATATATTTATGGGTTATATTACTCTCATGTTGCATGAGAGTAATATAACTTTCTACAGACTCGTTGATTCTCGTGCCTCTCATATTTTATTTTTTATTTTTTAATAAATAATGAGACCTACCACATGATTGTATCTATAACATAAGACAACATATCTCTAATTGTATGAGTAATATAGTCCAAAAACTTATAGGGAAAAATATTTCTGTAATTAATGCAGAAAAGTTATCTGTAGTAGGAGTACATAGTGTAACTTTTGAAATGAATTCTATTTTTGTTTAGATTTCAAAAGTTACACTATGTACTCCCCGGAGTACATAGAGTATTGCAGATAACTTTTGTGCAATTTAGAGCAAATAATTTTTTTCTGCAATTAACTACAGAAAAGTTAAACCCGTATTTATATGGTTCTGCATTCAAACCTATGCATCTCTGTTACATGATGTCCCAAGGTACAGTTGAATACATGAATGCATCCAAAAAGTTGAAAGAGGTCCACCAATACAAACCCAGCTAAAGCAAAAACTATAATGTTGTATAATAGAGCTTGTGATTGTTAGTAAACCCCCAGTTACTAAGGTCTATGTTAGGCAAAAAAGGGGCGAACATAGAAGAGTAGGGCCTGAGTCAGTATCTGTTACTATGTTATTGACAGCTAATTAGTTAAGAACCACTAAAAGAATTGATTGAAGGAAAAAGCGGGGAAATAACAAAATAAATAGAACAAAAGGGAGTGAGAAAGGAGTCCAGGGGAGGTGGGGATTAAGAAAGTAGGGAGTAGGGACAGGATTAAATGAGAGAGACTTCTACAGTAATTCTCGTTAGAGCTCTATCTCTAGGATTCTGATTCAGATCCTGGGATAACAGAATGGCAATAAAATTCTAATTCTTCCCCTGTTTCTTAACATGTCGGATCCAGTTCCTACTAGTGAACTTCAGATCATCAAAGCTAAACTTCATGCAACAATTTCAAATAATGATTGAAAGTTATCCAGGTATCAACGGGAGGAAAGAATATATGTCAAGGACGCACCGCAAACTTCAGTGTTCTGTTGTACAGCGTTACAAGGCCTGAGAAAAGCCTGACAGCATAGTCTGCAATCTCCTCGGTTTCATATTCCACAAAGGCATAACCTTTTGGTTTCTCTGATTCCTTATCTTTAGGAATGTGCAAGTCTACCACTCGTCCTGCTTGAATTAAAATATCATACAAGACCCTGTCTGTCACCCTCTCATCCAGATTGCCTGAGTCAAATAGAATTAACCAAATTAGCACCCAAATGTAAATGCTCATATTCATAAATCAACATATACAACATACACTCAATAAAAAGTTGCATTCATGTAATCTATTTGACTATAAAAAAACTGAATATAATAATTTTTTGTAAAAGTAACATTTAAGCTGAAGAAATTGAAGAAAAAATAGTGAGCTTACCTACATAAACAGTGCAATTTGAGTTGCCAGACATAGCTGTATCTAGATCTGACGTAAAGCCCTACCACGAAAGAACCACCGATGCCCTCTAACTTCAGTAAAGGATGACAATCAGCAGCAAAGAAGTATCAGAACTTAAAACTAGGGAATCTAACTTCCCAAAAAAATAAAAAAATAAAAAAATTGGGGAATCTCAGTAGAGACTTAGGTGAAAAATTGGCAATGTTTAGACTTTCAGTATTTAGAATATATATGGGTTTGCATAAACAAAACAATGACTTTGGTGATTGCAGCAGACTGAAACTCAAGCAAGAATAATGAATATAACGAGATAGAATTTCCACAGTCTGTTTTCACATAAAAAAGTTTTAAAATAAAGCCACAAATCCAGAGAATGATAAATAACTATTATGAATCTAATTTTGAGAAATAATACCAACAATCATAAAAGCTATCAGAATCCTATATTATTCTGATAACACCAATGCAAAACAGAGACAGCATAACAATTACTTCATTGTTTTACTTTTCCTTGGCTACCATATCACAGCAGCTGCTTGATAACTTCAAATTTTCTCAATAAGACCTAAAAATTGACCAAGTGTCAAAGGAATCTAGGAAACCAATTGGGTCAGTATTTCATTTTTATTTTATTTTCATATTAATGAGTTATTTTTGTTCTTAGTCAAAAGTGAAGTACAAAATGTATAGCTTAATTGAGTGATGTACTGAAGTTCTTTGCAAAGCATATTAGTTTAAGCTACTAATATACACATGAATGCCTACAGTGTATTCAATTATACATAACTTCATAAAAAAGCTTTTACAAAACTAAAACCACATCGGATCTCACAAAAATCAACCTAGTGCCAGCAAATCCAAACATCATCGAAAAGATAACACAGCCGAAAATAAGTAAATGCATTAAAAATCAATTAAAATCGAAAATTAATCAACAACCAAAAACACAAACGAAGTTTTATGAGATGCAACAAAAATTAGAGGGCTTAACAAGCTTCAGAATTTAGGACAGAGATTGTGTACAATGAATAACACTATATATGAATTGCGAATGCACAATTAGGGTTAGGGATTGGAAGCACGTGACTTACTCGGAAGAAACAGGGACGAGAATGTTCTAAAAGCGCTATAGTGTGGACGGCTTTCTTTTCCTGCGTCGTCATTTTTATTTTACCCATAAAAAGGGAACGCGGGAGGCCCAAAATTGGAACAGGATTTTTATTTTTATTTTTCCCATTTAAAGAAAAATCATTTCGAGTAATTTCTTTACGGATTTGATTCGATGTTTATTACGTTATAAAAATACGCAGTCCCTTGTGCCATGGTAGTTAAAATTGAAATTTTATCTAAAATGGGAATGAGTAAAAGATCATAATGTAAAAAAAATCCTAAAATTGTAAAAAGCATAATTTTGATGAAATCGTTTTGATTAAAAAAAAATCGTAAAATTACAAATTTAAATCAAGATTTTAACTACCATATTTTATGAAACTATAAAAGGACTTTTGGTATATATAGTGTACTGAACTTGGTATATCCTTTTACCAAAATAAGTAATTTTTTCAACTTCAATCTTTGTTTTCTTTTATACTAGTATATAACCCGTGTGATGCACGGGGAAAAAGATCAAAAATTTTATCGCCATAGTTGGTTAATCGCATTGTAAATTTTATACTTACAAAAAACTGTGTTGCTATTTTGTTCTATATTTTACCCACAAAAAAAGGTTTTTATAGTTGCGTCTAGGTTTTTATATTTTATCTCAAAGATGAACTTTCATTTACTATAATCAGATTTATAAAATAATAATAAATAATTATTTTTTGCAAGGATTAGTGTCGTTAGTCATTGGAAACTCACAAATTTACATTTACAAAAATGGAAATCAGATTTAGTAATTTAATTATAAAAGAAGAAGAATAAAATTTCAATTGAATTATAAAAATATATTGGCGGGTCAGTCCTCCGAGCCGAGTCCAATTTTCCACCTCTAACTGTCAGCACTTTATATAAATAATTTTTTTAGTGTCGTTAGTCTTTAGAATTTCAAAAATTTTATTTCCAAAACTTGAAATCAAATTTTGTAATTTAATTATTAAAGAAGAAGGATAAAATTTCAATTGAATTATAAAAATATATTGGCGGGCCGGCCCTCCGGGCCGAACCCAGTTTTTCACGTCTAACTGTCAGCATTTTATATAAATATTTATTTTTTGCAACTATTTGTGTTAATTACACTATTGCAATAAAAAATGAAAGTTTAATTTCTTTCTTATGTACTAAATTAAAATTTTCATTTTTATAGTTCTTAAATTTTAATAATTTTTTTTACAAAATGACACACATCATTTTTTATTTAACTTTAAAATTTTAATTTTTTTATTTTAATTATACATATTTTTTATATAATTTTTTATTTTAATTTATGATTTTTATATATTTTTTAATTGGTAATACATGTATACTTAAAATGTTTATGTTAAATATTTTTTTAAAAAAATACATGTATATTTTTTAAATTGGTTATACATGTATTTTTATGTAACTTTAAAAAAGATAACAATTATCCCAGCAAAAAATAGCGGGATATGCAATAAAAGAAAAGTATAGGTCTTTTTTACTCATAATATACAACAACAAAAAAGTAGTGTGACATTAAATGAGTTGTCTAATAAAAAAAATATCCAAAAGTTTTCCCACCATTACAAAGTTAAAAATTCAAATTCAAAATTTAGATTTAAACATAAATATGAAATTTTGAAGAGTTGAGTTATTATTAATTTAAAAATTCCAATGTAAAAATGTAGTGAGACATTGAATGAGTTGTCTGCAACTAGGGGTGAAAGTGGGTTGGGCTGGGCCGAGCTTTGCCCCGTAAAGCCCAAGCCTATGCCAAAAAATTTAATTTGGCCCGACCCGATAGTATCGTATGAGTTTAACTGTTAGACTGTCTTGGCCCATTTATCAAAAAACAAATGGCCCAGCCCGCCCTGTTAGCCTGTTAATTTTTAATTTCCAAGCAGATCATGAATCAACTCCACAAAATACTCAAATTCTATTGTTTAAACAAAAATAACAATTTTAACGTCCAAACATAACCATGATGATTTGATGATTCGAAATACACCTCTTTCCTTCTCAGCCTTTCGATTAAACATTAGCAATCACAGAATCTGATATTAAGCTTTTTCTATTCAAGATCAATATGAACGAGGAACTCTATTTACCTAATAAATAAACACACACACAGATGAGAGATAACTTGAAGTTGGTGGACAGCGGTGGTGGCGTGAACGGTGGAGGACGGCGGTGGTGGCGTGAATGACGGTGGTGTGTCTTACTCGGGACTCGGGGAGCTTGCAGGTGAATTAAGACTTAGCAATAACGTTGTCGTCTTACAAGATATAAGTAAAGAGTAAAAAGAATTTTTGGTATTGTTCTGTCCTTAAGACAGAGATGTCCAGCTCAATAGACTGGTATGTTACTCTTGGATCTAGTGCCCTATCTTATGTATCTATGAAGGAGATACCCTCGAGTTGAGCGGATCACTGTGCACATAATACTATAGCAGTGTTAAGCCAATGGGGTGTGTGTGCACAGTGACGGCGTAATAGTAAGAGAGAAAAAGTGTGTCACACCTTTGGGATTTACCTCGTATTTATATAGGTTACCTGTGTGTAGTATGGGTGGGCCTTTGGTGACTCTTAATAGGGGCCCTGACCTGCTTGCTATGCTGTCGTTGTGCTGTTAGATAAATATCCTTGATGGATATCCCTTTGAGTCAATGCTAACTCATATTCTGAATTGCCCCTTGTTGGGCCTATCACCTTAATAGGCCCCTCATATGGGTCCATAACAGGTATGTTATTAACTCTAGTAACTGAGATTCCAATGCAGAACTATCCAGAATAATTGGGCCAGCCTTGGAGGCTCATGGGCCAGGTTTAATATATTAAGCCCCCGGCCCAATTATATAATCAAACCTTTACACCAGCCCAAGTCCAACCTGCCAAGTAAAAAAACCGAGCCAGGCTAGGCCACTAATGGGCTGGGCTGTAGGCCCCTATGGGCCGGTCCGGCCCAGTTTCACCCCTATCTGCCACCAATAATTGTCCAAATATTTTCCCACCACTACAAAGTTTAAAATTCAAAATTCAAATTTAAATGAAATTCGAAATTTAAAATAAATATTTCAGAAAGCAATAAGTTTTATTAATTTGGAAATTCCAATGTAGAAAGTAATGGGATATTAAATGAGTTGTGTGCCACAAAAAACTGTTCATATAGTTTTCCATTTTATTTATTTACAAATTTCGATTTTATTTTATATTTACTTAATTTAAAATATTTTCATTTTTTTACAATATATTTTCATTTTTTTAATGATTATTTTTTAACAAAATAATTTTTTTATGTAGCATTGATATGGTTAACAATTACTCATGTAGAAAATAATGAGATAATAATTGAGATGTCTGCCACCAATAATTATCCTAATATTTTCTCACCATTTTAAAGTTTAAAATTCAAAATTCAAATTTAAATGAAATTCAAAATTTAAAATAAATCTTTCAAAAAGCAATGAGTTGTTATTAATTTGAAAATTCCAATGTATAAAGCAATGAAATATTAAATGAGTTGTCTGCCATAAAAAATTGTTCACATAATTTTCCATTTTATTTATTTACTAAGTTTTAATTTCTTTCTTATGTACTAAATTAAAATTTTCATTTTTATACTTCTTAAATTTTAATAATTTTTTTACAGAATGACACACGTCATTTCTTATTTAACTTTAATATTTAATTTTTTTATATTAATTATACATATTTTTTTATAATTTTTTATTTTAATTTATGAGTCTTATATATTTTTTAATTGGTTATACATATATATATTTAAAATGTTTATGTTAAATATTTTTTAAAAAAATACATGTATATTTTTTAAATTGGTTATACATGTATTTTTAATGCAGTATTAATAGAGCTAACAATTATCCATGCAAAATATAGTGGGATATACAACTACAAAAATGTAGAGATCTTTTTTACTCATAATATACAACAAAAGAAAAGTAGTGGACATTAAATGAGTTGTCTAATAATAAAAAATTTCCAAAATTTTTCCACCATTACAAAGTTAAAAATTCAAATTTAAACATAAATCTGAAATTTGGAAGAGTTGAGTTATTATTAATTTGAAAATTTCAATATAGAATGCAGTGGGACATTGAATGAGTTGTCTGCCACCAATAATTATCCAAATATTTTCCAACCACTACAAAGTTCAAAATTCAAAATTCAAAATTCAAATTTAAATGAAATTTAAAATTTAAAATAAATATTTCAGAAAATAATGAGTTGTTATTAATTTAAAAATTCCAATGTAGAAAGCAATCGAATATTAAATGAGTTGTCTCCCGTAAAAAATTGTTCACATACAATTAAGGAAGACACTATTTAGTAGCAAAACAACAGCTGGGTGATACTTTGTCCATGACACAGCTGCCGCTATATATATATTTGCTCACAACTCAATATTTGCTCACACTTTGTCTCATGTACTATTGTCACATCACAACATAACATAATTACACCAAGAATTGTTGAAATGCTACATATTGAATATTATGTAACCATATGATTGAATACATACAAGCAGTCAAACAACATAAATATGGGTATGTGCACCCTCACAAAAATACAGATTGGCTAACCTGCATAAAAAACAAATGTAACTGAGGATGAGAATTTGGATCTACTATGACTTCAAATAGAGGAATAAACACATTATCCAGAATGTCCTGAAAGGAGGTAACAATTCCCATATTCTTGTACACATTGTATAGCCGTGTTAACTGTGCCAATAAAGTTCACAAAAATTATCAGTGAATGAACAAAATAATAATAAAGAAAGTTCAAGAAAAAGCATAATACAAAATTCTAAAAAAAAATCTACCATATAAGGAAAATTATATCAAATCAAAAGGAGGAAGCATAGAGCATTCTGCCAGAATAGAAGACTGAATAACACACTACCTGGATTAGCCATACAGCAATATTCTTACTATAAAGAGCATTGTTAACAAACCAACTTGCCAGTTGATCCCATCTTATATTATAAAGAATTTCAATCTTTGGAAACCTTGATGAGGTGTTATCCTGTGATTCAATCTTATCTTTGTGTTCACACTACACAATTTTAAAAAGTTTCCTTTAATGGTAATATGATAATATAATAAATACAAAAAAATATATTATTTTCAATGGACAGGATTTGTTACTTTAAATCAATGGTAGAGATCGCTTATGAGTGTTGGTGGTAGACAAGTCAATAAATATATCTGAATGCTCTTTGAAATTCAAAATTTGATTTTTAAATTTTGGATGCTGACAACTCATTTAATGATGACCTTCTTTATGCATTGGATTAGTTAAATGATTAAATAAATTTAGTTAATGGTGCAGATTTATTCTCATTTTATTCTCATTCCCACGCAATAAAACATTGAATCTAATTGAAAAAAATAATATTTGTGTGTGTAACAATTTAGTAAAAATCCCATGAAGCATGTTTGGACAACTCAAATCCCAGCCTCTAATATTTTCATATAGTGAAAGCAAGACTACGACGCTTGGTTGCTTTTATGATTATTATTGCACTCATAATTTTTTCTGGATACCAATCAGAGAGGGTATACAATAATACAAATCGAAGTAAAATTGAGTTTGTTCACGACGCTGAAATTGGGGCCAATCCCTTTCAATCGAACTGCACAGTAAAAAAAAAGAGTTTGTACATATGTGACCAAATTCTTTCGAGTTTTATAATTTATATTGACAATAATAGTATAAATTGTTAATATCATCACTGTTATCAGCTTTTTCAATTAAACATAGGTGTGTCCTGAATTAGAATGGATCGATTTTAGGAGAAAAGCTTATCGAATCTAATTTTATAAAAGTTTTATAGTATCATTCTATAATTTTGATTCAAAATATAAATCTGATCCCATCTTATATTATAAAGGAATTCCAATCTTTGGAAACCTTGATGAGGTGTCACCCTGTGGTTCAATCTTATCTTTATGTTCACACTACACAATTTTAAAAAATTTCCTTTAATGGTAATATAGTAATATAATAAATACAAAAAAAATATTATTTTCAATGGACAGGATTTGTTACTTTAAATCAATGGTAGAGATCGCTTATGAGTGTTGGTGGTAGACAAGTCAATAAATATATCTGAATGCTCTTTGAAATTCAAAATTTGATTTTTAAATTTTGGATGCTGACAACTCATTTAATGATGACCTTCTTTATGCATTGGATTAGTTAAATGATTAAATAAATTTAGTTAATGGTGCAGATTTATTCTCATTTTATTCTCATTCCCACGTAATAAAACATTGAATCGAATTGAAAAAAAATAATATTTGTGTGTGTAACAATCTTATATTATAAAGGAATTCCAATCTTTGGAAACCTTAATGAGGTGTCACCCTGTGGTTCAATCTTATCTTTATGTTCACACTACACAATTTTAAAAAGTTTCCTTTAATGGTAATATAGTAATATAATAAATACAAAAAAAAATATTATTTTCAATGGACAGGATTTGTTACTTTAAATCAATGGTAGAGATCGCTTATGAGTGTTGGTGGTAGACAAGTCAATAAATATATCTGAATGCTCTTTGAAATTCAAAATTTGATTTTTAAATTTTGGATGCTGACAACTCATTTAATGATGACCTTCTTTATGCATTGGATTAGTTAACTGATTAAATAAATTTAGTTAATGGTGCAGATTTATTCTCATTTTATTCTCATTCCCACGTAATAAAACATTGAATCGAATTGAAAAAAAATAATATTTGTGTGTGTAACAATTTAGTAAAAATCCCATGAAGCATGTTTGGACAACTCAAATCCCAGCCTCTAATATTTTCATATAGTGAAAGCAAGACTAGGACGCTTGGTGGCTTTTATGATTATTATTGCACTCATAATTTTTTCTGGATACCAATCAGAGAGGGTATACAATAATACAAACCGAAGTAAAATTGAGTTTGTTCACGACGCTGAAATTGGGCCAATCCCTTTCAATCGAACTGCACAGTAAAAGAAAGAGTTTGTACATATGTGACCAAATTCTTTCGAGTTTTATAATTTATATTGACAATAATAGTATAAATTGTTAATATCATCACTGTTATCAGATTTTTCAATTAAACATAGGTGTGTCCTGAATTAGAATGGATCGATTTTAGGAGAAAAGCTTATCGAATCTAATTTTATAAAAGTTTTATAGTATCATTCTATAATTTTGATTCAAAATATAAATCTGATCCCATCTTATATTATAAAGGAATTCCAATCTTTGGAAACCTTGATGAGGTGTCACCCTGTGGTTCAATCTTATCTTTATGTTCACACTACACAATTTTAAAAAGTTTCCTTTAATGGTAATATAGTAATATAATAAATACAAAAAAAATATTATTTTCAATGTACAGGATTTGTTACTTTAAATCAATGGTAGAGATCGCTTATGAGTGTTGGTGGTAGACAAGTCAATAAATATATCTGAATGCTCTTTGAAATTCAAAATTTGATTTTTAAATTTTGGATGCTGACAACTCATTTAATGATGACCTTCTTTATGCATTGGATTAGTTAAATGATTAAATAAATTTAGTTAATGGTGCAGATTTATTCTCATTTTATTCTCATTCCCACGTAATAAAACATTGAATCGAATTGAAAAAAAATAATATTTGTGTGTGTAACAATTTAGTAAAAATCCCATGAAGCATGTTTGGACAACTCAATTCCCAGCCTCTAATATTTTCATATAGTGAAAGCAAGACTAGGACGCTTGGTGGCTTTTATGATTATTATTGCACTCATAATTTTTTCTGGATACCAATCAGAGAGGGTATACAATAATACAAACCGAAGTAAAATTGAGTTTGTTCACGACGCTGAAATTGGGGCCAATCCCTTTCAATCGAACTGCACAGTAAAAAAAAGAGTTTGTACATATGTGACCAAATTCTTTCGAGTTTTATAATTTATATTGACAATAATAGTATAAATTGTTAATATCATCACTGTTATCAGCTTTTTTAATTAAACATAGGTGTGTCCTGAATTAGAATGGATCGATTTTAGGAGAAAAGCTTATCGAATCTAATTTTATAAAAGTTTTATAGTATCATTCTATAATTTTGATTCAAAATATAAATCTGACCATCTTATATTATAAAGGAATTTCAATCTTTGGAAACCTTGATGAGGTGTCACCCTGTGGTTCAATCTTATCTTTATGTTCACACTACACAATTTTAAAAAGTTTCCTTTAATGGTAATATAGTAATATAATAAATACAAAAAAATATTATTTTCAATGGACAGGATTTGTTACTTTAAATCAATGGTAGAGATCGCTTATGAGTGTTGGTGGTAGACAAGTCAATAAATATATCTGAATGCTCTTTGAAATTCAAAATTTGATTTTTAAATTTTGGATGCTGACAACTCATTTAATGATGACCTTCTTTATGCATTGGATTAGTTAAATGATTAAATAAATTTAGTTAATGGTGCAGATTTATTCTCATTTTATTCTCATTCCCACGTAATAAAACATTGAATCGAATTGAAAAAAAATAATATTTGTGTGTGTAACAATTTAGTAAAAATCCCATGAAGCATGTTTGGACAACTCAAATCCCAGCCTCTAATATTTTCATATAGTGAAAGCAAGACTAGGACGCTTGGTGGCTTTTATGATTATTATTGCACTCATAATTTTTTCTGGATACCAATCAGAGAGGGTATACAATAATACAAACCGAAGTAAAATTGAGTTTGTTCACGACGCTGAAATTGGGCCAATCCCTTTCAATCGAACTGCACAGTAAAAAAAAGAGTTTGTACATATGTGACCAAATTCTTTCGAGTTTTATAATTTATATTGACAATAATAGTATAAATTGTTAATATCATCACTGTTATCAGATTTTTCAATTAAACATAGGTGTGTCCTGAATTAGAATGGATCGATTTTAGGAGAAAAGCTTATCGAATCTAATTTTATAAAAGTTTTATAGTATCATTCTATAATTTTGATTCAAAATATAAATCTGATCCCATCTTATATTATAAAGGAATTCTAATCTTTGGAAACCTTGATGAGGTGTCTCCCTGTGGTTCAATCTTATCTTTATGTTCACACTACACAATTTTAAAAAGTTTCCTTTAATGGTAATATAGTAATATAATAAATACAAAAAAAATATTATTTTCAATGTACAGGATTTGTTACTTTAAATCAATGGTAGAGATCGCTTATGAGTGTTGGTGGTAGACAAGTCAATAAATATATCTGAATGCTCTTTGAAATTCAAAATTTGATTTTTAAATTTTGGATGCTGACAACTCATTTAATGATACCTTCTTTATGCATTGGATTAGTTAAATGATTAAATAAATTTAGTTAATGGTGCAGATTTATTCTCATTTTATTCTCATTCCCACGTAATAAAACATTGAATCGAATTGAAAAAAATAATATTTGTGTGTGTAACAATTTAGTAAAAATCCTATGAAGCATGTTTGGACAACTCAATTCCCAGCCTATAATATTTTCATATAGTGAAAGCAAGACTAGGACGCTTGGTGGCTTTTATGATTATTATTGCACTCATAATTTTTTCTGGATACCAATCAGAGAGGGTATACAATAATACAAACCGAAGAAAAATTGAGTTTGTTCACGACGCTGAAATTGGGGCCAATCCCTTTCAATCAAACTGCACAGTAAACAAAAAAAGAGTTTGTACATATGTGACCAAATTCTTTCGAGTTTTATAATTTATATTGGCAATAATAGTATAAATTGTTAATATCATCACTGTTATCAGCTTTTTCAATTAAACATAGGTGTGTCCTGAATTAGAATGGATCGATGTTAGGAGAAAAGCTTATCGAATCTAATTTTATAAAAGTTTTATAGTATCATTCTATAATTTTGATTCAAAATATAAATCTAATCCCACCCAATCTATTTTAAATCAGATATATTTTCATTTTTTTGTTTTAAATTTCTTTGATACATAATTTTATCAACAACCAATAAAATATAAAAACTTAATTTTACCAAGAATTTATCAAATACAAATTTAAATCAATTCATTAAAACATACTAAACAGAAATATGAGATAAATTTATCAAAATATAAATACAAATTTTA
Source organism: Gastrolobium villosum (assembly GCA_032173675.1). Classification (NCBI taxonomy): domain Eukaryota; kingdom Viridiplantae; phylum Streptophyta; class Magnoliopsida; order Fabales; family Fabaceae; genus Gastrolobium; species Gastrolobium villosum. Next base: position 174,766 of record JAVKPL010007711.1, read on the forward strand.
AATATAATTCTAATTCATAATTTAATTTTGAATTTTCTCTAATTTAATTTAATTTAATTTTTATTAAAAGAGTCGTTGACTTTTTTATGTAACTGATGTTGAAATATCAATAATCATAATTGGAAATTAATGATGTTTTTAAAACACCATTATTCTTTTTAAAACACAATCATAGTTGTTGACTTTTAATGTATATAAGAGGTTTCTTTTTATATATATATATATATCCACCCTCTCCTCTTCACAAATAAACCTCTCCCAAAACCAATTTTTTTCCATTTTGATTTTAGTCTCCATCAAGAACCCTCCATGAACACACTAAGAGGTGAAGGTAGTGACTATGATAATGCCACTCATGGTTGGGATAACATAAACCTCACAGACCCTTCTTTTATGTGTCATTCTGGTCTTACTTTTACAGCCATAGACAATTTCTTAGGGAACCAACAAAATCACTTCCCTCCGAAGCAACACCCACAGAGCAATATTGCAAAGAACAATTATGCAAGTGTTTTTGATGATGAGTTTTGCAGTTTTGCTTTTTCCGGTGATTCAACCTATAAGAATCTCTTGCCTAACACTCAAGATGCAAGCTTTATAACTAATCACCTCTTACCAAATGAAGAGGCTCTGAATTGGGCACACCAAAACCCTACGTTGTCTCAGAAAGATGTGCAAGTTTTAGGGAATAATGCAAATGTTGTGGAAAGAAGGCCTAAGAAAAGATCTCCTGTGTCTCCAATCAAAGGAAGATGGGGTGAAGAAGAAGACAGGTTGAGTATTGCGAACAACACTTTTTTTTTGTACATTTTTTATATACATGTCTTAGTTTGATTGTTATATATTTGCACTAAAATTCTAAGGTGTTTTTCTTTTTTATTTATTATATAATTAAAGGAAATTGTTAAAGTTGGTGGAGCAATATGGTGTAAGAAATTGGTCTCAAATAGCTAAGAATTTGGATGGAAGAACTGGCAAGCAGTGTAGCGTGAGATGGCATAATCATCTGGCCCCAGATATTAAGGTCTATTAATTTCTCTCGTAATCCTTGATGCTCGTGCTAATTTTTGTTCATGTTCATTATATATACACTTTTTATAAGTTTCAACTTTAAAATGTCCTATGCCCTAGGGTTATTTTAATATCAATTATTTAAATATATGCATGTAATAATTAATCAGAACTTAACGAAGATTTTTTGAAGATCATCTTGAAATCTATGTATATTTTCTTATTTCAGAGTTTCTAGATAGATACTCAAGATTTTTAATGATCTATTTTGGTATATGTAGGTTGACCCTTATTCCTACTCTTTTTCTATAAATTTAAGATTTATAAATGATCTATTTTTCTTTTCACATATCACTACTGGGTCGTGTTTGGTTGACATATTTCTAATTAATTATTCATATATTTCTTACTTTTTTTTATTCAGATCTTGCTTCCTCTAACGATTTCTTATTTAATTCTCCTCTAAAAACTAATTTTGGATCCTCAAATGTGGTTTATATAAAAAATAATGTCAATTATATAGAATGTAAAATATATAAACTAAAATTTGCCTTAACTGCTTAACATGAAAGATAGTTACACAATTCTTTGTTTCTTATTTTATAGATTCATGTAAATTGATAGTTTATTTGTATGAAAAAATAATGTGATTTATATATAATGTAAAATATTTTAAATTATCATTTTCCTATGGTTGGAGTGAAGAAGAAGAGAAGATATTAGTGGAAACACATGCTAAGATTGGAAATCGTTGGTCAGAGATGGAAAAGCTTATTCCAGGAAGAACTGAGAATGCAATAAAGAACCATTGGAATGCAGCTAAAAGAAGGCAAAATCCAAGGAGAAAGAATAACAGGACACTAACTTCTAATGGAACGCCACAATCCTTTATTCTTGAAGACTATATCAAAAGCAATAGCCATTGGAATGCAACTAAAAAAAGTAAGAATATCAGGACAGAAACTTCTAATGAAAAGGCACAATCCTCTATTCTTGAAGACTATAACAAAAGCAAGACTCTTAATAGCACCACCTTCATTGACCCCACAAAGAGCATCATCACTACTACAACTACTACTCCTCCCTTTAGCACTACAACTCAATCAGGACCCGTTTTATCTCAACTCTCTGATTCTGATGTCAATTCCTTATTCCAACAATTTGCTGAATATGATGATGAGTCACTTTTCATGCAACAAATTTTGAATCAGCCCCAACAACAACTTGTCAATGTTGAATCTCTTAATGGTGATCAACTTCTCACTGATGTGACTGAGTGTGGTTTCCCTCATTCCAACCCAGATCCAAATTCACATAACATGTACTTGGACGAGAGTCTCACACCTAGAAAGACTCCTACATCTATCTATTACCTTGATTCTGATCTCTCTCCCTCTCACTTGCTGAAAGGAAATGACAGTTCATCACCTTGGTTTGATTATTGGATTCAAAACTAGAACATGGACTTGCTGCTTGAGGATCAATATAGTTTAGAAGGAAACAATAGACATATGGATAAATTTGATGGAGTTGGTTTGTTATGCTCAGTTTTTTTTTTGTTCTACTCTGTTTTACCATTAGATTGCTTGTCATGATGAAAATGTAATTAAGATGTTCTTCTACTAATATTTTGGAGATGGACTTTGGAATAACTATTTAAAAACTCATTCAGAATACCATACCCATAAGATATCTCAATGACTAAAGTTTTATGTGTAAGGAGTGATCTTATTGGATTATTATTTCTTTCGCAGAAGTATGCCAATTTGACATTTATAAACCCAGCAAATAATATTCCTTTTATTTCCCAATAATAACTGAATTAATATTTTTCATAAAAAAAATAATCTATATAGCAACATCTCCTAGGAAACTCCGGATTGATTTACAATAATCATCTATATAATTACTAATGTGCCTCTGGCAAGTGTAATTTTTCTGTGTTAAAATTGACAAGAATTGAGTCATAAGAGAGCAATTTAAATACATATTTGCTAATTATGTTGATTCTTTGTATGTCAATAATATGCACCTGTTAGTTGTCTTTTTACAGGAAAAAGAAGTGAAATTTGAATTCAAATTTTGAATTCAAAACTGTTTTTAATTTAATTTTTTCGTTACGTAATAAGTTTTAATTTAATTCTTCAGTTACGTAATAAAGTTTTAATTAAATCTTTACGTTATACGTTTCGGTAATAAAGTTGTAATTAATTATTCCATTACACGTTTCATCAGAGGGGTAATTTTGGAAGACGCGGCAAAACCCTAGTTGCTACCTATGTAAAGGTTCCTCTCCACACACTCCATGACACACAATTCAGTCTTCAGAGGAAATCCCACACATTTTGATAATTCCATTCCATCTGGATCTGGAGAGACTGGAGGAGAAGGGCTCTGTGGCGTTTTTCGTTCTTCATCTTGTTACTGTTTTTTGTTCAGCTTCCGTATCAGAGCAAAATCACATCCTTTCTGTTCTTATCTGTTCGTCATTTTTTATCAGTGCACAATATTTTTGTTCGTCGTTTTTTATTTTCTTGCTGCTGTTCATCTTCGTTTTAAAATCTTTTTTCTCCGTTGCGATTTTCTTGCTACTGTCATCATTTTTTTTTATTGAGTTGTAAATACGAATTTGAAAAATTTCAAATACTAACTACACAAATCTTTGCAAAAAAATATGTAAGTATTATTACTTTGTAAATTTGATCTTTCTAAATGAAAGTTCAACTCTGAAAAATACTAAAAGAAGATGAGTAAAACTTTGTAATTTTTGAATGACTACATGACAAGATAAAATGCAGCAATATTTTTTTATGTGTTGCGTTACGAGTGAATCGCAGAATGAGTTTTATAACTTTTGCAAGTATACGTTACGCATATTTCTTATTACCTTGATGTCAAGCACAACATTTAAATTTTTTTATTACAAATAAATTATATTAAGTTGCAAATCACTTGGATATTTTGAAATTTAATTAAGTTTTTATTAATTATTAATTTTTATATTATCATCATCGTGTTAAAATACATGTTTTGTTACCTGCATATGTGAATATGTTTTATAGTGTAGCTCAGCATCCTTATTTAATTAGAGTTTGAATAAAGATATATCTTTTTTATTTATTCCTACATCATGCTATATATTTAACAAAAAAATATTATTCATAATATTAATTTTAAATTTACGGAAAGTTGTACAAGACAAACAAATCGATTTTCTTCCCGTGCATCGGCACGGGTAATCAACTACTTCAATATTCTACAGAGCTTCCTCCGGAGTGATCATATACTGATTCATGAGGCTGCACTTTTTAATGAAACAGTTGAATACTGTTGGCAAGGGAATGGGGAACAAAGAAATAGTTTAGCCTATAAAGAAATAGTTTACCATACCGGAGGGAATAATGAAATAACAATGTACAACCTTTGTTTTTACAGATGCAAGCAACAAAAGAAAAGTGTAGATATGTGCCACCTAAAATTTTTTAAATCTCTTCCGACCATCCATATTTTAATTTCAAAATTTGAATTTGAATTTAGCTAAGTAATAATTCCAATGTAAAAAGCAATTAAATTAGCTAACCAATTCCAATGTGAATAGCAGTGAGACATTCAATGTCTTATCTGCCACCACAAATTGTCATTAATTTTTTGATTTAAAAAATAAAATTCGATTTTCAAAAGAAATTCTTTTTCCAATTTACCAAATAAGGAAAGTTTTTATATGTCATGTAGTGTGAATAGAAAACTCAGAATTAAGCAGGGATGACATATCAGGATTTCCTTTATATATATATATATATATAGATTCTCATTTATGTTCCTTCAAACTTTTCTTATTTAATAAATAAATGTATTGAGTTTGGTATACCTGTAATATTAAAAATATTTTTGTGTAAGGGATAATCTTATCTCCTACAATATGAAAAATATTAAACCTTTCTTTACAATGAATTTCACATTAATAAAATTGAAAATTTTATTAACGTGTACTGTATTTATTCATTTACGAGTTGTTTTTTATACATAATACATGCACAAAAGTTAGAGTTTGTTTCGTCCGATGAAGGAAAGATGTTTGGTGTTTTGATACAAAAATTGTTCAATTGTTTGAAACACTTGGACTATAAAATATTCGAGTTGTCTTTTTTTTTTTTTTTTTTTTTTGGTAAGCAATATTCGAGTTATCTGTAAAAGATTTTTTTAGAGATAATTTTTTTTATAGATTTTAAAAGATTATTCAGAATTAGAAAGACTTTTTTAAAAGACTTTTTTACATTCAAGATTTCATCAGGTTGAATTTTAAAGTATTTTAAAAGAATTATAAGATTTGAAAAACAATATGAATTGATAAGATTTTAAAAAATCATATAATTTTTAAGCTAAATTATATATTACCCCCTTGTACTAAGGTCGTGTTTCAAAAAATCACCTCATACTTTCAATTGTTGCAATTAACATCCTTTTACTATGTAACTTTAACAATTAAGCATTTTTTGTCAAATTTTTTACAAACACCATTAAGCATTAGATGTTTCTTCTCCATTTCTCCATCTATTTACTCCTCTTGCTCATATGCTGAGTGACAACAACCCTTTTTAGTTTGAAAAGCAAATGCCTCCCAAGTAATGCCTCGCACCCTTGCTTCTTATGTGGTCTCTCGCAAATACCATTACCCGGCCATACCATTTTCTACTTTCTCCCTCCTCTTCCATCACTTTGAACTGTTTTGTTGTTCTCTTCACGAGAAAATACAACTTATCCATAACAGAAAAAATCTTAAGGAATCAAATTTGTTTCCTTTTCATAATTCACCAAAACCAGAACCCCACCACATACAAACTTTAAAATATTGATGAGAACAAATTTTGATTGAAAACCCAGTTTCTCAAAAATTAAAGAACTGTCGGTTAAGGAGGAATGGAGCATGATGATCTTATTTGAGTATTACTGCTTGTCAATCAGCATTTCAATAAGAGCAGTAAATAGATGGAGAAGAAACATGAGATGCTTAATGGTGTTTGTAAATTTTTTTAACAGAAATGCTTCAATTGAAAGTATAAGGTGGTTTCTTGAAACATGTGTTTAGTTCAAGGGGGTAATGTATAATTTAGTCTAATTTTTAACAAATATTCAAAATTACAAGAGTCAATATAAAAATTTAACAAAGAAATGCAAAGATATTAATAAAAAAATAAAACGTAATATAATTTTCTCAATTAGTAAAATTCATGATAAATTTTCATTTGAATTTTTTTGTAATTGATCTTGTAAACCTTGGGATTTTTGTTCTACGTCATGAGAGTTTTCTAACCATATATCATATGCATATTTTCATTATTTCAAGAAAATTTTGAATCTGAATTTCTGGATTTTATTATATGAAAGTTTAGAAAAAATTTCAAATTATTTTCAATTGATACATTGAAATCTTAAATTGCTTTGGAGGTTTTGAAAAACAAGTTTTTAGTGATCTGTTGACACAAAAATTATTTGAAATCGTTTCTTACAGCGAAGTAATTTCATTAATGAATGTATTATTATAAAACATAGGGTTCATATTATGAAAGTTTTAATCTTTTTTTAAATCGATCTTGTTTCATTGACATAAAATTAAAATTGGTTTGAGGTTTTTGTTCTCCTATTATTTTTTCACTATTTTATGTTGTTCTTAATACAAAAAATCATACATTTTCGTACCAAGAAAAATCATGACCAATAGTTTGAAAAATCATTTATAAACTTTCAAAAATTGCTCCAAAATCTGATGTTTTTTAGATGAATTTTAAAATTTTGTTGGGTTGTTATTTCTGGGTTATTTTATGATAAAAATCGCTCAAAAATCTATTGTTTATGAGCTTTGACGAAGCTCCCACGACGGAACTCGGTTTCGAGCAGGTCGACCCACCAAAGAAAGAATAAGACACTGATATAGAAATCTCAAGAGTTAGGGTGAGATTGTGAGAGTCTATTTATATTTTTTACTAAAAAGTCTAACGAAATCCACGCCAATAGAAAATTAATTAAAATTTAAGATTTTTGAATACCATAAGATTATTTTTTCCTTTGTTTAAAATCCTGATTGAATACATTGGATTTGGACGGAATCTAAAATAATCTTTTAAAATCTTAATCTAATACCACATGATTTTTTTCAATCCTTTAAACTCCTAATTGAATACCAGTGAAATTTTTTGTCAAAAAATAATCCATTAAAATCTCAATCCAATATGCCCCTTAGTATTAAAATTGATGTGAAAACAAATTTAGGCAATGAGAACATTTATATTTTGGGTTCGTTTTTCTGTAGTAAATGCAGATAAGTTGTCTGCATTGACCCTAAAATGATGTTATTTTTTGGTAAAAATTAAGATATTTTTGTAATTATAATTTATTTCAAAATTATAAGAGTCTTTATCATTATAATTTTTTAATTTTTATTCCAAAAAATATTATTTTAGGAATGAATATAGATAATCTATCTGTGTTTACTATAGAAACATTAAAGCCCTTGTATTTTACTAAACAACATAAGGTTTGAATAATATTTCACCCAAAAATTAATGGTGGAAATTAGTGATGTTGAAAACTTCAAGTGGTAAGAGGTAGTAATTGCGAAGGCTGATCCATAAAACAAAATAAAGGGTTTTCACAAAACATGTGTCTGATTTAAAAAAAAGGAAAAAAAAAAAAGCAAGGAGCTTCATCCAGCTTCCATTTCTTTTTAGTTTTTTCATAAAACAATTTTTTAAGATTTTTTTTTTTAAAAATATTTTGTCCAACTTCTCATTTTAATGTAAAGGAATTAAAAAAAAGAAACAAATTTTTTTTTTTGAGATAGAAACAAATATTTAGTACCAACTTAAGTTCAAGATCGACGTCTTTTACAATTAGTTTTTTTAGCTGCAAAGGATGTCTTTGGTTGAAAATGACTTTTTCTTATGAAAAATATATTAAACAAAAGCATGTTGCAATGAATGATTTAATGCATGCCATTTTTTTTTTCGATAAACAAAGGTGTAAGCCCAACCAACCACAAGAAAAAACAAAAAAAAAAAAACCTAAAAATTACACACCACTTCACGTGGTCTACTAATAGAAACAAAATCAGCAAGCAACAAAAGTCTTATACCAGAAGGAGGTTTCCACCAAATTCTGTCTGCTTTTGATGTCTAAAATAAAATTGGCCAACCAATCAGCATAATAATTTCCTTATCTATAGGTATGCTGAAAAGACACTGTCCAGTTCCTTTGAAGCCATATCCATATGCGAAAAATCAGATGACACTCACAGATTGCTATACCATTCTTGGTTAGCAGAATGATTACACTGGAAAAATCACTTTCAATGATTACATTACGATAACCACCACCTCAAGCCATCTCCAATCTCGTAAATACATCCCATAATTCAGCTTTAAAAGAAGTACAAAACCCCAACTTATAAACAAAACCATCCAACCACTTTCCATTGTCATCTCTCATAACACTACCACAAGCTGCAATACCGAAATTACCACGAGCAGCTTCATCACTGTTTACCTTAATCATACCACGACACCAAAATTGCCAAGAAATATCAATGCTCATTGTTCTTTTCTTATCAAACCTATTGGAACTATTACAAGAAGCATTATTTACATCAGCAACTAAATTCCGAATTATCCTTACTCTTTCATTAACCATGAACAAACTAGAACCATGACAAACTTCATTTCACCAAGCCCACGCCTTCCAGCAAGTGACAAAAAAACTGGTCAACCAATTATCTATTACATTACCAATCAACCTCAAATTGAAATTAAACTCCATATATCCAAGTCACCAAGAAAGAAGCTAGAATGCATGCCATTCTGCAGCCGAGCTTTAGAGCGAAACATATATTAATTTATTTTTTGCATGAAGACTTATAAATTTGACTTTGACAACTTGTTTTAATCCTAATTTATCTGAAGTCACAAATGTCTTTGTGAAGGAAGGACCGATTCCAACGTCAATATGGCTATTCCCATTTCCTATTTTCACAAAAAAAAACTTTAATGTTCAATTATATTTATTTCTAAATAATTAAAGAAGGGAAAAATATTTGTAATGTTACATAAAAAGAAAAAAATATCCTAAAGATACGTAACAATTGACAGGGCCAACATATATATATTTTTTAAAAAAAGAAAGCAAAAAAAGTTATGTGTCTGCATGATCACTTTTTTCTTTTTTATGCGAGATTACAAACATTTTACCCATAAAAGAACATGTTATAAGTTTATAAATTAATTTTTACGTCAGAGATTTCAGAATCCAATATAAACAACAAAATACATTTCATAATTAATTCGATAAATAAAACACATAAGTAAAAAACTTTAGTCAACTTGTTATAAAAAAAAAAAAACTTTAGTCAACAGATTAATATAATAACAATAATAACCCACGATATATACGATGATGCGCTTATAACTTATGGTTAAAAGATCGAAAGGGATTGGGGGCCACGTGGAGGCTTCAGAAGGGGTCGCTGATAACACGCTCTCCTTCCTCACACCACCACCGTAAGCTCCGTCTCACAACAACAATAACACTGTCTCACCTCAAAAACCATTCAACAAAATTCAAATTCCGTTAACTTCAATGGATTGGGATAGCTCGCACCTCGAACACGAAGCTTCATCATCTTCTTCTAATGCGTACAGGCTCCTGCTGCAAGCGCTCACTCTCATTCCGATCTGGCATTACATGCTTGTTGCCGTCGTTGTTCTGATCTCGTTTCTCTACAATTTCATCGAAATCCACTTCCTCGAAGACCTTCTCTCGGGATTCTCAGGTTACCCTGTCGAATTGACGTACAATTCCTGCTCCAAAATCTATGAAGGCGTTGTTTCCAAGTGTAGGATTCTTCACGGTAGGTATTCGGCGACGCCGTGGCTTCCGAGTCCTCATCTTCAGACCGTTTTCTTGAACTTCTTCGGTAGGCCTCCCGTTTTCAAATACCGTAGGTGAGTGAGGTGATAGATATTCGTTGTTTGAATTTAAGTTGAGTTTTGACAATGCTGTGTAAGGACAAAAGATCTAGTTTATATTGAAAATGCGTGTGATTGATTTTTTTGTATGTGTTTGATTCCCCCCCTCTCTTGCATTCGGTGACTTGTACATAGTGGTAAAGTCTAAAAAATTTAATAGTTTCATCTAACAATTGCTCATATATTCTCTTTCAGACAACTATTTAGTACTCCTGATGGTGGAACCATTGCTTTGGACTGGCTAATGAGTTCTGATGGTATATATGAAATATTCAAATTATCAATTTGTGTTTTTAACATGCATACTTAATTCGTTAATGATTATCAAATTAGAAAGCCTCTGGCCTAGTTACAGATACAATTCCAAGGTTGATCTTTAAGATTTTTGTGTCTGATCATTTTACAGTTTCTGGTGGTGCTCTCCATATGGATGATGTTGTTTCTAAAGATGAATCTACTCCCATTGTCGTAGTAATTCCCGGTCTTTCAAGTGACTCTTCATCTGCTGTAAGTTATATTATGTTTCAGTTTTTGTGCCCCTAAATGTTAGTGTTATCTCACAATTTTATTTTATTTTTCAACTTAACGGGAATTAGGAAAAACCACACACTTATCCCCAGCCTGTTGGCAGCTACTTGACTGCTAGGTCAGGGCTTGTGATCTTTGGTTGTCTTATCCTTGTCTTCATAATTATATTGCATCAGTTGAAACTGCCTAGCCTAGCAGTTAGTTACATAACTCTTATGCCAAAGGCTTGTGTTGTGTTACTGTCAATGCCATCACTGTCTTAACAATTTAGTATGAAACTGCTGTACAAGTTTTTGATGTTGCTTTATATGATTTAATTGTAATTTCATCTAACCACAAACCCATGTTTAAGCATCAATTTGGGTTTTAGTTTTAATTCCTTCAATTTTCTTAAATTCAGAATATATATTTCATCTTTATGAAGCTTTTGTAATACTTTATTGAGAAAACGCACATCAACTATTACATGTAACACATTAAAGTCCTCCTCAAAGCCTTGGCTGGCATTAGGTTTTTACCACATGCAAGCATGGGCAGACCCAAGGGAGGGGTGTGAGTTGACGGTCATCCCTCTTTAAACTTTGATTTTTTAGTATTATATATATAAAATGGTATTTTTGTAATAATAATAGATTATTAATCCTAATAATTAACCCCTCCCTCAAAAACACTTGTAATAATTAACCCGTTTTATTAGTCTTAATAATATTTATAATTTCGATATTTATTTTTCATCCCCAATGATAAAAATTTCTGGATCCGCCATTGCATGCAAGGGTTATGACCAAAGGCTAGGGATTATAAATCTCAAACCGATGACTTTAGAGGTAAAATGATTTCACGAGAGATTTACCAAAATAAAAATAAAAATGATTTCTCGAGAGCTTATGCTAAGAGTGAATCAAGTGCAATATCAAGGAGACATTTGATGCATGCTAAGATATTACTGCTAAAAGGAAACATTGTTTCCGTTAACACTACTAGCTTCCAAAATGGAGAGTATATTGGACACCACTGTTTTTTTATTCTTTTGTTATGCATCAATTATGCTTGATGTTACCTTGTGTATGAAATGTTTACTAATTTCTAATTTTAATATTTCTCTTCTTTTTGTTGATTAGGAGATATATTTATATTATAGTGGCATCTTACAGTTTATTTTTCTTTCTTTCCCCCTGTTCTTGGTAGTATCTCAAACATCTTGCATATCATACAGCAAAGCATGGATGGAAAGTTGTTATCTGTAATCACCGAGGACATGGAGGTGTTTCAATCACGGTTAGTTTTTCTGCAAGCTGGAAATATATAGGTTAACAATGTTGATACAATTGAAGACATAACGTGAACATTGTTGATTATATGAAGACTTATCAATTAACAATGTTAATATAAGAATGATGTACATTTTACTCAGCTCTAATGGATTTTTAACTTGGCATCCTACCAATCAATTAACAATATAAGAATTTAAGGTTAGTTAATGAATTGGCTAAGTATGTTCATCGGGTGCGGAGATGAAGCGTGCCAATCTATTTGCATGTCAAGAAAAAAGTTCTTGAGGTAGACATTGTGTGAGAACCATGAAGAGACTAAAGGAACCAATTTTAGATCATGGGAGAGGCAGCAGCTGAAAATTGTCCTAGAAAATATTTTGCATTCTTTTTTGTTAGAATAATAGGATTATTGTGCATCTCAGTACTGTGATTATGTTGTGGTGTAACAGTTTTCTTGTAATGCAATTTCTTATTAAAATCATTTCAGTCTGATTGTTTCTACAATGCTGGATGGACTGAGGATGCTCGCACAGTAATTAATTATCTCCACAAAGAGAACGCCGGGGTGCCTTTGTTTGTTGTCGGAACTAGTATTGGAGCTAATATTCTGGTAAATTCATAGCTTGAGTCTTAATTAATTAATTTAATTGCTTACTTCAAATGGTCTATACCTAAATTTCCATTTAATCACATACATCTTCAAGTGTCACTTATAGCAATGACCAAGAAGCAACTGACTTCATTCAAGTGTTTGGCATTTCTTGCTTCCCCACATTGACATCTATTTTTCTGAAAAGTGCTCTCCTGGTTGGAACTTGATTAAAAACTTCCCACTTCCTCGTACTGGATTACGATTATCTTTGATCAAAACCACTTCTGCTCATGGATATTAATGTTTCCTACTTGTTCATATATATGCATATTACTATATTGCTTTTAGTTAAGTGTTTGACATTTCTTGCTTCACCGCATTGACCTCTATTTCTTCTTAAATATGTTCTCTCCTGGTTGGAGCTTGATCAATTTTTAACAATGCCTTGTACTGGTTTAGCATAATTTTTGATCAAAAACTGTTTTCAATTGTGGATATAAATGTTTCCTACCTGTTATATGCTTATATTAATTTTAGTTCGGGACCAGATATTCAAACTTTCTCAGCATGATCAAAAGCATCATGCTGGTTCCCTAACTTTTATTTTTCTTTTTTAAATAAATTCTAACTCCTCTATGTTAATGCTTAATTTCTTTTATCATACTTATGTTATGACCATTGGTACATACTCTATCTGTTTTTCAAACTACAGCAAAACTCAGGAATAATTGTTAACTTATTCTCACATATGTAAAAATATTGGTTTCGCACTACACTGTTTGATTTGAAAGATTGTTTGCAGATAAAATATCTTGGTGAGGATGGCGAGAATATTCCTGTAGCTGGAGCTGTAGCTATTTGCGGTCCTTGGGACCTTTTGGTTAGTATTTTGTCTTTAAAGTGACTGTCTTCAACTTTTGCATTTCAAATGGCATTGATTAACGTGCACAATATGTTATGAAAAAATACCAGAGTCTATCTTTCATATGGATTTGGACCCAATTTAATTCTGTGGATCCAATTAAAAAAAGAAATAAGTGCAATGTTTAAGGAACACTAAATGTAAATTAACATGGGACATAAAATGTTCAAGTAATATAGTCCTCAATCTAACATTTATTGTATGAGTTGATGCTGCGAATTCTTTGTTTGTTTGGTAATTCTAAGTGTTGAAAGTTATACTTGATGTACAAGTCATGCATTTCTCTATTTGTCTAAAATATTCAACTTTAGGAATGGAATGTGTAAATTGCAGGGTTATGTTTTTTTTTCTTCTTCTTCTTGTGTGTGTGTGTGGAGGAAAGGTAGACATTTCTGAAAAAGTTGGAGACATTTGGTTTGGAATCAAATTAGCATAATGACAACTATCTTGAAAGTTCGAGTTTGGGACTTACTTTTAGGCTTTTAGCGTACAAGATTTATGTGCTTATACTTCAAAATTGTTTTATACAATCTATTTGATATGACTGATGGAGTTTTCTTGAATTTCACTCGCAATTCAACATTACTGAAATTTGGAATTGTTCTTCATTTTGCCCATTATTATACCTAATCTGGAAGTTATGTTACTTGTGTATCGATTGCAGATAGGGGACAGATTTATAACCCGTAGGCGTGTGCAGAGGTTTTATGATAAAGCACTTGCAATTGGACTTCAAGGTTATGCAAAATTGTATGTTTGAATCTTTGCAGTTTAGTTTAAATATCTTGTTAATAAGCTCTTGGTTTTTCATTTATTAAAGTCTTCATTTGCAGACAAAGATGCAAAACTAAGAAGTTTCTCTAGTTCATAATTGACTTGATTTAACATTTTTACCAATATTCATTGCAGACACCAACCCCACTTTTCTCGTCTTGCTAATTGGGAAGAGATAGAAAAGGTGGTCTTACTCTCTATATTTTCATTTTTACTACTACTATCAGTGTAATAAAAAAATCAATTGTTTATTGTACATTTTTATGGTGTTGGCCTGTTTATTCCATGTTCAATCTGTTAGCTTGTACACAATTTTATTGATTTATTTTCTAACTGAAAAATAGAGCTAAGTTTTTGATGTGGTATCCAGGCAAGTTACTTGTCTGTACTAGTAAATAAGGAGGATGAATGAAGGGTGTAAAGCAAATGTCATTCATTTTTTTTCCTTAGTCCTCTTAATTGTGCTATTTTATGCTGGTCTTGTTCAAATGTTACAAGCCAACAAAATTATTCAAGTGTTAGAATGATGCTTGTTGATTTTAAATGCCATATAGTTGCTACTCATTTATCCGTTTGGATCTAGCTTTTTCTTTAACAGATAGGGTTTCATTATTCTAATATGTATCACATTCTTAAACTTTGTGTGCCCCATGTTATTGTTTTACGGTAATTTTTAAAATTTTAACCAATACTGAGTGCATATACATTCTTGTGGTTTGCAGTCACTTTCTATTCGAGATTTTGATGACCATGCCACCCGTATTTTTGGGAAGTATGAGGTACTTAGGTAGCACCTAAGATTTGTATTCAATTTTCATGTCTTATCTCTTGCTCTATATCCTTATATCGGTTACCTAAAAGTATCTTGTTTCCCTAGACGGTTGATACGTATTATAGACGCTGCAGCAGTTCTATTTATGTGCAATCTGTGTCGATTCCGCTTCTCTGTATTAGTGCTCTGGATGATCCACTCTGTACCAGGGAAGCCATTCCCTGGGATGAATGCAGGTGCTTGCTTTACTGTTTTCCTTGGTTCTAATTAATTTGCTTTCTCTTGCATTACTGCAATATCAATTTTAATGTACTACTCTTTTGATAGGGCAAATAAAAATATTGTGTTGGCTACTGTAAAGCATGGAGGACATCTGGCCTTCTTTGAAGGGATAACTGCATCTGGCCTATGGTACTTGAGTCATTTTGTCATCTGACTCTTCAGCATTATGTCACATCCAACAATCTTATGCATTTACCTTAAAATTATTGCAACATCCTTTTTTTGTTCGGGGGAAGAGAAGAGGGGAGGAGAAAGAGGGGGGGGGGGGGGGGGGGTTGTATTTATTGCAACATTGTTTATCATTGATATCATTTATTGTTTATCAATGATATCATTGATATCATTGGTTCTAATCCAACTAAGTAGCCACTAATGTAAAGAAAATGAAGACCAATTTTCTTCCCTTTTGCAGGTGGATAAGAGCTACTAATGAATTCCTTGGTGTCCTACACTCTAGCCACTATATGCATGTACAGAAGAAGGTAAAAGATATGCTACTGTATTCACTTATTTGCTTATTGATTCTGTTTTTTTCCATCCTCTGGTTCTGTGCTATTTGTAATTACCATATACGTTTTGGTATCACAATTCGGGATTGTGGTAGAGTAAGTTATCTCGGAGCACTAAACAGCATTTCTGCTGGCTGAAACTGCTGTTTTCTCTGTTATCGGCAATGCAGATCTCTAAACCAAACACACCATTGAACTCGTCAATTGATCAGGGGCCTTATGTTAATGTTACTGAAGATGGAATGGTGGCTGCATTGAACAATGAGCCAACAACAGACAATGTGGAAGAAATAAAAGTAATTCAGCATACTCATCATGACAGTCATGATAGGATTCCAGAAGAGAAAGCTAAAAAACAAGATGAAGAGCTTGTGACTAATGCAAAGAGTGGTGATTCCTCTGGCATTGCACAAACGACTAGTGCCGATGATGCCGTACGTCTTGATGTATTAACATCTTTCAAAAGATACGTAGGCCAGTTATCTCGACAAAATCGATGGTCCATTTGGTTGCTGATTTATATTGCTATTACTACAAGTTGGCCACTGGTCGGTTCAGCCCTATACATTGTGTTTGGGAAAAAGCTACGGGATATCTTACCAGGTGGTTTGGTCAGAAGATAATCTCATGATCGCAAATATTTTGGTGTATTTGTCTCTCTAGATGTATAATAATGTGAAGAAACTGTATTAGGTTTATTTTCCCCTTACAATATATATATATATATATATATATAAAACATTAAATGAGAATAAGCAAACTAATTAATTACATGGATTTACTCAAATTGACCAAAAAAAATCAAAAGAGATCCTAATTAATCCCTAGGAATAAGGTACTTGATATGTTTCCTAAAACACAATGGTTTCTAAAGATTTTCCATAAATAATGTGCTTGTCCTACTATGCCTTTGCCTTGCTAACGGTGGAAATTTCCATTTCTAAGCTTTTGGTTAATTGACACTTTCAGGGGTTTGTTGTTTTCATTAAACCACTTGTTTCTGGTCAGTTCTCATCTTGCCCTGTAACAAAGGAAAACACATACATATAATTTGATTTCTTCGTTAAGGTTTCTGTGTATTATATGATGCGTCAAATGTGGTGTATAGTTTACATGAAGATGCAAAGATGTGTAAAAAAAATCATTCCAACCCAAAATCTTAAAGTGTTGGGTGTGAGTATTTTTAATGGTTTATATTATTCTCTAACACATTCTCTCACACAAGAGCCCTTTGAGCTTGAAGTGTGGATATTGCACAGGCCCAATATTTTTGGTTTTACCTTGTGTTTATTTTAATTCCACTCGAAAGTGGGGGTGTGGGGGGATGAGGATTGAACTCGTGACCTTGTGGTCACTTAGGGCCTGTTTGGAGCATCTGATAAAGAAAATATGATAGGATAACTTATCATATCATATTTTTATCTCTTGTTTGGTGGGTCAATAGGATATGATTAGCTTATCCTATTGTCTCATTTTATCCTATCCAATATATAATTTCTTATCCTATGAGGGGGAGCTGGGTTAGGATTCAAAAGGATAGGATACCAATATTGGATGCCCAATATATCCCCACGCTACCCAATATATCCCCCTGCTACCCAATATATTTGTATTTATTGCATTATATTTTATTTTTTCTTTCTCCTTTCTTCTTCTACATAATCTTATCAGAATGTTAAATAGGTGCTCATCAAATACATGACATGATATAGGCTTATCAGCCCATATTATATCCTACCCCTATTCTATCCTGTCCACCAAACGAGCCCTTAAGCTCTGATACCATATAAAAAATCACTTCAACCCAAAATCTTATATATTGGGCTTATCGTTTCTCAAGTTCATTGAGATAACTTTATCTCCAGCTATTAAATCATAATTGTACAAAGATTGATCAATAGTGATAAAAGAAGAGAGAGAAAAAGTAAATTATAACCATTAAGAGGTGAATCTTTTAATATAAGAAAATAAATAAACAAAACGACGTAGTTTTTGGGTGGACGGAGAAAAATATTTTTCAAGCTCATATATATATATATATATATATATATATATATATATATATATATATATGAGGTGTCAAATTTGAAGTTTGACACCGGTGTCAAATTTGAAGTTTAACACCTCATCCGAGAGCGATTAGATAAAAAAAGATCAATGGTGTCACATGCTTACAAATCAGAATCGTTGATCTTTTTTGATCTAACGGCTCTCAGATGAGGTGTCAAAGGATCCTACCTCTCTCTCTCTCATATATATATATATATATATATATATATATATATATATATATATATATATATATATATATATTAGCATATAGTTACTGTTTTCTCAAAAGAGCTCCCCTACTATAAACGCGCACTTATATAGATTTTAACATCTTCAACAACTACTGAGATTTATTGATTATATTGTAGAGTTATTGATACAGATTCAAATCCGAAACCGGATAAAAGAAAAAGAAAAAAAGCAGCTTATAGGGTGAAAATTAACTTCATTAGGGAAGTTAAAAGGTGGTAATTGGACTTTTACTAGCCATGAGCCCATGATCCAACCTTTTAATATTTAAGATTGGTTGATACTTGATAATGTATTCACTTGATTTCTTCCTAACTCCAAAGCATGGCCTTCAGGGAACATAGTGGGCTTATAGATTCCTTCCGTACAACACTTATCTAAAATTTCTTCCTTAGACAAGTTAATTTTTGTTAATCATGAAACGGAGAGAATAAGAAGGGAAGAACAACGACAGCTGCCCACAAACATGTTCAACTTCAATTATAACCACAAACTCACAGAGCAAGAAAAAACAAAGTTGAGCAAATGGCGGTTCGTACTCAAAGTCTCCATATACTTTTGCCATTGCCTTGAAACTTTAAGCACAGCTTGAAAATGAATTTAAAATTCATGCAACTATTTGTTCTTTAAAGTTTTTGGGAGTTTAAAAAGCTTGTATTTCCCTTCAGTATGTGGGAGTTATTTTATTTCCCTTGATTGTGAAGACTACGTTGAGTGCAGATCTTCTCTTACACTGTTTCACCGAGCATGCTTAAAGTCAACTGTGACTGGCTTGATAAATTGAATCCAAATGGACAACCACACTGATTTCTAGTCTTTTAATGGAGGTTTATGCGTCTTAACAGCGTGATCAAACTTATAGAAATTATTGATACATGAATTGAAATGAAGATGTGCAAGAATTGAACTAAATTGATGAGCACAAATGAACTAGATAAACTTCAAAACAAGAATGCGAAACTGGAATAAATGCTATAAAGGAAAACAAGCAATTTCAAGAAGCACAACTACCAAGATAAAATACATAAACATATCCAATAAAGTCAAAATAAAAAAAAATAAAAAAATCACGATCATAATTTTCACGCATGACGAACAATGATGTGAAAGGGTAGCTTACTGATTTGTTTGGGACAAATCCCTCAATGTTAGCTTGAAATAGATGATTTGTTTGGTACATGTCCTTTTTTCAATACCAAATAATAGATGATTCATTAATGGAATAAAATATCATATATATAGTCATCAAAGTAATTAGTGGGTAGTCATGAAAAAGAAGAAGAAACAAACTAATGAGAAAACCCGAATCCTACCAAAATCATGTGTCCTAAACAAGGAAGTCCCTTATAACAAAGGACATTAGAAAACTAAATATGTGTAAACTGTATAACATAAAGTATATATCTTGTGGATTTAAAATTAAATAACTAAACTAGTTATTCAAGATCAAATCAACTCCTTAAATTTATTAGATAGTCAACCGAGCATCATTTGATGCCAATTGCCAACTAATAAGATAATCAAATGATTGGAACCTTGAGATAATATATATATATATATATATATATATATATATATATATATATATATATAGGGGTTTATACCTCTCATTTCACTGCAAAGGAAAAAAATTTACAGCTCTCACATCGATTCTTGTGTCCAGCCTTTTTTCTTTTTTTAATTTTCAAAAAAATAAATGGGACCAGCACCAATTGTGTCTATGGTTATAGTAAAATTATGGCTATTCTCCTTTGAAAGGAGAAGTTGTTTTCCCATATATATATATATAAGGGTAAACATTTATACAGTAACTTTAGATAACTTTATCTACAACTGCCATCGTTTTAACTGAATGGTGTTTCTATAATTTTAGGTGAATTAAAATTTTACGTAATTTTTTCTCTGATATACATTTTTTCAAAACTTTTTTGCTAAAGTGAATTAGAAAAATATCATTTATTAACAAAAATTATGTTCTTGGGAGAACATAATTAAAAATGACTGTAATAAATTTTTTCTATATATATATATATATATATATATATATATATATATATATATATGTAAGAGTTAGAAGTCTTACCTTCAATCTTGATAATTGATCTACTTATATCCAATGGCTCACATTACTAAAAAAATTATAGCCCTTAGATATAATTGGGATCAACGGTCACGATTGAGATTGTAACTTACACCTGTGTACAATAATTCTCACCCTATATATAGGGTGAGGATCATTCTAAGTCTAACTATGAAGTCATTGATTTGAACTTCTAATTGTAAGTAAAAGAAATAAAAATTGACCTTATAATTTTATAATTGCTATTGCTTAGAGAAGCATGATATAATTAGTATCTGATATGGCTTTGCGCTTTCATTGTGGGCATAAGTTTTGGTAAGAGAAATGACATATTTGTTATCAGGAATATCAAAGCAGAGGAAGACAAACCTGGCGTCTCAAGTAATAATAAAATCTTATAAAGGAATAGAAGTTTCTTAACAATCTGAAGAGGACCAAAAATATTCAACAAATTAACTATACAAGAAAAACAAATCTGAAGTTAGATTAGTGTCACATTGTTTTCTCAGCCTCTGTCCCTTGTCGAAGGTTTATTCATACATTGTGCTTGCATATAATATTGCAATGGATCTAACTTTTTTAATCCTTCTTAATCTTTGACTGCTGATGTAAAGTTCCTTTTTTGGCGGAAGATACCTTTGGTTATAATCTAGGACAAGTTTAGCCGAAAGGCATATTTCAAATGCACATCAATTTGAATAGCACGTTTCTAATGATGACTATGTAATCTTGTAATTAATATACTTAATTACTATTCAATCATTTCTATAGCTTTCATTTATTATTCAATGCATCTCCAATATGGTTTTTCTTTTATTATTTTCATACATGAGAATAGTTTATTGTTTTAAATTTTTAAAAAAATATTGATTTGGACCTATTCAACGGGGATACAAGACCCGATCCATAAAAGATCCAAAACTGTCCAATTAATAAAATTTCAATGTTAAGAAATGCGGTCATCCCACATATTTACCTGTCATCTCGTAAGTGTATTGGCACACAATATCAGGATTATCAGCAACCCAGTCTATCTACACGACATCGGAAGCTTAAGACTCTACAATCATCCTAATATATAGCTAATGGCTAAGGCACAAACACCCGATTCCAGGTGTGCCTATGAGGGATAGCACACAAATAGACACCTCTTGCACACGAGATAGCCTGCAATAGTCACCATTCCGCACCAATGAAATTAAGTGTTGCCATACTAAAGTGACATAAGTAGGGCACTCAACTACGGGATAACGACCAAAGTGCCACACTTTTCGCAAAAAATACTTGAATGCCACGCTCTGTAATTTTTTTCTAAAATGCCCCATCACATAACTCGCTACAACTGACGAGGTAGGTGTGGACATGTGGCAGAAAATGTATGGCTGCGTAATTGCAGCGAGATTAGGTGGGTCAAACGTGTTAGGCAACATAGCATGTTTAGTCAGCTTTTCTGACGCGTGGCAAACGTGCTATGCAGCATAACATGTTTAGTCAGCTTTTTTGACGTGTGGCAAACTTTCTTAACACATTGTAAATGTGCTATGCAGCATCATAACATGTTAGGTGTGCGTCCTAAAATAATTTAAATTAATATAGACTGAATTAAACTAAAATAATTAACAAACTAAAATTACATTTAATTCATTAACACTCCTAAATTAAATTACATTACTTAACGGTTCAAAAAAACATAACTTAAACTAAATGAAATGAAATTATTTAACACTCCCAAAAATAATTAATTAATAGTTATAAAATAATTTAAATTAACATAATCATGTGTTTTAGTACCATCATTGGATCAGGCTCAAACGTGTGTGTTCCAACCCAATTGTTATTTGATTGATAAGTATATCACTAATCATTATAGTACTAAGTATTCAATATAAACATAATTTAAAATTAAAATGAACACCAAACACGTAACAAGATTGGTTTCCAATATAGAAAACTTGAATACTATAAAGGCAATTCGTTTCAAGATGTAGATATATAGAATCGAGAACCTTTTCATAAGAAATGGAAAACAGATTGGCAAAACTTCAAAGTTTAAACTTGACAATTACAAATTGAAAGCACAAGAATAGAATAAAACAAAGTTTTATTAAAGTAATATCAAAAGTGCATGTTGTTTAACAAAAGTGTTGTAAATGTTTAAATGTTAATTTTAACGATATCCAAGATAACGAGAGTAACTCACCCTCCTATCTTACAGCCATATATAGCATCTCCCTCCGGAATCATGATAATACATACAAAGTCATCATTGCTACTTAGAGATTGTCAAAGATGCCAAGAGTTAGAGTGCAAGAATCGTAATATCAGGAAGCTACACTTAACTTGTTACAGTACTGTTCATTATTAAACCCACGATCCTCAATCAAAGTATTAAAAGCTATTATTATGCCAAAATTATAATATATTTTGAGAGAAGACAACAGCTGTAGAAGCAAATAGTTTGCATCTTAGGATGCAGACCACTATCATCTGGGTGCTGGTGTCTTATATAAAATAAAGGTTTTCCCAATATTCCAAAAACTACATAGCCATGATTTCGCGGATCATGTCATATGAATGTGAGGGCCACAACCACTCCCATTTCTTTCACTGTTTGCTGCAAAATTATAATATTTTTTTTAACATTACTCAACTCATCAGTTTCATTTTTTTAAACTACTCAATATAAACATATTAATTTTGGTTATATATATGAAAGGTTGTATAATAAACCAAAAAAAGAAGAAGAGTTAAAACAATATATATAGAAAGGTCTTCCCCAACCAAATATATCTCCTTAATCTAAACTTTTATTATAAAAATAGTTAAAATCATTTCTGCGGCCGCTTTACGTACAACAATATCAGGTATACGATTATATTTTCCATATTTAATGCTTTCATCTTCTGTATGGTTATGATTCCCCAAATTTAATACTTTCAAGTATATATATGTCAAATATTTGATTACTGCACGTACAACAGCCGCAGAAATGTAAATCCCATAAAAATAATACTATGATCAAGATATCACGTGCTACGAATCCATTGATGTACACACATCTTTATACACACATATCTCCAAACTATCATGATTCTACTTAGGACTACTAAATTATTGAAAGAGGATTATTTATTCCTTTCATGTTATAGGAAAGAAGTTACCATTATTTGATTTTATTTGTTTTTGTTTTGGAGATGATTTTTATATAAATTTTAGAAAAAACTAGTGATGTGTGCGGTTGATGAGTGATGAGAGTTACTTACTCCACTGCTCTTTCCCCATCCATCAAATTTTCATTCTGATGACTGACACGATTGGTATGCAGAAACCGACCACACAACCTTTCTATCTTCAACCCCCCACCACTACTTCCTTACCTTTGCCATTGTTCTTTTTCATCTTGGCACGCAAAGAGTGTATGCTCACGCAAAGGGGAAAAAACATATAGATTTTGGTAGGGAAGTGTTTGTTTCTTGAGAAAAGAGAGGGATGAAAAAACCCTCACGTGGGGTTGTCTGACACACCCTCATCAATTTTCCACTAACCTGAATGCCTATTCAACTACTTATCCTTTCTTGACACCTTTCTTTCTTTTTTTCTTTTCTTTTTTGTAAACATGACACCTTTCTTTCTATTACACCCTTCTTCTCTCTTTGTATTCTGAGAAGAATTTTGGTAGTTCTGGATACTACTTCCATTTAAAATCTAACATATGTATTTGAAACCTCACTTTTCTTAAAAAGAGAGAAAAAATAAAATATAAACTTTTGTACAAGTATCACTTATCAAATGGAAGGACCAAGTAGGACCCGTAACACTAAATATTTTTCGCTGTCCTCTTCATACTTTCTATCACACACAACACAAACACGTACCCTTTTTTTTGCATTGTCTTTTTTATTATTATTCACATGTTTTTATTTTCTGATTAATTTTCTCACGCAAAAGGGCAAAAAAAGAAGATATAATATAAAATATTTGAGGCTTTGTTTTTTTTTGTCTTTGACATGGGGTGGCAGAGAGGCTCACGTGGGTTTATCTGACACCAAGGCATGTTTTTCTACCTTACTTTTCCTTCTTTCCTTCCTCGTTTTACCTTTCCATTCATCAAGTTGAGACAAAGAGGTTTCTTGCATTTGGGTTTTGGTCTTCTTTGTTATTGCTATTTTCTTTTCTTTTTTTGTGGATAGATATTTGTTATGGATATACACAAGTGGGGTTTTCTTTATATATATGTATTAGATGCTTTCTTTTCTTTTCTTCAGTTACCCTCTTTTGCTTTGGATAACATATATACTTAGTGCATCCAAGAAACTGCCATATGTCAGCCTCGAGTTGCATGATCATTGTGCCCTATTTGGAGCATATTAATAGCAAGTTATTTGTCCTCCATTAACAAGACAATCAAGAATTAAGAACTTTTCCATGTTTGATGTGACCCTTAGAGGATCCAGCACTGCTACCTATGACTATTTCAAACACCAATACCAACTCCCGTGAAATAACTCCTCTTCCCTTTCTATATGGGAAATGGTTTTTTGGAATGGAGAATGATTGATAGACACAAAATTGGTACATAGATTCTTCACAGAAGCATCGACTCATTAATTATTTTATCAATTTAATCATTTTTTCATTATAAATTATAAATTTATAGCCAATCTTAGTTATAAAATTCATTGATCATATATATAAGTATTTATTATTTTAACATATTTTACTATTAATTAATTAATCAATTATCCCTTATCAACTTAAAAATTAAATAATTGTAAATGATTGAGTAATGAAATCAATTTGAGGGTTTGTACAAACTTACTTTGTGCATATAACAAACTTTTTTCTATATTGATAGTGAAATACAAACCTGGTGATTACGGTCATTTGATAAAGGAAAATGTTAAATATATATGACATATAAAAAAAGTCAATAACTTATTGAATTATGAGTGGATTTATAATTTTTTAATGAAATTATTTAATAGTAAACAAAGAAATACAAACCTTTTTATACATATAAAGTTATTTATGGAACTTCAAATTTGAGTAATTTGATGTAAACAAAAAGCAAAGTTATTTATGGAACTTCAAATTTTAGATCGGATGAAGTGTGAGATT
Source organism: Gastrolobium villosum (assembly GCA_032173675.1). Classification (NCBI taxonomy): domain Eukaryota; kingdom Viridiplantae; phylum Streptophyta; class Magnoliopsida; order Fabales; family Fabaceae; genus Gastrolobium; species Gastrolobium villosum. Next base: position 199,943 of record JAVKPL010007711.1, read on the forward strand.
TTTACTATAACACATGCTATTGTTGTCAATGGTTTTACTATATGCTACAAAATATAAAGAGTGCAGAAAATTGAAATATAATGCATTATGTGATCAAGTAATTCCTAATAATATTCACAATGGCAGGTGCTTTGCGGTTTAAAGTACTATTTTCTCCCATTCAATCATAACACACGTTTTACTTCCAAAAGAAGAGAAATCAAGGTGGATAATCATATATAGATACAGTATGCATTCATAAAAAGTCTCATCTAACACAGGTAAAGTTGGGTCACTTTTTGTTAGCATCCATTTGTCTTGGCATATTATGATGAGAAGAAAGTGTCAAAAAGTTTCCTTGCAGAGGATCCCTATGTACTTAAGGAATATATGCTAAGAAAGCCAAAATCCTTGTAGACGCTCTACATTCTACCAATTAGAGAAACCATGTTTGAGAAGAATATATATGGGATCCAAATTTCTTTGTTTATTCCATCAAAGGGCAATATAAATAATTAAAACTAAAAAATGTTGCCAACTAACAAGCCACTTGAGAAATGCATGTCATTGACTAAATTGTATATTTCTTTTCAAATATGGTCCACACATTCAAAACATATAGCCATAGCATATATATATAGAGTTGATCATTTCAATTATTCCTACACATGGAAAACTCTAGCAAAGCGAATTGATCAAAGGGAAGGAATATGTATGGTGGAGAAAAAGGAATAGGATCATGAAGTTAACTTGTTAGGGCAATTAATTAGATAGAAAAGTGTATAAAAGACAATTTTTCAAGGACGGTACGTTTGATACCCCCCATTGACACTGCTGTCTCTTGTCCAATGCATATGGCATCTTCCAAGCCTTCCCAACTACCAAAGGAGTGTGAAAAAAACCCATAAACAGAACCCTTTTTAATGGATTTTTAAAAGCAGTCCAATATAATAATGAAAAGATCAATGTGTTTTCCTGACCCAAGACACTGATTCTAAAGAATAAAAAGATACCCTTCTTAATCTCTCCGTCTTATTGGAAAATATAGGAGAGAAAAAAAAAAAAATCTTTGATCCTTCTCTCTTGGTCTCTTGCTCCTAGAATTTCTCTTTGGTGCTACTGTAGCACCTAGATTCAGTGCATCATACCAATAGAAACATTACACTTCAGATAAGAGAGAAAAAATATGTCAGAGAAAAGATAATTTTAATTGACATGTAACATTTTTATTTGTGGGATGTACTGAATCTTTGGTGCAGCAGTAGCACCAAACATTTATCCCTTGCTCCTATATATACCCATGTCATGACATAAGGGAATTTTCGTGAGTTTTGCCTCATAAAAGTTCACAAGCATAACAGGCTTTTATTATCATGTCATAGATTTACTCACCTTCAAAGTTCAAACACACACAAGCTGCTTTAATCTCTCTTCCTCTCTTTTTTTTTCTTCTTCTTCAGATATGGAAGATTCAGAGGAAGATGAGCTTCTAAATCTTAGCCTTTCAGTTGCTGCTGATAGTAGGGAAAGGAAAAAGAAGGGAAAGATAAGGGAAAATGATGTTTCTATGAGTACTATGAACTCATATGAAGGATGTGAAGGGAAGATCTTTAGGCTTCTCCAAATGAGGGAACAGATGCTAAGACAAGAACATAGAAGAAAAGGAGTTGTGGAAGATGGGAATGGCCTTCCTTTGATTCATTTGCTTCTCACAACTGCAACTGCTGTTGATGAGAACAACTTGGATTCAGCTTTGGAGAATCTAACTGATTTATATCAAACTGTTTCCCTAACAGGTGATTCTGTTCAACGTGTGGTGGCTTATTTTGCAGATGGTTTGGCTGCAAGGCTTCTCACAAGGAAATCACCATTCTATGACATGCTTATGGAGGAACCAACAAATGAGGAAGAGTTTCTTGCATTCACAGATCTTTATAGAGTCTCACCTTATTACCAATTTGCTCATTTCACTGCAAATCAAGCTATCTTGGAGGGATTTGAGAAGGAGGAAGAGAGGAACAACCGTGCTTTACATGTCATTGACTTTGATGTCTCCTATGGTTTCCAATGGCCTTCTCTTATTCAATCACTTTCTGAGAAGGCAACAAGTGGCAACCGCATATCCCTCAGGATAACTGGTTTTGGGAAGAACCTTAAAGAACTTCAAGAAACTGAGTCTAGATTGGTTAGCTTCTCAAAGGGTTTTGGAAATCTTGTGTTTGAATTCCAAGGGCTTTTAAGAGGCTCAAGAGTCATCAACCTTAGGAAGAAAAAGAATGAAACTGTGGCTGTTAACTTGGTTTCTTATTTGAACACTTTGAGTTGTTTCATGAAGATCTCTGACACATTGGGATTTGTTCATTCTCTTAACCCCTCCATTGTTGTCTTGGTGGAGCAAGAAGGTAGTAGGAGTCCTAGAACCTTCTTGTCAAGATTCACGGACTCTTTATACTATTTTGCAGCCATGTTTGATTCACTTGATGATTGTCTCCCACTTGAGAGCACTGAGAGGTTGAGAATTGAGAAGAAACTTCTTGGTAAAGAGATCAAAAGCATGCTTAACTATGATGTGGATGGCATGGATTGTCCAAAATATGAGAGAATGGAAACATGGAAAGCAAGAATGGAGAATCATGGTTTTGCTGGCACTAAAATAAGCTCAAAGTCTATAATCCAAGCAAAACTGCTTCTGAAAATGAGGACCCATTATTGTCCACTTCAGTTTGAGGAAGAAGGAGGTGGTGGTTTCAGGGTTTCTGAAAGAGATGAAGGAAAGGCTATCTCTTTAGGGTGGCAAAATAGGTTTCTGCTTACAGTCTCAGCATGGCAACCAGTTTCTTAGATAAAATCTTTTGAGTCCTAACCTTTTCATCATTTTGGTAATAATCTACACTCAAAATGATGATTTAATTTAGCTAATGTTTTGGTTATTTTTTAGCTAGTTATATATATGTTTTTATATCTTGATTAATTATGAAGAGCTTTCAGTAGTTGGTAGACTGTTCAAGTAATTAAGGAATATATATTAAGGAAAATATATGAAGTATATATATATATATATATCTTATTTCTAGGAATATTGTGCCCTTTTCTCTTCCTCTTTGATTTAGCGTGATGAACCCTAATTTCCCTTTTTCTTTTGACTGAAAATGGGAAAACCCTAATTTAAGTCGTGATCATATATATGTAATGTGAAACTCAGGTTTAGTTAAGATGCTGTTTCTTATTACCCTGAATGTAATTTAATGTGTAATCATGGGTTTTGGAAGTAACTGATGTGACTTCATGAATCATCTTATGCTAGCTATATAATTTTAAAAAAAAATATTCCATTTCTATACGGGATCTGTTGTTATCATTGACGAAAACTATGGAAGTGAGAAATGGTAGTATGAAAAGATAGTCAAACTCAAAGCAATAAATAAAAATATAATTTGAGGGAGGTTATAAACTTTTTTTTTTTTTTTAACAACCTCTTACAACCATATCTTATCACCGTTGATTTCCGTCAATCAATGGTTATCATTTTAGCAAATTAGACTCATTAATTAATTATTAATTCACAATAAATGATAACCGTTGATTGACGGAAATAAATTTGTAAGAAGTTGCAAAAAAAAAAAAAGTTATAAGTATAACTTTTCCCGTATAATTTGTCAATAAATTTACATATATTTGAAGATAAATTAATTAGAATATAAGAAGCTGAGGCTGGGGATTCGAAATTAAAATACTGTGGCAATAAAACACATGGTTATGCTAAGAAAAATGTGAAAACAAAGGGGGAAAAGGATGGTAGATTTGACGTGATTATAAATTTATTTGGGTGAGGTTAGATTTATTATTATTTTTTTAATATTTTTTACTACTAAATTTTAATTGTTGATTTTCGTCCATTTAATAATTATAATTTATTGGATCACACTTATTAATTAATTATTAATTCTCAATAAATTATAACTGTTAAATTGACGAAAATCAACGATTAAGATTTTGTAATAAGAGATAGTAAGAAGAAAATATACTAAGTATAACCCTCCTCAATTTATAATAGGAAAACTTAAAATTGTCAATGAAATCAAATAATCAATTAATTTGAAGTAGATAAAACTAGAAACAGTGTTCTTTTAATTTTACATGATATATAAACTTTGAATGCAAATTTTGTCCTTTAAATCTAAATATTTTCAAATCAATGTTATTTTTGACATATTCATTTTAATGTATTTATGATTGTAGGACAAAATGGATAATAACTTTAATTTTATGTGCTGCAAATATTTTAAAGAGTAACAGGAAGATAATCACAGGAAGGATACAACCTTTTCACTTATATTTCCGTCAATCAACGGTTATCATTTATTTTGAAAATAAAATACAAATAAAAAGTTTTATAATAGTTCTCCTTAGTAATTATCAATACTTTAGTCCTTCTTATTTAAACAATTATATATGCAGAGAAAAAATCGCATGAAATTGTGATTAATTAAATTGGGTTTATAAGCATGCAGGTAAGAAATTAACCCATTATCGGATTAACTCATGAGTTTTCATGCAGGTCAGATGTCAATCACGTACGTATGAGATCTGTTGCCAACAACTAAAATTAAAATAGCTATGTTTATAAAAAAAATTAAAATTAAAATAGCTATCATTTAATGGGTCGATATCAAAAAAATATTTTAATACATTAAAAAATGATTATCATTTGAATCTTAGCATGGCTGCATAAAACCACTTCATACATAGTTATATTAATGCATGGAAAACCATTAACCACATGTAACTTTGGTTGATAATTTGGTAGAAACTGTGATTAATCTAGTATTAATTCAACTATTTGTAATGCTATAGCAGACAATTGAATAACCTATTTACGAAGAAATGATTTGTTTGACATTTAGGAGCTCAAAATCTGAATTTAAAAATAAATTAACATATCTGGACAATTTATCAAATTCAATTCTCTCAAATTAATCTATCAAACCGATCCAATTAAGGTGCCTTCTTCACCAAAAAATTAAATATATATATTCGAAGGAGAAATGAGATTTTCGTACTCCGTCCAGTCAGTATGACTACGAACGTAAGGGCTGAATTCTAGCTTAAAAAAGTTTCTTTCGATTGAACACGTAATATAAAAAGACTTACTATATTTATTAGATGATATTTATGAATTAATGTTTCTTTTAGTTCAAAAAAAAAAAAAGTTATCTCCTATAATATGAGAAACATTAATTCCAATATTCATTCACATTTTTGAAATGCTTCCATTTTAAATATAAACCTTATACTTTAAAATTGTTTTACTATTTTTAAAAAGGGAAGGATTTATTTACAATTTTTTTTTACAAATTTTTGAATCCTTTATCACCGTTGATCCATCTTTATAGGTTATGATTTAGTAGCTGAAGATAAAGTTATCCGGAGATAAAGTTATCTCAAGCAACTTGAGAAACAATAAACCCTATTATAATATGAAAAATTATTTTTTCTCTCTCTTCAGGTAAGTTGAAGTGTTTGAGGAGAGAAAAAAAAAAATTTCATATTATTATAACTATGTATTATCCATATAGTGTTAAAAATTAAAAAAATACAAAATTGTGTCATTTAAAAAAATAATTTGTTTTTCTTTAAAAATCAATGGGTTGGTGCGATTAATATCATGTAAGTATTGTTTTGGCCTAGTTGGTGCTGAGGTTAGGTAAACATTATCATAACATTTAAAATAATTATCACGATGTTTGATTCATGACTAGTCTCATACCTATACAAGCCTTTTTTCTCACCAAAGTCATGTGGATATCCGGAATTGACTTATTTCAAAGGGGTCATTAGGGTCATGGAATTTCAAAGGGGTCATTAATTAGTCTCATATTCTTAGGGCATGCTACACTTGGTTAGCCGTGTATGCCCTAAGATATAGGTATTTTCCCTCTTAAACCCTGAGGAGAGATTAGTCCTACCAAACCTCTAGCTAGTTTAAAATAAGGAATAATTAATTCTACGCCATATTTTAAGAGCAAGGTGATTGAAGGTAGTTGAGTGAGAAACTGAGAATACTTTGTGGGTTCAAAAAAAAACAAAAACAACCAAACTCGCTTATGTTGATCTAACGGTTATATTTATTTCCATCTTTGTATGGTTATGATTCCACATATTTAATAGTAAAAGCATTAAATATGGGAAATCATGACCATACAAAAGTGAAAATAAATATAAAATACTAAATTTGGGGAATCATGACCATACAACGATGAAAATAAATATAACCGTTGGATCAACATAAGCGATCTAACGAGTTAACATGAGTAACACAAACTTGGTTGAAATCCTTCCCCTAAAACAAAAACAAAAACAACTAAAAGATTTGGGAGAGCCGCCCTGGAAATGGAAAAAAAAGATTTGGGAGAGCCGCCCTCGAAAGGGTCCGACAGTGCTCGATGGGGATTAGTCTTCGGTTATGGCCTGATGATACTTTTAAATTTATTCAAAAAAACAAAAACAAAAACAAAAACTAAATATAAAATTAAGCTGAACATTTTTTTTAGACCAACACTTATTTTTTTTAATATGAAAAAAGAAACTAGAACTTCTTTGTACGCATACAAGGAGAAAACAATTGTACTTATTTATCAGTTCATCAATTACTCCACTAATGAATAGAACCACATAAGCAATAAATATTTTCTATTAAATTTTAACACAGTTAAGACCACTGGTCAAGCTAAAACAACAAGTGATCCATGTGCTTGATAGTATTATACTTAAAATTCTAAGGGCTCATTTGGTGGACATGATAAAATAATGGTAGGATATGATATGGGGCTGATAAGGATAGGATATGATATGAGGCTGATAAGCCTATATCATGTCCTATGTTTGATGAGTACCTGATTAACAATTATGTAGAAGATTATGTAGAAGGAGAAAGAAAAAATATAATATAATACAATAAATACAAATATATTGGGTAGCGTGGGATATATTAGATAATGTGAGGATATATTGGGTATCCAATATTGGTATTGTATCCTGTTGAGTCCTAACCCCGCTCCTCCCATAGGATAAGAAATAATGTATTGGATAGGATAAAATAAGATAATAGGATAAACTAATCATATTCTATTGACCCACCAAACGAGATAAAAGTAAGATATGATAAGTTATTTTACCCTATCTTTTTTATCAAGTATCCAAACATTTCCTTAACATGGGAGAATAAACATCTCCCTGAATAAATTAGAAAAATACTCATAAAAATTACATAAAAACTCTCCCTAAGAAACCTATATTATAGACGAAGACCTCATCCTCAAATAACTATGCACACCGCTCCAACAACACAATAAAGATGAGAGAAAATCGCTTTCCCCATCATGCATATTGACAACCACTTTCAGCAATTTTTTTAGTCTTAGTATTATTTTTAATTTTTCTAAAATAAAAAAGTGACTTTATATAAAAAGTTTATATTTTTTTTGAGCTTCCTCAAGGTATCCCTCAACTGATAACCGAAGACTAATCATTTAGAGACGAAGAGATCACCGAAGTGAGTTTTATCTCTACCAACAAAGTTTTTTCCATACACACAGCTAGAGATCGAACCCCTATCAGCATCCTCAAGTACCCAGCTATCACCTATATTAAAAGTTTATATTTTTTCTGTGGAAAATAGAATTAGAATAATCATAGAGTCAGTCATAGGCATCTTTAGCAGCAAAGACGATAAGTATATATAGGTGTTATATTATGCCCTCATTCTAATTCCATTCAGTTTCACATGTCATTGACAACACTATTAATGACCAGCTTACCTATCTCAATTTTTTTTTTCTTGCCTACTATACCATAGCTACTAAAAACTCCAAGAAAGTTGCATTTACAATTTGCCATCTCTATGGGGGATCGTGACTCATGAGGAGCAGTTGCACACAGTCACACACCCTCTCTATGTCAACGGAATCTCTTGTACAGGGAAATAGAAACACTACATTTTTAGCCATTCCAAGCAATGAAATATAGTTAATGCAGTATTTCCCGTGAAACTCTCTTTCTTTCAAGGAGTGTACCCTTCTGTCTCGACAACTTAGGTTTTAATCTTGGGCTAGCTTTATCAGCAACAAAAAAATCGATTAATTTCTCTACATATACCAAGCAAATATTGATCTGCATCCTTAAAATGTTGGACAGGAAAATTAGTTTCTGTCAAGACAAAAATTAGTACAAAAATATTCTTACTTAAACATATCATAAAATTCTCATGTTACAAAAATTAGTACAAAAATATTCTTACTTAAACATATCATAAAATTCTCATGTTTGAAATAATATATATAAGGGAGGAATCTTTTGACACCAGCGTGAGATTTGAAAGTCTTACTCTCTATCTTAGCAGTTGATTTTCATGCATCTAGTGAAGTCAAAAGATCCCTATATATATATATATATATATATATATATATATATATATATAGAGAGAGGTAGGATCCTTTAATACTGGTGTCAAATTTGAATTTTGACACCTCATGTGAGAACGATTAGATCAAAAAGATCAATGGTGTCATATATATATATATATATATATATATATATATAATGGCTCTCACATGAGGTGTCAAAATTCAAATTTTACGCCGGTGTCAAAGTTACACTCTCAATATATATATATATATATATATATATATATATATATATATATATATATATATATATAGGATAAACATTTCTCTACACAGCTTCGAGATAAGTTTATCTACACATAAGCCCCAAAACTACGCCATTTTGATTAATGAAGGGTGTTTATGTAATTTTAGGTGAATTAATGAACACTTTCAGTATATATATATAATGAAGGGTGTTTATATAGTTTTGGGGCTAGTTGGAGATGAACTTATCTCAAGCTGCTTTAGAAATGTTTTTAAATATATATATATATATATATATATATATATATATATATATATATATATATATATATATGTGTGACTCTAATTGTTAATTTTCGTTCATCGACGATTATAATTTATTAAGAATCATTAATTTATTAATAAATGTGACTCTATAAATTATAATTGTCAGATTGATAAAAATTAATTGGTAGAATTTGATGTCAAATTTTTTTTATTTGATACTAATGTCAAATGATAGTGCTGTATTTATATATAATTATAAGGGTTCGCTTTTTCTACAATGAAGGTGGATAACTTATCAATAGTGAGCCTAAAATGATGTCATTTTGAGGCGAAAATTAAAGTATTTTTATAATTAAATTTATTTCAGGATTATAATAATTTTTTTCATTATAATTTTTTAATTTTTCAATACAAAATAACGTGATTTTCTAATTATAATCACAACGACTCTATGCCTTTGTAACAATTAATTTGGTTTGGTATCGCTCACTTATAAGAAAGATAGCCGTTGTCCAACGTTGCCTTCTTCGAATATTCAAAAAAATACAAATCCTCTCTCTCACACTCTCCACTCTAAAACTCCAACAACTAAAGGAGCTTCTTCGTCTTCTTCTTCATTGTTCAATGGCTGGTATTGCCATGGCAGATAAGAATAACAACAATCCAGAAGAAGAAGAAGAGAGAATGCCAATGTTGACGGTGCTGAAGAACAACGCAACAATCAAGAACATTTTCATCATCAATAACAATGAGAAAGAGGACACCATCGTGGTTGGGAGACACCCAGATTGCAACATTGTGCTGACACACCCCAGCGTGAGCCGCTTCCACCTCAAGATTCGTTCTGCGCCCTCTTCAAGAACCCTTTCCCTCCTCGATTTATCTTCTGGTATGTGTTTAATCTTTTGAACTCAACTAAACGAAATCGTTTTTGTTTTCTTTCTTTGAATCTTGATTCTGTGTGGTGTGGTGCAGTGCACGGGACATGGGTGTGTGGGAGGAAGCTTGAGCCCGGGGTGAGTGTTGAACTCAAAGAAGGTGACACCTTCACGGTTGGGGTTTCAACTAGGCTTTATCGTTTGCGTTGGGTTCCTCTTTCTCTTGTGCCCCAAGAAAATGAACAAGCAGAGATAGTCAAGGTGTGTTCTTTTTAATTTTAATTTTGTCCATAAGGTGTTTGTGACATTGTTTGTGCTTTTACTTTCATTTCATTTTTTTCTCCCTTTCTTTTGGAATTTTGGGAATATCATAGGATGATGAATTTTTGAGAATTGAATTAGTTTTTAAGGGATACAAAAGTTTGGTTATTTATTCAGGGTGTTTGTTAAGTATTGTTTAATGTTGTCATCTTTGATTTTTCTCCCTTTTGGGTGAAATTGGATCCGTGGAGTGTGACAATTATTTGCTACAGGATGAGAATTTTGAACTCAACGTGGAAAAAGAGATTCCCATGCCGGAAGACATTGTTTCTTTTTGTTGTGATGAAGAAAGGAAGAGTCAGTCCAGAGATGAAACATTTGGAGTTCTGAATGGCTCTTTCGGAACTGCAACATCACATTTTCCTACAAACTCTGACAGTGAAAATAAACTATGTGGATTCCGGGGTCTATCTCCACCTTATGTACAATCAGTTGATGAAGTTGATAACAAACCTAAAATTGAAGCTTGTCCTGAAGTAGAGATGCCCGGAGAAGCTAATTTGTTTTGCACTTTGAGGGAATATTGGACACACAACATATGTCTGGCTGTTGTGGAAGCAGTCCAGGGGACCAAAATGGAGAAATTTCAAGGCTCGCCCGCGTCTTTTGATGAAAATGGTGCTGCTGCAGTGGCTGTAATACCTAAAGAATCCGAATTTGGATGCACAGTCAAAGATAATGACAAGATTGAAGATGTTTTAACTGGAGCAAGAATTTTGAATACTGAGAACGTGTGTTTGCTAGTTGGTGAAGATATTCCTGATTCCAAATTTCATCAAATCAAGATTGTTGAAGATTCTTCATCAAAACAAGATAAATGCAGCGAAGAGTACAAGTCAAAGTTGCACGACCTGAATGCTGAATCTTGCAATGAGCAAGGGTACTCACTGGACGAAATAGTTGAAGATATTGGAAACACATGCATTAAAAATATGGATCCTGCAACTTTTGATGAAAATGGTGCAGGTGCTGCGAGTGATATACCTAAAGAATCTGAATTTGGATGCACACTCAGAGATAATGACAGGATTGAAGATATTTTAACAAGTGGAGGAAGAATGGTCAATTCTGAGAACACATCTTTGCTAGATGAGGAAGCTATTCCTGAGGCCCAATTTCAACAAATCAAGACTGTTATTGAAGTTGCTGTGGACTCAAAATTTGATGATGAAAAACAAGATAAACGTGGCAAGGAATTGGAGTCAGAGTTGCAGGCAAACCTGAATGCTAAATCCTGTCATGAACAAGGTAACACACTGGATGAAATAGTTGAAGATACTAGAAACAAGTGTGCAAGCAGCATCTGCCCAATATCATTTCGGGTAGAATCACTGAATTCTTCAACGTCTCAGGAATCTGTTTTAAATATTACAAACGAGAAAGAGAACCAGACCATGCAATCTCTCATTGCTGTGGCAGGATGCTCTGAGACGGTAATCCTTGAAAGCCATGTAGAAGCAACAGAGAAGGCTAAATCTTGTCATGAGCAAGGGCACTCACCAGATGAAATAGTTCAAGATATTGGAAACGAGTGCACAGGTAGCACCTGTCCCATATTACTTCAAGTAGAATCAGTGAATTCTTCAGTGCCTCAGGAATCTGTTTTGGACATTACAAAAAAGATCGAGAACCAGAACCAGACCCCACAATCACTCATTGCTGTAACAGGGTGCTCTGAGATGGAAATCCTTGAAAGCCGTGTAGAAGCAAAAGAAAAAAGTTCAACCTCTGGTAATAATTTGTCAAGAAGAGGTAAGGCTGCTAGTGCTCCTCGGGTTCTAACCAGAAAGAGTAGATTTATGAGCACATCTAATGCTGACACTGAAGTTGAAATGGGTACTGTGAGGGATAACATTAATAAATCAACCACAAAGGATCTTTTTTCTTTTTTGGATGGAAAAGAAGATATATTCACTCCAAATAAGGAAAACTTAAGTCCAAATACCTTTCACTTGCGGTTTATGAGAAAGAAAGGTAAGCTAGAAGAAATTAAACATTCCAAGTCACAATGGTCACACAATTCGAAGGCAAATTTTAGTCCCAGCATCTATCCAGCTGAAAGCCTGATTGCTTCAAACAGAGTGAACCAGACTCCAAAAGTAGTCCAAGAGATGAAGCCGCAAAGAAAGCCTCTCGAATGTCATACAAACTTGGCTCATGAGCAAGATACTATGAAATTAAAAAAGAGCAGAGTGGAAAGGGTACCCTTCCAATCACTAATGAACTCTGGAGGCAATCGCAAATCAAAGACTTCTGGTCCTGTTTCTGCTGCAAAAAGCATTGATGATGCAAATAATCGTGGACAGATTTCTGACAACCGCACTAAACCTTCTGTAAGACATAACATATATCATTCTTATTGTGAATGCTTCAAGAGTTCGTTTACAATATATGCTTACATCTGTTTTGTTTGCAGCATATTATTGGAGAGCAAAAGAGGAGCTGGGACATGGTTGTGGACACTGCTTCGCTTCTGAACAAGGAATCAAGGAAAGCTTTGCAGCTTCTACAAGGTCTCAAGGGGACTCGTTTAATCATTCCAAGTTTGGGTAATGAGTTTTAGATCATTATATGCCTTTGTTATCTACTTTGTTTGAAATGTAGTGCTGTTGTTTCTCACAAAAACGGTTCTCACTGACCCTTTGCAATGTCAGTCTTAAGGGAACTGGGCAATATGAAGCAACAATTTAGAATTTTTAGAAGAACTTCAGAGGCTTCTTTGGCGTTGGAATGGATTGAGGAATGCATGAAGAACACAAAATGGTGGATTCATATCCAATGCTCAAAGGAGGAAAGCATGATGATTGAAGAGAGTTGGGCTTTTCCTGGTCCAAAGAGCTCAAAGGAATTTGCTTCAACGACAGTTGAAGATCACATCCTTGAATGTGCTCTTCAACATAGAAGAAAGGAGAATGTTGGACAACTTGTCCTGCTTAGTGATGATGTCACTTTGAAAATCAAATCCATGGCAAAGGTACTTTACTTCCTTCCTCTTTGTTAACTATCTCATAGTAAACTGTCACTCTCTCATTTTCCAAAGTCTTGAAGCTCTCTCTTTAATTGGTGCAGGGGTTGCTATGTGAGACAGTGCAGAGATTTCGCCAAAGTCTAGTGAACCCCTTCTCTGAGAGGTTCATGTGGGTCAACAGCTCTCCTCGAGGATTGACTTGGTCTTTCCAAGATGATGCAGTTTTAAGGGAGAAATATTGTGGAATGCCAGCAAAGGCTGGTTTGAAGCTTATCCCTCAACAGTTTTTGTACTTTCATGTTTAATTTCTTAAGCACCATTGTTTCATTTTTCATTTTTCAAACTTATTCTTAATAAACTCCTATTCTCCTTTCAAACCTCCCTGCATCCAATGGGGAGGGGACAACTTCACGGGTGATCTATGGTAGTTGATATATTGATCAACTAAATGTTTGTTTGTTTCATTATACTTTCTAAAAAATAATATTTTTCTTTGCAGAAATTCTTTTAAAAATTAAAAAAAAAAAAAAACTTGTTTTTCAAAAATAAATCAGTTTAAATACTCACTGAAACAGAGATAAATAGACAGAGAGAATAACTTGAATACTACAAGTTTTATTAAGGGATTTCAATATAAACTTTTTTTTTTCAAGAATTAATGTCACATTAGTGAAATATCCTGGGGAAAAAAAGTTGTGATATACCCCATATTGTTTTTTTTAGCTATTTTATTTTTTTATTACTTGATTTAAATATTCAAGTTCTTGAATAAAAGTATTATTCTTTTAACATTTGATTTTTAAAAACAACTGACATTATGGATCATGTTGATTCCAAAGTTTTTTTTCATCAGGGCCATTTTTTGATGGTAAGCTACTAGAAAAGGAGTTGTTATGACATATAAGAATTACAAGACTGATGCATAATTTTGAACGGAAATCTTTGTCAGCCTTGTGATCCTTTTCAGTTAAACCAGATTATTCGATTCTTTTCAGCTAAACCAGATTATTAGATTAATAGATAAACCAATAGAGAAATCTAAAAAAATAAAAGAGTACAAGACCTCTACGCCGTATTCCATCAACATAAGCAACAATAGACAGCATTTTCCTCAATGTTGCTCGAGTGTTTAGTGCCTGATTAAATCTTTTTAATAACATAGTTAATTTTTCAGAATTGTTTTTATTTTAATTTGTCTTTTTAAAATAAATTAAATTTTTTTTTCCCAAAAATAACTGATACTATAAAAACAGTTAATTTTTTTATATGAAGAGATGGCGAGTACCTGATATTATCTTTACAAATATAACAAACAAAATGTTTATTCCTTAATCAGGGGATAAAGAAGAAACAAAAGATATTATGGAGGGTAACATCATAACAAATAGTCACTACAGATTGTCAGAACTTGATTCACCTCCACATTTAGAAGCATAATTAAACGATCCAGACATAAGAAAAGAGAAAGAACCTTCTGAGTCTTCAAATGGAGGTTGGGAGAATTCATTAAACCCACCAAAGTTACAGCCTTCAAAGTTCAAGGATGAGAAATAATTGATAGGATCATCAATATTACCTTTCACATCATTGATATTTTGAACTCCATTTTCACTTAAAGGATTTGATCCAAAACAGAAGTTCATACTTCCTACCTTACTGTTGTTGGTTCCTTTTTTCTCAAGATCATGCGTCTCGGCCAGTCCTTTAGTGTCATCCAAAGGAATGGCTGGTGTATGGCCTTGGAAAAGAGCAATGTGTCCAAAAAGCTTGTCTTTCCTTGAAAATGTTGTGCCACATGAACAAAGCCATTTATCCTTACCACAGTGTTTCTCATGAGTTTTAAGATCTGCCATGACTGAAAACTTCTTGGTGTTGCATCTGCTGCAAATGTAACTCTTGTCACAGTGTGTTCTTTTGTAGTGGTTTTTGACACATAAGATAGTCTTTAGAGGTTGAAACTTCTTGTGATCCTTGTTTCGCTTGCAGCCAGAATAGGGGCAGGAATACCTCTTGATAAGTGCTGGTTCAGACCCAGCTTCTTTATGTGGTTTTGCAAGAGCTGCCGGAGTTTTGTACTCATCACCGTGGCCTCGCATGTGCATCCGGAGATTTGCATCCCTCTTGAATCCCTTCCCACATATTGTACAGAAATGTGTATGAGGTGCAAGGATTTCTTCTTTTTCCAATTGTAAAATCTCATAGGAACCAGGTGGAAGGTTCTCTCCCTCTTCAACATCTTCTTCATCTTTTGCTTCATGTTCTTCCATATTGTAGTTTTGCTCCATTTCACAATTATTAGGCTGATCATTATGTGTGGACTGATCAAACAATTTGTTTCCACTATTATTTTGTGGCCGAATACCACTACTCGAGCCTGATCCAAAAGGAAGATTCATCCCGCGAAGCTGGCCAAGCTGTCCAGCCAATGGATTCGTGTTTGAAAGGGTGTGCCTAACAGAAGGGAGAAGACTACCTGCAGTAGAGACCAATTGAATAATAATTGATGTAAGATCAGCTGTGATGAGCTGCTGTTCCCGAGTCACGAGCTCATGAGGTTGTCCAAAAGGTTGGCACTTTTTATTAACAATCAAATGCACTAGTTCCTGGAGCTGATGAATCTTTTCTTCGAGGAAGGAAAGGTTATTCAACATCATATTGGGATCCCAATCTTCCATTTTATTGGCTTGTGATGAGTCATTCAATGGAACATTTTCTTGATCAGGGATCTTAATATCTTTGTTAGATTCACCGGGAAGCAAAGACTGGGTTGGAGAGGGTTGGTTGAATTCTTTGAAAGGTGCTTCAATCCTCACCCCATAGAAAGACGGAGGATCTGACGACAAATTCGTCTGTAATCCATTCCCAGGAGAGGTTAAGGAAGAGGACCTTGCCCAGTTGTTACATAAGCTTCCTTTTTGATCCATTTTAAACTATTTCTGAGGAATCACAAGATCCCTACCAATCAAAGGTACACTCGTGTAAAGAACAGGTGATGTACATCAAATATTTTATAAAACTTTAACAAAAGAATAGATCATATCGGATTAGATTATTTACTAAAGATCAAACTCGATGCGACCACTAAAAGGATCTAAATCAACATGATGATGGGAATAAACATATAGATGATCCCACTAGAAAAAATATACATTCAATATAGGTGTCCATGGGAATACAAATATCACATACCATAAGATTGACAATCGGTATAAAGAAAAAAATCACGAAATCAAAATTTCTCTAGCAAATCAATTAACTTTAGATGGCTACATGGCTAATTAGCTAGTAAAAACCAAGGATTCAATTTAGTCAATACCTACACAGTAGTCTCAACTCTCAAGATCAACCTATTCTTCACTTCAGGTATCTTCAGATCCAACTGGATCCAAATTCTGAAATTTCCCCCTCCCAACAAATATTCAAACCATCGTACAATAAGAACAAAGCAAAATCCTCAACCCATCACTCTTCAGTTCTATATGAAGCTGCATATTCTAATGCCCCATTTATAGGTACTCAATAATTAAATCTCTTACAGGGAGAACTGAATAGTTACATACCTAAAGATTCCCCCACACATCCACTCTCACCTCTTGCTCTTTCCAATCATTAACTACCCTAAATCCCAACATATCAAAATTGGCTGCAACTAAATACCAATTCAGATTTTGACCCAAGAACAGTAGGAGGAAAAAAAAAAAGGCAATTCAGAGAAAACCCATCAAAAAATTCAATAAGCCATTCAAGGCACAAATATAAAAAATGAAAAAAAAGGACAAAGGGCAGAAAAAGGAGCATGCTTTTCTGACCAAACCCTAGAACTCAAAGCATCAACAGAAATATATAGAATAAACTAAATCATGGGATGAAAGAACTTACAGTCACAGATTCAAAACTCAAAGGTTGCTCTAACAATCTGACAACACCATTTCTGAGAGAGAAAAAAAAAATAATACGAGAAAAAAAAAATTATGGGATGAGAAAGAAAACATAGGAACTGAACTGAGTCTTATATAAGCAATCTCCATTTACCTAGAAGCTTAACTCTTAACTATGTTCTGTTGTAAAACACGGTAGAACCATGTTTGGTCAACCCCACTATTACTGCCGTCCATCTGTGAGGTCAATGTTGTTTACCCCAAAAGGGGACCCCACACTGGTGGGTCCATTTCTTATCAACTTATTTCCGCATCAATCAATCTCAACCGTTGGTTGGCTTTGATCGTGGTGTTAGATGATTGGAAGATCAATGAGATGAACAGGATAGAGAAAAGACAAAAAGTGTTGAGTTATGTTTGAGATGAAAAGGCCAAAGGGTCCCACATAACCCACCTAGGATGGTGATTCTCTGAAGTTTGGTTTTTCTATAAACATGCATGCATATGCAAATTTGACTTGGATTTTAAAAATAAACAATGTTTTATGGGGTGAGTTGGTGGAAGGGGGGGTTCTTGTGGGGGTGAGTGAAACTGGGGAAAGGGTGTGTGACCTTTCCCAGGAAGCAACGCTCCCTAAAATTAAAGGATTGTTGCTCCTTTTCATGTACTAATAAGGTTCATGTACTAAGGTTCCAAGTTCATGCCTTAATGACCTTGAAAAAATAAACATGGTAACTCGTGTATTGGATTTTTTTTTTTTTAATATTCCAATCAGTTCATTGTTTCGCAATTAATCTGATTCGGGACAGGTCTAGGATTAAGGCTTTAAATTTCTCCCAAAGATAGTACTTGGAGATTCGAATACATGCTCTCACCCCACCTGCTTAGCTCTCATGCGCCAACTGAGCTACCACCATTTGATACGTGTATTGAATTTTGAAAAGTGTAAAACTGATTATTGTTGATAAGAAAATTACAATTTTATAAAATTAAATACAAGTAGTTGAATAACAAATTATAAACTTGTCTCTATTTTTTTTTTTCATTAGTGATATTACTTTGCACTTTTTTTTTTCACATGCATTTTTTGTTATTAAATATTCAGTTTGTAAGGCTACACGTGATACAGAAAAATGAGAGGTACACTCGCATACGCTTATTATGACGGAATTAGAATATAAGAGTCAAAAAAATGAGATGATTCAGCTATAATTGGATAGTGAAAACAACGAAAATTTGAAGTGACGCGTGTATAAATGTGTACGTAACATTGTTGCGAGAGAAAGAGAGTAGTTTAATAGTAAAAGTGAATGCCTGACGTGTGATTAGGTTCAGATACACGAATTTAAGTTCTAGCATTGTTGCAATGAATTTCTTAGCCTCTTAGGTGTAAACACAACTCTCTTTTGGATATGCTTTTCTAGATATTTGTGATTCTGTGAAGCTATTCCACCAAATTCGATGTAATATAAAATAGATTTTGCTTCTTCTTTTTCTTTTTTTAAAAAAATATCTTTGACATGTACGTATAGTGCAAGTGTAGAGCACAACCTTACTTTTTTTTTTTATAAACCAACCTTACTTATTTTAGTTACACTTTTAACATCTCTTTTGACTGAATGCCTTAAGGTTTAGTTTTATTTTAAGAAGTAATAATTGAGATTAGGATCTACTATGTATTAAAAAAATATAATTTTGTTGCTACTCACGTACACATGTTAAAAAAAATGTATTAAAAATGTTTTATACAATTTTTTTTTTCAAAACTGGAAGTAACTTTTGAAATTATATTGGTGCTTATTGGAAGACTTGCGCGAGATTTGCGTTTCTTGTTGTGGTGATATATTGTGAAATAAATTTGAAATACTTCTCTAATAAGATTTGACTTAATACAGGTTTATTTTATGATAAATGAATTATTTTTGCATTCAACTTTGACTCTATGAGTTTTTTTTTTTTTTTTTTTAGTAAAAATATCCATTGCTTTGGATGAGAAATAGAAGTAACAAATTTTGAAAAGTCTACACATAGGACCCATTACCATTAGCCAGCTGGTATGAGTCCCTCACCTTCCTTCTTTCTTAGAAATTTCCTCTCCACCACTTAATTGGGATCCGAACTCTCCACTCTCCAATAACTACAATTTTATTTTTATACATTATTGGCTACTCATACAAATTAGTTCATCATGTCATATCTATATTACTTTAGCAATATTCCCATTAATGACTAAAGTATACGAGCCTTTGAAAAACTAAGCTTTTGAAAAAAATATATATCAATTTATCGGTACTATTAAGAAAACCGTAAGGATAAAATTGTGTACAAGAATTATCTTCACTTCACACTTCCTAATCAAGTTTATCTGGTAGTATTTTTTGGTACTATTAATATTTGGAACTTATTCATTGAATCCATTGTTCCAACTAATAGCAAGCTGTCACATTCTGAAAGATCTATTTTTGTCTTCTTCAAGCTTGTTGAAGTGTGTTGATCGATCTCCATTATATAAACAATAATAAACCGTCGAATGCTCGTGCCTTGATTTGTAAAAGCCAATCAAATCGTTTTCTTATTTTTGGAGATAGAGATTCGAATTGAATAATGAGGCCGAGAAGTCGCGGCAATAGGAGAACTCCAAGTAAAGGTGTATCTTTCGTGGGATAGAACGAAGTGACATAATTCATCGTTTCTTGTGAATTATCTTAGGTTTTGTGTTTTTCCACATAAAATAAAATTATTTTCTGCAATACAAAATTAAGAGTTTTAGGATTTAAAAAATAAAATAAAAGACATTTAAAAGAAATTCATGTTACTAGATAAAAATAAAATTATCAAAATACCCGTTATCTTTTTCTCTAAAAATATTATTATGAGATTGTAGCGGATAATTTTAACACTTTCCTGATTATTTTTTTAGTATGAGTTTGTTTTAATTAACAAAATTCAAACATCCTCATAATTAGGGATTAAATTGGGTTGGGTTTTTCCTTAAATAGATTAGGTCTGATTTGATCTATTAAACTTATGTAGGCCCAAATTATATTAATCTTACCTATATTTAAAATAAAAATATTAGTAGGTATTTAATAATTAAAATAATATTATTTTATTATTCAAAATCATTAAAATAATAATTTTATTTAAAATAAATAATATAATATAGACTGACCCCTCCTCTAGGTTTATAGATCCGACATTTAAAAGAAAGTCTATAACTTACTTTCTAAATAAATTTTTTTAAAAAGAAAGTCTTTTTTACTATAAGTAATAGGCCAAATCTAATCTGATATAAGTTGGGTTATATAATTATATGACCCATTTACATCCTAATCATAAAGATATATATATTTAAGCTACCTCACCCATTTACATCCTAATCATAAAGATATATATATTTTCCCCCTTTGTTTTTAGCAAGTATAACCATAACCTGTAACCATATTCTAGTAGTACAAAATGGAGGCCCCGATCCAGAACATAGCCATCAATGATTTCGAGAAAAATGATTTAAGCAATGACGAAATGAGAGGATCACTTTCACAATGCATGATAATGACAATTTATAAAAGAAAAAAGAAAAAAAGTTTAACACGTGAATACCCCATCAGCACCAAAGTAGAGGCTTTTCTAATCCATTTGAGAATTGACCACTGACCCTCATTTCAACCATTCCCAGCAATGGTCTACCTCAACTACATCAAACCAACCAAAATTTCTTCGAACACAACCAAGTGACTCATTAAAAACTGTGTATTTAAATTTAAGTGTGCCATATTCATAGTGTTATTTGATGCAATGGTATTCATTTCTCTTTTGATTTGATAGGAACCCCTTTGTACATTTGAACACGATCCTTCAAAGCATCTCTTCTAGGCCTAGCCATCTTGTTGTTAGGATCAAATAGTAGAACTTCTTCAAATGCTTTCAGAGCAAGGTTCAATTCTTTTTTATTCTCATAGGCATCACCAAGATTGTTCCATGCTGTGACATATCCTGGTTGAAGCTTTACAGCTGTCTCAAACTGAGCAATTCCTTTGTCAATCTTCCCATCACGGATATAGCTGACACCAAGAGCATTGTAAACCTATATTTCATGGATTGGATGTCATCATTACCAAACTAGTTGTTAACAAGTCATATCACAAGAGGCCCATAATGATATAATTGTATAACTAGAATCCAACAGCATAGTGATGCTATCATTCTCCCATTTTCAAAGTAAATTCAAAATTCACCAATATATAATTTAATTTGTTAGAGGGCGAGCCTTGGAGCAGCAGTAAAGTTGTTCCTTGTTGACCGAAAGGTTACGGTTTCGAATCCGGAAAACAGCCTCTTTGCAAAAATGCAAAGGTAAAGTTGCATACAATAGACCCTCACCTCTATCCTTGCAAGTTGAGGAGTCTTGTGCGCCGGAATTTGCCCATTTTATAATTTAATTTATTAGCAATCAAACAATTATATATCAAATACATCTAACCTGGGCAAGATCCTGATTATCTCCGTCCCATTTCTCAATTGCTTGAAGCAAGAATTTGGTAGCAGCTGGGTAAAATTTCCTCCTTAACATCACTGCACCAAGTTCAAAAAGCTCGGTTGCACTTGCATCGCCACTTCTTACTTGCTCCTGAGATGGTGGAAGAAAATGAGAAAGGAAAAAGGATCATAAAACAACTCTTTTGTATAATCTTTATTATGGTACCAACGACCAAACCAGAAAAAAGAAATAATCACATATGGTCTGATATGTTTCAGGTACGCTAATACCATATGTTTTGTTCATGAGAAACATTTATTAATCCATAGGACCAAAAGGAAAAGGCATAGGCTCTTACTTGCAACTCTTTGGCAGAAAGGTCAAGTTCTCTGCGGACAAGAACTTGGCGAATCACAAAGTAAGTCCCAGCACCCAACAAACCCAATAACAATAGCACATATAATAGTTGGATCCCAAAATCAAACAACTCTCCAATCTCATATATCTCATTTATCTTCACCGAGTTGCTTGCGTATGAAACATCAGGAGAAATCATTGATATAGTTTGTCCTAACAAGAATGCTGAAACCCATTTGGATGACCTTCCCTCATCTTCAATATCCTCGGTTGTAAAGTCATTCACTGAAAATCCACCAAGAAAAAATTGAATAAGGATGTCTCAAGTGACTAATGCAACTTAAAAACAATATTGAAGATTTAGAATTAGCTGACATTTGCCCAAATGTTTGAACCAAGTTCAGCACAATGCATAGAATTAACAAGGTACACAACTTTTTTGTTATTAATTTTACTTAATTAGTAATCTGAATATTAAGAACAATCCATACAATTAAATTTCATGGAAATATCACAATTCTATTTGCCACCTAGAGCTAGGGTTGGCAAAAAGGAGCCAAACTGTCGGGTTGGCTCGTAACCCGCCAAAAATGAGCCGGGTTGGGTTGGCAAAAATGAGCTGTCAACCCGAGCCAACCCGACCCGATCCAGCTCGTGAAAAAACGAGCCAACCTGCAGGTCAAACGAGCCAGTTTGCGGGTTGAGTTTTTTTTTTATATAAAAAATTACAAAATATAATATACAAAAATGGACAAAACCCACATATGTTATCATCATTTTTCTTCCTTCTCTAAACCTAAGTCCCTAATCTTCTCACATCCCTGCCATTTTTATATTGTAAGGCTGTGCTGGCTCTGTTTGGTTCAAATATCTTATCCACTTGGTAGCAAGTGGTTCTGATTGTTTTTTGATGTTGATGCAAATTTGTTATGAAGAAAATTAGAAACTAAAATATTTTGCTTTTATTTGTCATTTTGTAACCCTTTATTTTTTAGCTGATGGAAGTGCATTAATACTACATGATCATTTAAATAGGCTGAAAACGAGCCAACCCGCGAGCAATTTTCGAGCCAACCCGCGAGCTATTTTTTCAAGTCAACCCACGAGCCATATTTTTGAGCCAACCCTAACCCGACTCGTTTTTCCAGGTTGCATGCGGGTTGGGTCGGGCCGGGCTGGGTTGGCCCGTTTTGCCAACCCTACCTAAAGCTGTCAAATTGGGTTGAATCCATTCCAACTGTTTGGCCCTTTGCACCCTTCGTAAAGACAGGTTCAGTCCATAAATTTTTACCCATCTCCCTTAACCAATGGCTGAGGTGGATCAAGGTGGGTTGGCTCTCTTACTCAGCAAAGATTTTAAAATCTTTTTATGACAGTTAACATGGCCAATTATGCAGGTTTACCCCTAAGCCTGTTTAACAAGCTAGCCTATATTTACTTTTATGACTTATTCAAGTATTTTTCTTATTTTGAATCAAAAAATTTGTTTATACTTTATACTAGTAAAGAAGAGTTATACTTTGGTCTTTTAAAAATAATTTATATTTGCTATGACTATTTATTTGTTTTTTGATAGATTGAACTATTTAACCCAAGAATCTAAAATAATGGGTTTGGTTAGACTATTGGCCAAACTGCAAATAAAGAGGGTCACCCAACCCATTCATTCACCCATCCCCAGATCCATGATTGGTCATGGATGGTTGGTTGCACCTATCACAACCACAAACTCAAAAAACGTCCATTACTAAAACAAATGAATAAGAGAAACGGAAAGGGGGAAATCAAATTACAAAAACAAAATCCGTTATATACTTTAAATAAGTGAAATTAACATCGATTAAATCAAGTCCATTAGTAAACAGTCAGACACAGACAGGCACCTTTTCAACTAGCAAAAAAGGAACATCCATATCACTAACATTATATACAATAATGTAATTAACCTAGGGACTTTGGTAAATGTAAATGCATAAGAATGTTGTAATAATTAGTCCTGTAGTTGACACAGAAAACTTCATGATTATTTTCCTTTATGTTTTCTTAATCTTGGCATAATAGTGGAGTATTTCTTGATCATTATATAGATACAGTGCTTCAGAGATTTATCAAAATTTGAGCATGATAACATCAGATAATCAGATGGTCAGTATCTACAAAACCAACAGCATGCAGGAGAGTTTGATATCAGCAAAACCATATACATTTTTACAATTACACAATTTGTCATTTTTCTATAAAACACATGACACCAATTCACTCATGGTACGCCATAACATATTATGAATAAGAAAATTAAAAACAGGGAACAGGGAATTACTCTTGGATTGTTTTGTGATAAGGGTATTGATGGAATCCATTGGCATTTCCCTTTGAAACACCTGTCTTCGTCCATAATGGAAGAAAAACTTAGTATCCAGAACTCGAGGTGTGAACATAAGGCATGAACAATGAGAATACTTCAATATTAAACTAATAATGGTATTTGGAATGAAGCATTAGACAAGACCAAGTCTTTGAGTTATATTTTTTCAGGAAAATAGAAGAGAAATCAATGCATTAATAGTAACAGTAAGAAAGAGTGAGCGGATGAGAATTTTAAGGGAAAGATGGAACACAAGATTCATTATATCACTAGAGCTAATAACATGCTTAATTTTGCTGTAAAGAAGGTAAAAGTAAAACAACCTGAAGCACAATCCTGCTCTTCATTGCATCAAGGTTGTCTCCATATAGAGTGGTTCCTGTTTGCTGAATTCTAGAGGCTTTCATCTTTCTGCAAATAATGCTTCAGGTTAACAATCATCCATGCATCATACTGAACCACTAAAGAAACAAGACATCTAAAAGGGTAACAAAACTGAATGCCTTGAATATATAAATATGTAACACACACTATATATCTAGGAATTCATTTCCCTTCCTACTTCTACAAAAACCATTCAATTTTAACATCCCAAAAAACAACTTGAAACTTGGGAAAAGAAAACTTAATAGCCAAAAACACAATCCAATACTCTCATAAACAACATCAAAGGCTAACAAGTTTTAAATGAAGCATTGAAAAAAGCCAAAAGAAGCACCCCCATGAATCGATTATTATTCAAGCTTTAATATTTTTTCAACCAAGAGGCAAAAATGGCATAAAATTGAACACTTTTTGGTCAAAGTATAGAGAGATAGGAAATGAGATTACTTTACAGAAAAAGAGTAACCATGAGGAGCTGAGGATTGGGAAGGCCACGAAGAAGTAAGTTTGCTAGGGAATTGGTTGCAGATAAGGGTAAAGGGAGCAGATTCATTGATGGGTTTGGTGATAAATTTGGATGGGATAAGAGTGGAAAGAGAAGGAGGAGAAGAAGAGTATGAGAAAACGAGGAAGTGAGTGGAAATGGAACCACCCCTCATATCTTCTCTTCTTTTCTCTTCAGCTTCTTGCGCTGTTCCTGTTTGAGTTACAGAGGTTATCTTGCGATTGTGCCACCTCGGACGGAAAATAACACCGTTGCATCACGTTCCATTTATCCTTATTAATAATATAGATATATAATAAAAATACCTTTTACTGGAATTTATCTAAATATACCCGCACTGTGTCTTTGCTCTTATTGCACATTCTTCTAAACTATAAAAAGAATAAAAAACAGAGTTTTTATGCAACTATTAGGGAAAAACTTTGTCATCTCATATCATTTGTAAAGACGTTTGTTATTTTTTCATCAAAACAAGACGTTTGTTATTTTAAATAATATATATATATATATATTGGTGTTTTATATTCTTTCTTTCACAAAATTAGAAATAGAGAGTGAAATAAAAAATATTGCAAAGGAGAGAAATGTAAAAAAAAAAAAAAAATCTAAACTAAAATATGTTCTTTCACTTGATATAACATAAAAGGATTTTATGAATATAACGTCGGATGACACTTCTTGAGTCATGTCATAAACATATAAATATGAGAAAATATTTATATTTTTAAATTATACAATTTATATCCTTTCACTCTCATAAAGAGGTGGGACCAATACCTTTATTTTTTTGTCAACTTTCTCCTCTTTCATCTATCTCTTTCTCTCTTAAAATGCCATAATTTTACATCATTTAAAATGATTTTTGGGAAAAATATCTCTCAAGTCACTGGAGATAAAGTTATGAGTTTAAAATAACGTCATTTTGAATTATTTTACAAATATATTATAATTATAAAAACCATCGCGAGTAATTTTGAGTTTAATAAAGATAATTTTATGTTGGGAGAAATACTTTACCCGTAGGGGCCGTTTGGTAACTTTTCTGACTTACTTTTAGGGGCTGTTTGGTACGTGGATTAAATTTGGATCCATGGGAAAATAACATTGGGAAGCATAATATGCCATGTTTGGTATCAAAAAATGGGGAAGTTTCCCGGGTAGCACAGTCTCCCGTTTTTTCCTTTTGTGTGTTAAGATTTGTACGGCTAGCTTCACAGGAAGACCAGAGAAAATGTGGAATAGTTGGCTGCCCGGGCATATGAAAAAGGAAGCGCAAAAAGGTGGACCAAAATAACCTTCTTTGGTTCTACTATTTGTGAACAAATGGAGTTGGTGGCTTGATACGGTAGCAGTTCGTGAAAATGGCAGCAAGAGCTCCCTTTATTACCTGTGGTGGTAACTGAGGACGAAGAAGGTGGTAACAATGTATTCACAACGGCGCCATCAAACACTGTTAGTCGTTCGAAGTCTGATCCAAGACTTATGAAGCGGTTGATATGAAGAACTATATGAGCTATTTCAATGAATGTGGTTGCTGTTTGGTACCCAGATCCGCTTCTCGTATGTGGTTGATAACTTTCTCACACAGATTTGTTTCATTTTGTCTTCAACAACATTGATTAGAATATTTGAATCAATTGGCAAAACTCGGGTTATTTTGGTAAAAGAACCCACATTCCCATTGATATTTCATATCCAACCAAACACAAATTCAGTAAAATTAACTTAATTTTCCTAGGAAAATATGGGTCTATTAAACAGTTTTTTAGTAACATTCCAGTAAAATATATTTCCCATTATATTCCAGTAATAATTATTTCCCGGATTAAAAAAAAAATCTCTTGTACCAAACCTCCCCTTATTTTTTCCTCCAAAACTTAGTGAATAGTAGCACCAAACCTAAACAAAACACTGAGACGTTATGTTCACCGGTAAGGTGGTTGAAACCTCCGTCTTCTTTCGATGAATCCGAGGAAACCCCTTTTTTAGTTAACACTTAAATAACTCACACAGTCTCTCTCTCTCTCTCTCTGTGTGTCTGTGTCTGTGTGTGTAAAACTTATTCTTCATTTCTTCTTCTTCTTCCACATTCCATGGCTCAGCTTCTTCAGACTCCGTTCATTCCTTCCTCCTCCGCCCTCCGCCGAAACGGCATTATTCCCCAACGGAGAACGACAAGACCCCTCGTCGTTCGGGCGAAGATCCGGGAAATTTTCATGCCGGCGCTCAGCTCCACCATGACCGAAGGCAAAATCGTGTCGTGGATCAAATCCCAAGGCGACAAGCTCTCCAAAGGGGACAGCGTCGTCGTCGTAGAATCCGACAAGGCCGACATGGACGTCGAGACCTTCTACGACGGCTACCTCGCAGCCATCGTCGTCGAAGAAGGCGGGGTCGCCGCCGTCGGATCTCCCATCGCCTTCCTCGCCGAGACGGAGGACGAGATTGCTCAAGCCATGTCCAAAGCTCAATCACATTCATCTTCTTCTTCCTCACCCTCACCCTCACCACCACCACCACCATTGGAATCTCAACCGGAGGAGGTTGTGGTTGTCAATAATGTGGCTCCCGTTTCTCCGGCGAAGGCTCCGGCAGTTTCTTCGAGACATCCGGCGTCGGAGGGAGGGAAGAGGGTGGTGGCGTCGCCGTATGCGAAGAAGCTTGCGAAGGAGTTGAAGGTGGAATTGGGGAAAATCGTTGGGAGTGGACCAATGGGGAGGATTGTAGCCAAGGATGTTGAAGCATTTGCAAGTAGTGGTGGTGTTGGTGTTGGTGTTGATGTTGGTGTTGGTTCTTCTGAGAGTGTTGAGTTGGGAAGTGTGGTTCCTTTCACGACAATGCAGAGTGCTGTGAGTAGGAATATGGTGGAGAGTTTGGGGGTTCCCACTTTCAGAGTTGGTTACACCATCTTCACTGATGCGCTTGATGTTCTCTACAAGAAGGTCAATTTTTTTTAAATGCAATGCATCGAACATTCTTCTTTTGGTTTTCTACTATTGTTGGTTTGGCTATATCATGTGGATAATATTGGTTTTCATTTCAATGCTTGTTTTTTGTTTTTCTCTTGTGTTGTGCAACGTTGCAATGACATGTTTAATGCACTGCGTAGGGTGGCCACGTCATTGTTATAGATCATTCATGCTTGTTTTTTGGACTATGCTTGGTAATGTTGCCTTTAGTGATTCACACTTACCGCCAAAAAAAAAGGGTGAAGAAAAGAAAAACAGGAACTTAAATACTTTGCTGTTTGTATGCAGTAGTAGTACTAAGCGTGAATGTTCTAGCACAAAGTAAATACCATATATTCTTAACTCTATTAACTGGACCACTCTTTCTATGATATGTTTGCAACGATTATATTGGATAGAAAGTGGTTCTGTTATTAGAATATTTCAACCTTTTCGTATTGGTCTTTGGCTATTGTTTGCTAATGCATTCATAGAGTCAGATTAGGATTAAATATCTCAGGTCAATGATTTATGTATTTATTTTATTAAATGATATATATTATGACTATGCTTGCTACTAGATGATGAATATCACAATGGTTCTTTGGAGATTTCAGTGACTTTGTGTCTAATATGTAATGACACTTTATCCAATTTAAGAATTGACTACTATGTATGCTTACTTTGGAGTTTGGATGGCTTTCTTGGGACTTGTGATGAATGGGTAGTTTAGTCATTGACAAAACCAAATGCAAGGATTCAGGATCTTCATAGAACACAAAATGGATAAAAAAAAGCTGGGAAAGAAATTTGTTACCAAGTGTAACTAATGAGTTTTTTATTTTTTTTTGGTAAACATGGAGGGCCTAGCCCAGAAAAACTAAAGAGAAAGCTGATGCATGCTGGAGGACACATGCTCCATCGGCAGGTACTTACAAAAGTCACTCCAAAAAGGAAAAACACTAACAGGGGGAGAGGGGAAATACATCAGCTCACCACCCCTGCAACTAAAGCCAAACTTAGCCAGACTATCAGCACAAAGATTAAACTCCCTAGGGACATATTCTAGATGAATATAATCAAAGGTTTGCAAAGCACTATTTAAACTGCTCAACAAAGGGGAAAAATCAACATTAGCCGACAGAGGATCAGCACACAAAAGAGCTTCCTTACTATCACTACCAATCCAAACCTTGGAGATCTTCAAATCCACAGCCAGCTTTAGGCCATGAATAATACCCCAAATCTCTGCTTCCAGGGGAGAACAAATTCCAATGTTATAGGAGAAACCCCCCACCCAATCACCACGGTCGGAACAAACAACACCACCACAGGACCCCACCTTAGAGACAAGATTAACAGCTCCATCAACATAAACTCTAAAAGAATCCTTCTCAAGCTGTTGACAAGGGATTCCATAAGCTAGGGGAGACTCCTCCTTAAAAGCAAAAGGATCATCAACATTCCGGTTCATGTCATGAAGATAGCAAAGAATTCTAGTAGTAGGATCACTAGGCCAGGAGAAAGACACATCATGAACCACACGATTCCTCCACTGCCACAAGTGCCAGCATGCAACAAAAAAGAGTTCTTTCCAAGGCTGCCAAAGGTTAGAAGAAAAAGGCTTAGAAATATTAAGTCTAAACCAATCCAACCCATCAGCCAAAAGAAAAGAACTTGGAATCCTGCCAACGAAGCAGCCATCCCAAAAACCCCTAGCACCCTTACAATCCCTTAGCACATGCATAATTGTCTCCTCACTAGACAGACAGATAGGGCAAAGAAATTCCCCACCACTCCAAGAACAAGTTAAGCTTCTAACCGGAAGCTTATTAAGACAGGCTAGCCATAAGAACACAGCAATTCTATAAGGCCCTCTCCATTTCCACAAGCTAGACCAAATCTTGTCCTTTCCCACAGCTGATTCCGTAAGTTGACAGTAAGCATTCCTAACCAGAGATTTGTTAGGAGTACTCCTTTTCCAACAGATCCAATCATCAGATTTACAAGGATCAGGAGGAGCAATCTTCTTCAACTTATTGAGGGAGTCTTCATCAAGATACTGCGTTAACAGAACCCAATCCCAATCACCAGTTAAAGAGTCCACCAGATCACAAACTTTCAGATCCATGATAGATAAAGGGGGCTTGACACTAGCTAAATCAAATAACTTAGCCTGCCAATCACCCCAAATATCCAACCAGAAGAAAATGGACTCACCATTACCAACCACCCAGAAGAGATTCTGAGCTAATCTAGCTCTAGCAGAACATATACTCTTCCACAAAACAGAGTCACTGTTTTTAACAATCAGACCCCTTTTCGGGTCCTACTGCCTACCATACTTCCCAAGGAGCACCTTTGCCCAAAGGCTATCTTGATCAGAAATAAGATGCCAAGCAATCTTCTGCATAAAAGCTTCATTATGGAGCCTTAGATTAATAATACCAAGCCCTCCACACTCCCTAGAGCTACACACCTTATCCCAGGCCACATAATGAGCTCTTTTCTTCTCATCAGTATCACCCCAAATAAAGCTTCTTTGAATCTTCTCAATCTCATTGCACACATGAATAGGAAGAACATTATTCTGCATGTGGAAGACAGGAATAGCAGACAGAACACTTTTAGCAAGGGTAATTCTACCAGCCATAGACAAACACTTAGACTTCCAACCCTGAAGCCTATTTTGAACTCTAGCAATGACATCAACATAATGGTCTCTTTTAGCTCTCCCATGTCTCATAAGAGCTCCTAAGTATCTACCAACACTCCTGACTTTTCTGAAGCCACTCACATTCGAAATTGAGTCCCCAGTCACCTGATCCACATTCCTAGAGAAGAAAATGCAGGATTTATCCATACTAATGCTTTGACCAGACATCTTGGAGAAATTAGACAAACAATTAGTAATGCAATCCAGCTGACTTAAGGAAGCTTCAGCAAAAAGAATGATGTCATCAGCAAACATCAAATGGGAAACAAGAGGGCCAGATCTACCAGCCTTAATAGGCAGCCAACTCTTCTTCTCCACCTCATCCGAAATCAAGTGAGTCAATTTTTCCATACAAAGGACAAAAAAGTAAGGGGAAATAGGGTCCCCTTGCCTAATTCCTCTCTCAGAAAAGAAACCAGGAGTTCTAGACCCATTCCACAGGACTTCAAGAAAAGGACTAGTGACACACCCCATTATGGCAGCAACTAAGTCAGAAGGCAGATTCAACTCAACCAGAACAGAATTGATGAAGCTCCAACTAAGCTTGTCATAAGCTTTCTCTAAATCAATCTTGATAGAAAAGAAACTCTTCCTGCCTCTCATCTTATGCATAGCATGAATCAACTCATGGACAATTATAATATTATCCTGGATATGTCTTCCAGGCACAAAGCTGACTTGGTTAGGAGAGATAAGGTCATTGAGAAGAGGCTTCAGCTTATTAGCCAGGATTTTACTCAGACCTTTATACACTGAGTGTAATTAATGAATTTCTCAGCTAAATAAAAGGAAAAACGCTAGCCATGTATGATTATATGTTCTTCATGAAGTTGTTATTTTTACATGCTGCAGGCCGATTAGGATACTTTGATATCTTCAGTTTTTCATATTATTCTGAGTACCCTGGACTTCTGGATTCATGCCCAAACTGTTAATATTTCGTTATTGATTGATTCTATTTTACGAAATATCAGATCAAGTCAAAGGGAGTTACTATGACAGCGTTACTTGCCAAGGCTACAGCACTTGCGCTGGTTAAACACCCTCTTATAAACTCTAGTTGTAGAGATGGTAATAGCTTTACATATAATAGCAGCATCAACATTGCAGTTGCTGTGGCGACAGATGGCGGACTGATTACACCAGTGCTTCAGGATGCTGATAAGGTTTTTTATACTCTATTTTGAGCAGCTTCTAATTTCTTTCCTTCTAATATAAGATGGTGCTTAATTGTAAAAGGGTATATTTGATGTATGTGGTAGGTTGATGTGTATTCATTGTCAAGAAAGTGGAAGGAATTGGTTGATAAGGCCCGGGCCAAGCAGCTGCAACCTCATGAATACAACACAGGTATAGTAATTGCATATTTATATTTTACTGGGATTTTTTTTATCTCAATGAGTTTTCCAGTTTATCGTAGAATCCTTAAATTTTGTAGGTAAGGATTAGGATATTGATACTGAACTTAACATTAATATCATCAGAGTCTATCACTATATACATAAGATTTATCTTAGTCCAAAAGAAAGGAATGGCTCAGAGCTTTCAAAGATGAATGACATTAGTTGATTTCATGATTGTTATGGGCTATTGTTCTAAAGTTTAATTCCAGTCTGAAAATTGGATTATGATGCTCTGATGGATTATCATCTATTGTCTAAACTTTTCCTTTTGCTGCTACAATTCATAGAATTTTAAAGGCTATACTTTCTTGTTATTATTCTGTGATATTCTTTGCAATTTACTGGAACTTATGGTGCTGTTGGTGGCCCATTTTGTGTGGACTATAAAGTGCTGGCTAGTACAATTCTACCTGATATATTTGTTTTTATTGTTTCTGATATGGGGATCTCTTGAAGAAGCAAGATACAGATTTGTCATTTTTTTTTTTTTGGTATAACCTGGAGTATCCCCATTCAACCTCCTCCGGTCACCTTGTCCTAGGGGTACGGCCCTGTAGACTAGCCCCTTCATTGGAACAGCGGATGCATTGAGCTTCGCTACCGGAGGAAGGATGAGACTAATCCCCCAATCGAGGAGGGAGGCACATCCTCTGGCCCCCAAAGATTTTCCAAGAATTTGCTTGAGGCAAGGTTTGAACCCCTAACTCAAGCAAACTCTTAGGAGCTCAGTTGCCAACTGAGCTACCCTTGGGGTTCAGATTTGTCATATTTACCTAAGGCTTTGTTTGGGAGTTTAGAAGGAAAGGGAAGGAATGGGATCCAAGGGGGAGGGAGGGGAAGGAAGGGAAGGGAATACGAGGGTATTCCCTTCCCTTGTTTGGGAGTTAAAAAAGGGCAAAGGAGGAAAATGGAGGGTTAATGAGATATTTTTACCATCTTACTTATTTTTAAAATTAATATAATATTATATTTTACAAACTAAATTAAGTTTAAAATTTCTAACAAAATTATTTATGTACTTTTCACAATATTTAAAAAGATAATATTTTTTATGAAATTTCAACGCTGCAAGCTACGAAAATTGTCACAAATTTTTTTCGTCAGAATACACTTCGTCGAAAAGCGACAGAAATTTTTCTCCGATGAAAATTTTTACCAAAATAAATTTTCTATCAAAATTTAGTTTCTGACAAAAGTTTTGACGAAAATCATTTCCTCCATGAAATGCTTTAAACGAAAAAAAATATTTCGTCACAAATTTTGACGGAATATTTTTCGTTCAAAATTTCGATGGAAATGTGTTCTGATGAAAATTTTGACGGAAATTGTTTTGTCAAATATTTTGAGGGAAATGTTTCATTCGAAACTTTCGACGAAATTTAGATTCAGTAAAGAATTTTGACAGAATATTTTTTCCGTCAAACATTTTAATCGAAATATTTTTCGTCACTTTTTTTTACGGAAAAATTTTATGTTGAAATTTTTTGACAGGAATGTGTTCCGTTGAAAATTTTGATGGAAATATTTTTTATCAAAAAATTTGACGCAAATATTTTCCTTCGAAAATTTTAGATGAAAATGTGTTTCCTTAAATATTCGACTGAAAATTTTTATCAAAAAATTTAGCGAAAATATTTCCGTAGAAAATTTTTGACGGAATGTAAATTCTGTAAAGAATTTTGGTGAAACTTTTCGGTGGAGATGTGTTTCGTCAAATTTTGGACGAAAATATTTTCGTTGAAAGTTTCAACGCAATTTAGTTTCGTCAATAGTTTTGACTGAATTCTTTCCCATAAAAAAATTATGTCAGTGATTATGACAAAATTTTGTTTCGTCTTTAGTTTTGACGAAATTTTTTTGACGTATGTGATTTTCATCAAAAATTTCATCATTATTTTTGACGAAATATTTTTCGTCGATAAATTTTGTCGGTAAATTTTGTCGGTATTTGAGACTTTTCTAATAATGTCACGTTTAAAAATGATTCACATTTATGTAATTTTTACATTTTAATGCTAAGGGTAGATAAGTAATTTTTAATATTTCCCCCCTCAAACCCCCCAAATTGGGGGAACTTTAATTTTAGGAAGAGGAGGGTTTAGTAAAAATCCCCAATTTCTTCCCCTCCTTTTTTTAAACTCACAAACAAGGGGAGGGCTTACTAAAACCCTCCCTTTCCTTTCCCTCCTAAAACCAACTCCCAAACAAAGCCTAAAGGACGGGGTATATTATGTCCTTTATATGGTTGTTGAACTCTGGCATTCAATTGAGCCAAATTAAGGACACACTCTCTCTCTCTCTGATATTTCCTCCCTCATTGTTCGCTTTTGTTTTTTCTACCACCGACCCCAATTAATTTGGGATAAAGGTGATGTTGATGTTGATGTTGATTGTTCGCTTTTGTTTTTCTAGGTACTTTCACTCTTTCCAACCTGGGAATGTTTGGTGTTGATCGCTTTGATGCTATTCTTCCACCTGGAACTGTGAGTATTCTAACTTGTTTTCAAATTAGAACAGTGATGGACAACATGAATGTGATCATTCTCTGGATTTATTTGTTGTATAGGGAGCAATAATGGCTGTTGGGTCATCACAGCCAACTCTTGTGGCTACCAAGGATGGTCGCATTGGAAAGAAGAACCAAATGCAGGTATGAGAGTCCAGGCATTTATATATCTAAGATCATCACTTATTTTATTTTATTTTTGTTAAAGAAACGCAAATCCAGGCCCAGACTTCTGTTTTCTTGTAATTGAAGAAATGCAAATTTGCAGGTGAATGTCACAGCAGATCATCGAGTAATCTATGGTGCTGATCTTGCTTCATTCTTGCAAACGCTGTCACAGATTATTGAGGACCCTAAAGATCTTACTTTCTAGTCTCCATTACCTACATTCTAATGGCACATTTTCTTGTTAAAAAAAAATGAAAAACGTTTCTTTCTGGGTATGATTCCTCTCATCATCATGGTTATGGGTTATTGATTGTTGACAAGCCGAAATTGAGGAGCCAATTAAAGAACAGGAGCAGTGTTTTGAATAGAAAGGCTAGCGAGTTGGCCTATTTGATTGTGTTCTGATTTTTTTGTTCTTAAAGCTGTTTTGTAAAATAGTTATTGAAACAGTTGTTTTCTATATTTTTTCTTTTTGAAAGTTAAAAACCAAAACAGAAAACAAAAACAACTCAGACATGTTCTCTAAATTTGATTTTAAAAACATAAAATCAGTTATAGTTTTCAAAACATTTTTTACAAAACAAGTCTTGTCAAACGAGTTTTTTTGTTCTGAAAACTAAAAAATTGTTTTCCAAAACAGAAATCAAACAGAGTTCTCAAATGAGATTTTCTGTCAAATGTGCCATTTTCATTTTTCTTTAATGCTGTCTGATTATAAATTCTTAAATTTTTGTCTGTTCATTACTGTCTAATAATCTGCATTATTTGTGTAAGCGTGATTTTTTTTTTATAAATTCCCTGTCTAGAAAAAAAGATTGAAAAATGATAATGTTGCTTACAGAAAACCTGTGAAATCACCTTTATCTATTCTATCCTACCTTGCTGTCTAAGACACCACTATTCGGGCCTATTCCTGTGGAGTGGAGTACACTGGGATTGCTAGTTTGTTACTGCACAAAAACTGGGGGGTATCTTTCCTTAGTTTCTTAATTATATGTATTTCATTATAATCTTAAATATTTTATCTTTTAGTTTATTTTTAAAACTTTACTTAACTAATTATATATTTGTTATTCATTTTTCAAAAAAATAAATTAAGTTTACATATCTTTATTTTCAGTCTAAACGGATACTTCACATAAGAAGAATTTTTACATATATGAACAACTTATATTAAAAATCTTATGTTGATCTCATTTGCTATTTAAATCGACGTAGTAGGGATGGTACAAATCTTCTATTACAGCAGATATAGAATTTAAGCATTATTATAAATAAAGAATAGATGGAAAAAAAATTGAAAAAGAAAATATTGCATTTAATCGTTATGAAATTAACATTGATAATAGGGACAGGATCATCTTACACCGGTGTAAGAATTATAAGTCTTATACCAAATCTTAACCATTAATTTTTTGCATTTAACGGTTGAGATTTATTAGGTCTCACTCATTAATTAATTTTTAATTTCCAATAAATCTCAACCATTGGATGCACGGAAATCAACGGTTAAGATTTGGTGTAAGATTTTTTATTCTTACACCGGTGTAAGTTGATCCTATCCCTTGATAATAATAATGAATAATAAATTTCAAAGAGTGCCAAATACTTGTTTGTGTGTGACAAATTTTGGGTCCCCGAGTTCTTTTCGGTTATTTCAAGGGGACTTTGACCATTTTGCCATTGTTCATCATTTTATTTACCAAAATGCCACGCGAACAGTAAAAATTACCAAACTGCCACGCTGGGTAATTCGCTGCTGCCTGTAGCGAATTAGGTCTGCTGACGTGTCGTCCCCTCACTGGACCACGTAATTCGCTACACAGTGTAGCGAATTACGTGGTCAAAAGGTCTGTCCGGTCAGACACCTCAACGACACGTGTCATCTCCTCACTGGTCCACGTAATTCGCTACACAGTGTAGCGAATTACGTGGTCAAAATGCTGCATGATCAGACACTTTAATGACACGTGTCATCCCCACAGTGGTCTGCATAATTCGCTACACAGTGTAGCGAATTACGTGGACAACGGTCACCTGCTCCTCTGCGCATGTCAGCCACGTGTCAAGCATCCACATAATTCACTACTCTGTGTAGCGAATTATGTGGCAACGGTCATCTGCTCCTCTGCGCATGTCAGACACGTGTCACACATGCACATAATTCGCTACACAGTGTAGCGAATTATGTGCATCCTTTTTCCTATTTATACCCTGCGTCCTACCCCTTCCCCCTCACCATTCTCTCCACTCCTCCCATATTCTCCATCTTTCTAACTATTTTTCTCTCTCTAAAATATTTCTCTCTCCAAGATTTTTCTCTCTCAAGAAGGTTAGTCTCTCTTTTCATTTTAATTTTTTTTTGTTTCTTTTATAATATGTTTATTTAATTAATTATGTTTTATAAATATGATATTTACAATTGCATGAATAGGTTAGTATATATGTTACATTATTTAGTGTTTAGGATTGAAATTTTAGGTTAGTGAATGTGGTGTATTATTTAGTGTTGATATTTAACACTTTAAGTATTTAAAACTTTAGGTTAGTGAATGTGGTGTATTATTTAGTGTTGATATTTGAAACTTTAGTTTAGTGAAACTTTAGTTTAGTGAAACCTTAGGCTAGTAAAATGTGTTAATATTATTTAATGTTTATATTTTAGGCATTAGGTTAATAGTGTTGTTAATTTATTTTACGCATAAATGAATGGTTAGATTAGGCGTACATAATTAAAAGTTGTAATTAATTTATAATCTTAGTAATTACGTGAATTTATATTAACGTATAAAAGCTTAGGTGTAATTAATTTAATCTTTTATTTATTGTCCAATTTTTTTAAAAGATTTTTTAATATTGACATATGAAATCTTAGGTTAGTAAATGGGTTAATGTACATTACGCATGATTGATTAGGTGTAAATAATTTAAGTTTGATATTAATGAATTTTTAATTTAATAATTTATTAATATTGTTGATATTTTAGCCATTAGGTTAATAGTTATGTTAATTTAATTTACGCATAAATGGATGGTTAGATTAGGTGTACATAATTAAAGTTTATAATTAGTTTATAATCGTTAATGATTGTGCTTATTTTTTAATCTTGATTTTTAAAACCCTGGGTATGTAATTACGTGAATTTATATTAACGTAGGTGTAATTAATTTAATCTTTTATTTATTGTCCAATTTTTTTAAAAGATTTTTTAATATTGACATATGAAATCTTAGGTTAGTAAATGGGTTAATGTACATTACGCATGATTGATTAGGTGTAAATAATTTAAGTTTGATATTAATGAATTTTTAATTTAATAATTTATTAATATTGTTGATATTTTAGCCATTAGGTTAATAGTTATGTTAATTTAATTTACGCATAAATGGATGGTTAGATTAGGCGTACATAATTAAAGTTTGTAATTAATTTATAATCGTTAATGATTGTGCTTATTTTTTAATCTTGATTTTTAAAACCTTGGGTATGTAATTACGTGAATTTATATTAACGTAGGTCTAATTAACCTTAATCAACCTTTTCGTATCACTTTTCAGTACGACTGTTGTGCGATGATTTGTCATACAATATTGTTTAATTGCCATCTGTACATCTTGCTTGGTGTCAAAGATTTGGTCCTTATATAGCGCATCGCCGAATTTCCAGTTAGGTATTTGTGCTCCATTTATATCATCAACTTCTTGATCTGGATATTCCCAATTAACATTCGTGAAATGGCTAATTCCAGAACAAAATGGTACATTATCATTTCCTGCATAATAACAAGTCCAAAACTCCAATATTAATGTGGTTTTAATATGATATCATATTTTTTATTATTAAGCATTAATGGTTACGTACCTGCCACAGGAGGATCTTGCATTCCGACAATGCCTGGAGATGGAATTGGTTGTGCAATAGCATTAGACGGACAACGATCAAAATCACCATCGACATCCGTATCCGATGACTCGCTATCCGGAACAAGACCTTCATCATGCTCGTCCTCGGAACTATCTGTACGCCAAGAGGGATCATTCACGTTGCGGGCGGGAATGCTTTCGTCTAAAATTTCTTGAGTTGTTGGTGCAAGCGTGGGGGACGCGACCTCATCTTCCGGATTATCCATTGGCACCATGTTTACGGCGACGATGTCAGTGCATGGATTGCTCGGTTGACTGCTGGATTGTCCACCGTAATTTACTTTTGCATATAATTCAACAAATCTTGACTCGCCGTGTTCAGAAGTGTTTGCATCTACTACTAACGTTACATCTTCATCATCGACAATTTCAACACCAACCCATTGCACGGGGTTTCCCGAGGCACATCTAGCGGTCAACCGAGCAAGAGTTTGACCACGTTGTAATCTTAACTTTTTGTATATTAACTTCTTCAGCTCGTGAAGATTGCATCTTGGACTCATGCGAAACATTTTTGCATCACCTTCAAATACTTGCCTGTTTGGCCCAAAGTATGTTCTCCCATTATAATAAATAGTAGCTATTATATCATTCCTACTACCATCACTCATCTTACAAAAATAGAAAAACAATGAAGATTCAACAAATACAAAAGTAGTAAAAACTTACATAAAAGGAAACCTTTGGGAGTGGAGAATCACACCTGAAATGGAGTGATTTATACACCTGGGCATAATTCGCTATAGGGTCTAGCGAATTACTGGGGAGTTGACACGTGGCCTGCAATCGAGTTGACATGATTTGACTTCTCTGACACGTAATTCGCTACACTGTGTAGCGAATTATGTGGACCAGTGAGGAGATGACACGTGTCACTGAAGCAGCTGACCTTGCAGCCTTTTGACCACGTAATTCGCTACACTGTGTAGCGAATTACGTGGACCAGTGAGGAGATGACACGTGTCACTGAAGCAGCTGACCTTGCAGACCACGTAATTCGCTACACTGTGTAGCGAATTAACAGTGAGGAGATGACACGTGTCGTTGAGGTGTCTGACCGGACAGACCTTTTGACCACGTAATTCGCTACACTGTGTAGCGAATTACGTGGTCCAGTGAAGGGACGACACGTCAGCAGACCTAATTCGCTACAGGCAGCAGCGAATTACCAGCGTGGCAGTTTGGTAATTTTTACTGTTCGCGTGGCATTTTGGTAAATAAAATGATGAACAGTGGCAAAATGGTCAAAGTCCCTATTTCAAGCACAAGAAATTTGTGGAAATCAAAGACAGTACTTGGCTTTAGAATATGAGTAGAGTGTGTATCATTTTAAATGATGTAAAGTTATATCATTCTAAGAGAGAGAAAAAGATAGATAAAGAAGAAGAGAGAATTGACAAAAAATAAATAAAAATGTGGATCTCACCTATTTATGAAAGTGAAAGAATATATGTTGTATCATTTAGAAGTACAATCACTTTCGAAGATTTCATGAAGTCAATTATTTTTTTAAATAATATGTCATGAAGTCGCTTTGCACCAACACACAAGTTTAGAAAAAAATTATATTATTATTATTTTGGTTGAAAGTTGGAACCTGATTTTTATTTTGTTGAAACAAGTTGGAAACGTGAGTTGTTAAAACAGGGACCACACATCCCAGACTTGGTATTAATTTTATAGACATTGGTTATTAAATCTTTCAAGTAGGAAATTAATACTATATATAGGAAATTAATACTATATATATATTTCAATTTAAATAACATAATTTGATGTCATTTTAGATAAAATGATGTTATTTTGGTATATTTTTTGTGATATTTTACATTTTTTCTTCTATGTAAAATTAGGAATAGAAAGAAAGTAAAAAGGAGAGAAG
This sequence comes from Gastrolobium villosum, assembly GCA_032173675.1. Taxonomy (NCBI): domain Eukaryota; kingdom Viridiplantae; phylum Streptophyta; class Magnoliopsida; order Fabales; family Fabaceae; genus Gastrolobium; species Gastrolobium villosum. The sequence goes on from JAVKPL010007711.1 coordinate 240,520, forward strand.
ATAAAAAATCATCGGTTATTCACCAAAATGAAGTCGTTTCATCTAAAATAATACAAAGTTATATCATTTAAAATAATAAACGTCAAGATTGATAATATAATTTACACTAATACGAAATGATCCTGACTATATATTTATATATATATATATATATATATATATATATTCTTAAAATTTGTTTAAAGATTTCTTACAACTTTGGTTATACATAATTACATCGGGGTAGATAGTTTGTCTTTGATTAAATCAGAAAGGTGAAGTAGTCAAAGTACATAAAATAGAAATTATTTGGCTGTATTAGTAAAGATAAAAAAGTAGAATAATAATGGGCAAAGTGACTCTTATGTTATAGGAGAGTGTTTGTCTCCTATAGGTGAGAGAAAAAATAATGTGGGTCTATATTTGACAAAAAATGAAAAAATGTTTGGTGCAAAGATCGAAGTCTCAGCCGCATATTTTTTTTTTTCATTCTTGCTGCATAAGGCTAGTTTATCCCAATAATAATTATAATTATTAATAGAAAAATTAATAAATAACTTTTCAAGCATCTATGGGTCGTTAATACACATAAAAATATATTAAAAGTATAAATTTGACATTATTTTATTGTTATTTAATAATATATTGATGTTATTATAATAATTTAAGAAAAAATATTTATCATGGACACAATATTGTGTCATCTTAAATAACACTATCGTATTTTATTACAATAATTTTTTATATCAATTTTTTTTAAAAAAATTTAGCTAAATATTATAATGAAACACTGCTTTCACTTAAAAGGAAATAATATTATGTTCTTTAAAAAAATAAATAATTTTCTCATAATTTAATCATATAGGAAGGTCATATTTACGACTTTTTTTTGTTACAACCTTTTACAACTACTTTTATTGTTGGATAAAAATTAAATTAACAATTATAAAATAATATAAAAAGAGTTATTGATTTAGTTTTGATTAAATAACCATAAAAGTGGTTGTAAAGGAAAAAAATTATAAATATAGCATTTCCCTAATCTTTAATAGAATATGTTATTAAATAATTTTAAAAATTGTAACGACAATAAATAAAAATTAAATTCATATAATAAACCATGCATATTATATTAATGTGACTACCATAAACAGTGTATTCGTGCAAGTATATTTTATTTTATATGTATATATATGTCACTTCTTATAATTACGTATTTTGGGGAATACATAGGTATAATATTAGGGGAAGGATATTGTAACAACCAAGTTGTGTTACTACCATGTTACTACCAATCAATCTCGCCGTTAGATTGATTATATTGATCCAACGGTTATATTTATTTCCATCTTTGTTTGGTCATGATTTCCCAAATTTAATACTTTATATTTATTTTTACCTTTGTATGGTTATGATTTTCCATATTTAATGTTTTCACTTTAAATATGAGGAATCATAACCATACAAAGATGGAAGTAAATATAACCGTTGGATCAACATAATCGATCTAACGGTGAGATTTATTGGTAGTAACATGGTAGTAACACAACTTAGTTGTTACAATATCCTTCCCCATAATATTAAAGTTTTTTTTTTCTCTCTCCCAATCAGTTGACAAGTTTTTGAAAAAAGAAAGAAATAAAGTAACTTCAATATTATAACTATGTATTTTCAGAGACTATTCGAAGTACATAATTATAAGTGGGTGATAAGATAATTAGGGGTAAATAATTAGAAGTATGTCATCAAAAAATAATAATAATAATAATTAGAAGTACATAATCTTATATTCACTCACAAGACAAATAATTAGGGGCATTCACGGTCTAGATTAGATTGATTTTGGAAGCAAAAATCATCCGATCCAATTCATTCGCTTTGATCATGTAATGATTCATTTGATTTTGATTTTATTTCAAATCTGATCAATTTTAATCCAATTTTATTCAATTTTGGATTAGATCGATTTATAATTTGAAAAGTCTAAAATTTGTATGATGATTATTGTGCAAATAACATATCTTTTGTGTATATTGGTTTTGTAAAGTTTGTATAATGATTATTGTGCAATATAGAAGTATCAGTAAATGATAATCTAATTTTCAATATAGTATAATAAAAAGTTGAATTATCATCTTTTATGTCCAACAAAATATTTATAATGTGGTTGCTTGAGATGCGGAGAAACCCAAATTTTCATCCTATAGAGGAGCTGTTATACAACAATAACCCATGTAATAAAAATATATGATGTGTTTTACCCTAAAAGAGAGAGCATAACTAGGGGCGGTAAACGAACCAGGGGCCTTTGGCTCGGCTCGTGAAGGTTTGAGCTTATATATCTAAAATTAGGTGTTGGAATCAATTAGCCTTGAACTTGTATAAAAGCTCGTTTAATAAAAAGACCTCAAGCTCCAATTCAAAAGCTCGGCCTTAGAGCCTCCCAGACTGGCCTAGTATATTAAATTTTATTTTTATTTTATACTATTTTTAGTTCCATTTAAGCCCATTTTATTGGTTAAACAGATTTTTTGAATGATTTTGTTCTATATTATGCTGTTTAGATGTATATTTAATTTATGAATATTTATGGAATTACTAGTACTGTTGATTGTATATTTGTTTGGATAAATTTTTGTTGTCTTATTTTTTTTTAAACAGGCTAAACAAAGCTTTTATTTTTTGTAAATAAGTCAGGGCACAGGCCGATAATTACATTCCTAACAAGTAATAGGCTTGGGTCAGGCTGACACACTTAAACACAGATTTAGCCTTCTAAGACCAAAGCTCGGCTCAGCTCGACCCGTTAACACCCCTAAGCATAATATAGATCAAGCATAACCCACTTCTCTAACATGATGGATTAATGAGTCTTGAGTTTAGAATTTTGTTATATAATTTTTATTCTATGATTGGGGAAAGGCTCAAGTAAGTAGGGGGTAAGGTTAGGGAATCACTAGATCAGTTTTCACCAACCAAACCCAAAATCGATCAATTCAATTAAATTTTGCAAAAAAATTTCGGTTATCAATTTTTCGGTTCGGTTACCGCTGTTTGAATCGGTCGATGAACACCTCTACAAATAATAAATCCTATATATATATATATATATATATATATATATATATAAGGGGTTTGAGGCTATCATACAACAATACAACAGAAACACTTTCTCTTCTCCCGCAGACAATAAACCATGATGGGCCCATCATGTATTTTTTAAAAAAATAAAACAAAAAATCTCTCTATGTCTGTTGCATAAGAACACACTTCTGCTATGAAAGGAATATATATATATATATATATATATATATATATATATATATATATATATGGAAAAATGTTTCTCAATCAGCTTGAGATAAGTTTATCTCCGGCCACCCTAAAACTACGTCATTTTGTTTATTTATTTCCTTATATTAGTTGATTTCCTTTGAATGGTTATGATTCCCTTTTTTCTCTCTCTTCCTTTATTACTATTGATCTATTTTTGTACGATTATGATTTAGTAGTCGGATATAAAATTATCTCTGGCCGTTTTGAGACGGAAATCAAGGTATTTTTATAATTATAATTCATTTCAGGGTTATAATAATCTTTTTTCATTATAAATTTTTAAATTTTCAACATAAAACAACGTCGTTTTGGGAACGAACATAGATAATTTCTTAATTCATTATAGAAACATTAAAGCATATATATATATATATATATTATTCTTTTTATCCTCTGTATTTTCAAACGAGTGAATTACAGATACACCTGCAAATCAAATTGATTATATTCAAGGACCGAACCACCGTTCTGACTTCTGAGTAATATTTTACTCCAAAGTCCAAACAATAACCGATGCTAACAAAATTGATTTTCGTATGATGTTCATGTACACCCATTTGCACTGCACGTGCAAATAGAGATATAGAAGAAGCATTTGAGTCTTTCAATTTCAAAATTTTAATTTTCCTTTAAATGGTATATATGATCTTGTAAATATATTTCAAACTTCTAAGTTTGTTCCTTTTTTTTGTGACTGGTAGTGGTGGATATGCACTGAAAAAATCAATTTATCTTGATAATTACAAAATAAAAATAAAAAATGAATGCCATGTACATCCTTACAACTATTTTTTCATATTTCAACCACACAATATACTCAAATGTTGTACTAACAAAACAAGATTTCTATCTTGACGCTGAGTTTGTTATCTTGTGGAACAATAGTAACGAATTTCAAATTTTTATTCCAATCATCCAAACTAGATGTTATATAATATGGTTGGTCACGCAACTAGTGTGATTTGCTGCCCTCTGTTATTGTGAGGCCAAAACAGGAACCAACTTTTAATAACATTACATTATCCCATAACACTAATTTTTGAGTGTAGAAAAGAAGCAAAAAAAAAACCCCCTTTAATAATTTCTACTCATCCCATAACCATAAATTAACATTCTAATTTTAACAATGTGTTTATTGTCTCTAACAATATCTATACATTCATTCCATATAGTTTGTTTGTTTCCCAAAATCACCATCAAACTGAACCGTGTCACTAAGGACCAAGTGGCTATGTGGAGCCCTAACTACAGTAAGGATATAACACAATTCTAAAGAGATTGAATAAGTTATTGGACTCTAGTGGTACAAACATCACTTCATGGCTCAATTAGTCAACACTATTTGGAAAATAACTACAATAGAAATGACTTGCCACTATCAATCTTGCGGCAATGAGAAAGCCTTAAATTCCCTTAAAGATATATGTTGCTACTATACTTATACCATTACATCAAATATTAAAACCTAGATTATATTTGATCATCCTTTAATCAACAAGAAAGGAGAGATAGCAAATTCCTGAATATCTAATTTTTTTCATTTTTGTTTTTTATTGTGTATTGTGTAAACTGTTCCTTCACGACTGAAAGGGGTATTTCACAAAGTGGGTCGGCACTTTATTGTGTAAACTATTCCTTCACGACTGAAAGGTCATGGGTTCGAATTCAGGAAACAGTTTCTTTGCAATTATGTAAGGGTAAGACTGCGTATAAGGATTTCCTCCACCCACACTCGCTAATCGGGTTTAACCGGAGAGTGGTTTTTTTGTGTGTATGTAAACTGTCAATTATTGTTTTCTTAACAAATTAAGGAAAATGACAGAATGAGTATATAGGTTTTGCCTTTTACTGTGATTAGGCATGTATGGTCCAGCTCACCTATGAATGATGAAGATCTTTCTTGAAAATTTAAGTTGAACAAGAGAGAGCATAAACCTCATTCTTAATTTGAAGTGAAAAAGAAAGTGTAGCTTTGTGCAGTAGGTGAACTAAAACCCTTCCCAAAACAACCACCTTGTCCAAGTCCACCCTAAAAACCTAATCCAAAGTCACACATCATTCTCCATCTTTCTAATATTTGAACAAAGTGCTGATTAGCCAAAGTCATGGATACAGAAGATTTCAGCTTTCCCAGAATTAGTGACACATGTGCATATAGCATTGATTCACCTCCTCTGTGGAATCTATCACCAAAAGGCTCTTCTAATCCTTACCAAGTCCTCAGAGAAGGAAACAAAGGAGATGAAAAAGAATGTTTTGAAGCAAAACTGGTCTCTGAGGGCCAAAGGAAGAGCTTTTCATGTGTCCAAAATGGAAAGAAAATAATGGGAGAAGATGATGAAGAGGCCCCAATGGACTTGCTGTGGGAGGGTTTCAATGAAGAGTTGTTGTCTTCAACAACAGGATTTGATACCTCTTGTTCAAGGGAATTGGTTGAATTCAGATGTGCTACATCCTTAAGAGTAGCCAAAACAAAAGGTGCACTTCTTCAAACTAAAAATAGACCTGCTATGGTGGTGATTGTGAAGGTCTTAAAGAAGCTATTTTCCCTCAACAATTCTCAAGGTAAACCCAGAAAGAGAGTGCTCTAATTCTATATGGCTTTTGGGTTTTAGATAGATTCTTCTCTTTTCTTTAAGAAGGAAATTGTTGGGTTAATTAGAAGTCTTGAACTGTTTTTATACTATGAGGAGGTCAGTGGGCTAATTTTTCCTCTCCCAATTTAATTTGTATATGTAAAAGTAAATATAAATTATAGAGAATTCTTCTTCCATTCAGGATTATGAGTTCCATATATACCTTTTGGTAAGCAACTATACTTTTCTATTCTGTTCTAAAATCTTTTGGCTCCCATCTTTAAGTTTCAGCCAAACTGAAGAAATGAAGCTATAGCTTAATATATATATGTATAGTAATTGCTTGTATGTGGAAAAAATTGGATCCTGAAAGATTTGTAATAAGATTGAGTCATTACTCAATCTTATTTGTAATAAAATGCTTTTGACAAAGTCCTCCTAAAAGATGATTCAACTTATTGGTTGGAATGGGCTCTGCTCCAAAATTGAATCAATTGTTGGCAGTACCTTCCTAGAGTAGTGCATTTACAATAAATGCTTTTAAATAGTTTGTCTTAAATCTCAATCATGTTATCTAAGAATGGAAAAAGGTTCATTTCTCCTTTTAGTTACCTTCGTGGACAGAAAAGAAAAGGCCATTTCAAAAAGAAGGATGAATTTTCACTCAATAATTGAGTCAAAATTAAAATAAATTTGGTAAATAACGTGTGAAAAATATAGGGGAATAAGAGTGTATTGTAACGCGAAACCACAATGAAATACTATTTCTAGCATTTGACTACGGCGTGAAATGCTCAATTCTTGAGTTGCATATAGGACAATACCTTTGTCATAATCATTTTTTTGAATTCACTATGACGATGAAATGACCAAATGGCCTAGCAACAAAAGGCTTGCCAGTTACCAGGTAGAGTAGAGGCACTAGTACTACTCTATTTCTAATTTGGTAAAATATTATTTTTGTAATTTTTTATATTTTTGTCCAATCTGGGTTTAATACATTATTTAATAAACTTGATTATAATAAAAATTATATAAGTTATTAAACTTATTGAATATTGTGAAATATAATTCAGTGATAACATAAACCAAAGTATTTATTTTAAAACATTAATTTTATACTGTAATTATGAAAAAAAAATTATACTTATATGCATGGGAGTGAATTCTGCAATTGTGGCAGAAATCATTTATCTGACAACATTTGAGAGAGAGAAAAATATGATAAGAGTTACGATACCAAAAAAAATATGATAAGAGAAATCAATAGTTGTGCCTGAGGCAGAGAAATGATTTTTGCCATAACTACAATTATTCTCCCATATTAAAAAAAGTTTTTTCTACTAAAAATATAAATAATTTATATTGACGTCAAAATGATGTCATTTTGAGACGAAAATTAAGGTATTTGTGTAATTATAATTTATTTTAATGTTATAATAGTCTTTTTTGTTATAATTTTTTAATGCAAAATGATGTCATTTTGGGAGCAAATGTAGATAACTTAATTACATTCACCACATAAATATTAAAGTCATAATTTATATTCTTATTACAAAATTATATAATTTATAAGTTTAATTTTAGGATTTTATGATTCTCATTCAACATGATAATTAACTTTTTCCTACACATCCCTTTGATTTTCGAAAATTATAATGAAAAAAACTATAATTTTAAAATTACAAAAAACACATGATTTTCTCACATGTTTTTTATCTCTACAACATGAGATCCCAATTCTCATTCTACATGATAATAATAAAATCCTTAATTTTAATGTGTTGTTTCATAAAAAAAAACTATATTGATATTTAATAATGTTTTTTATATCATTTAATAAATTTGATAATACTATAATAATTTTACATTGAAATTGTATTAAAATTAAATTAATAATTTATTGTATATATATATTTTACAGATTTGGAACAAGTTTAAAACTTTAAAGTGCAGGTAATGGAACAAGATCAATTATGTTAAAAAGTGCAGGTTGGTATTTAATAATTTATATTAATTTACTTTTAATGAAAATAAAAGAAAGTGAGAAAATAAATATAATTACATTAACATAATCAATTAAAAATTTTCATATCCTCCCCTTATTTTGAATAAAACATTCTCTTTTCTAAAAACATTAGATCGGAAATTTTTTTGGCAGAAATAAAAAACTTTGACTGACAATATTTATCCCCTTACTTTTATCATAACAAAAAGTTGAGTTAAAATTTTTCTTCGGCATACCATAATTTTACAAAAATCTCAATATCTGTCGTGGACAAATTTTTCACTTGTATTCATTATTCAACTCTTTCCGACGGCTGCAACATCTTCCGAAGTTCCCATTTCCGTCGAGGGCAGAGAGGTACAGACAGTTGCTGACACCTTATGTAATCTTGTCTTTGTTTCTGGGACATTCATGTTGTCCCTTTTGCTCTGAAATCTGTGTTTGAAAATGTTATTTCACTCATAATGATGCAGGTTTTAATGGGTGTCATTGGTTTTCAGAATCCTGCTGATTTTTGCTTGATTATGTCCCAAACGGGTCTTCGTCAAGTGGGGTTGACGCAAAGACCCAGTTTTTCATTTGAAGGGAATCAGAGGAAGCTCGTGGCCATGGCATCTACTATTCCTGTAGAACAGGTCAATAAGGGTTCCTTGCAGTTGACAGGTGACTCCTTCATCAGGGAGCATTTGAAGAAGTTAGCTCCTTATCAACCCATTTTGCCTTTTGAGGTTGGTGTCATTAAAAGTCTACTACTTTTTTTTTTTAATTGACTTGTTAATTCCGTGTGACTCTGCCACAATATTGTTGTTCCTGAAGTGTTCTGGCCAATGAGTGAATTTTCTGATCAATAAGTCCTTTTTTTGCTTTAAATCATAAAATATTTTATTTGAATACCTTGTGCTTTTTTTTTAGGTTAAGGTCTAATATGATACTGATTGTTCAGGTTCATTATGGTGCAACCTTTTTCTTTATGAATTTGTAGTTATTTTTGTGTGTGATTGATACGTTATTTCCATGGGTTTTATAATTCTCATGTAACATGAGAATTGAAATGACGTCATATATTTGTTAGCAAAAATTATGTGTAGGACCCACATCAGCACGGAAATCGAAAAATTCTCATGTTAAATGAGAATTATAAAACCCTATTTCCATACCCATTGTATATTTGTAGTTAAAAACTTGGAAACTTTAGATTCATCTCCATGTAGATCATGAAGAGGCAAGGAGTTTGCAATTAGACCCTAGATTTTTTTATTTTTTTTAACAAAGATTTGGTCTGGACCCCAGCATTTGTCAGTGGTTGCTTTCGTGGCGAAAATTGACCCACTGCTGTGCAATTTGATAACAAAAGAAGATGATTTCTGCTACAGGTTTTATCTTCTCGCCTTGGACGCAAGCCGGAGGATATTGTCAAGTTAGATGCTAATGAAAATCCTTATGGTCCTCCTCCAGAGGCAGGTTCTTGTACTTTTTTTGTCATGCTTTTCTAGACTATTGAGATAAAAAAATGGAAAATAGTTATCCTGTTTGTGAAGTTAGTAATTGACAGCGAGATTCTAGTATCATCTTTCAGACTTTTTGAGGTTTTAATCTTGAAGGTCTGTTTTTAAGTGTTCCAGGATCTTACTGAACATTACACCCTTGTATTATCTCCTGAGTTGACTATCAGAGGTTTGACAGGTATTAGAAGCCCTGGGATCAATACAATTCCCATATGTCTATCCTGATCCACAGAGCCGCAGGTTGCGTGCAGCCCTTGCCCAAGATTCAGGCCTTGGATCTGAATATATTCTTGCAGGATGTGGTGCAGATGAGCTCATTGATTTGATCATGCGGTTAGAACCATTTCTGTTTTTGTTACAAATTCTTTTTCTCTTTAATATTTATCTTTAGTCACTCCACCCTTGCTAGTCGGAGTTTAATGGGTAGTGTTTTTTTTTTTTATTTATCTATCTTCAGCATCGCTATGACAGTTAAACCTTTCTTTATTTTCTGCTGTCTGGAATCTGGGTATCTGATTTACACATTATATATACTGCAGTTGTGTGCTTGATCCAGGAGACAAGATTGTGGATTGCCCTCCAACCTTTACAATGTATGAATTTGATGCTGCTGTTAACGGAGCACTTGTCATCAAAGGTAATTTGTTTGTTTTAAGATTATAAATAACGGAGACACAAAAAAATTTCCTACACACACAACATTTTGTGGGGCCCGCACTTTTTAAAGCAAAAAAAAAAAAAAAACTAAGGCACGCAAAACGAATCTCTATAACATTACACAATCACTTTCCTACAACATAACTCTTATAAAACCCATAAATAACTCAAACGAAAGTCAGAGATCCCTAAACAGATGGAGCCTTATATGGTAAAGTGGCTCATATCTCTTGATTAACTTGCCTTTAGCTTTTAGAGTTATAAACTAAAAAATATTCCTATCTTAATATTATAAATCGTTTTATATTTGTCTTATAAAAATTAAAGATCTCTAAACAGATTAGCTTTTACTGTATTCTTGAGTGGCTCATATTTGAGGACTTTAGATCTTTAGCTTTTAGATATTTAGACTTATCAACTGTAAAGATCTTGTCCTTTTAGCGTATTTTGGTTTTTCTTATTATTCTATCGCAGATATGCATAACCACTTGCATTATTCCAACTGTAGTTCCAAGGAGGGAAGATTTTAGCTTGAATGTGGAACGCATCACAGATGTTGTTGAACAAGAGAAGCCCAAATGCATATTTTTAACGTCTCCAAATAATCCAGATGGAAGGTAACTTACAAGTATCGTTTCTTCTGCTTTGTTACTCTAGAGTGCATAGTTAGAGAAGTTAGGTGTTTGGATGCATGTCATAGTATTTTTTTATTTTTTTTTTCTGTTCCCCCTTAATTTGGTCCACCTCAGATCTTCTCCTTCAAACAGGAGTTCCTTGTGAGTCGGATAAGGACCTGGTACTGAACTAAATAAATAAAATAACAGAACAGCAGCTCAATTATAGAATCAGACAGAGTATACGTCTTTATTGGTAGCAATAAGTAAACTTCAAACAACACTGAGTCTTTTGAGAGGAGTCAACTCTCCCTCAGCACCTTGCCAAACCCAAATTAGCCAAATGCATCCTGCTCACCTCTTCTACTCCCAACCTATATATTCCTTTTTCTTAACAGATTTTCCCTCCACTGCCAGCTGTGTCATCTAGCATTTGCTAAGTCGTAGTTGGCGATACATTGTTGCCTTTTTTATTTCTAGGATATACCCACTTTATGATAGGCATATCAGAGTCATTTTTGTTTGATTTCCATTTTGTTCAGTTACATGCTTACAATACATTTACATCCGGAGATGATTGGATAGCCAATGTACATTAGGGTTTGGACAGTCATTAGTGTATAACTTGAATGTGCTATTTGTTTCTGAATGCCATTGATTATGATTTCAAGGATATTTGCGTGGTTCTAGTGCCTCCCTTGTATTAAAATTTACAAACTATACTGTTAGTGTGCTCTCAGAAGTTGAATGATGATGAAGGCTTTTTCCGTATTTGTTTTTTATTAGCAATTATAAGTCAGGCTTTAGTAAGGCTGCTGATTGTTTTTTCATAATTAGCATGCTGGAAATAATTTTTTTTTTTTTGGTGAGTGGAAATAAATTGTTTTTCTTCTGTTAGCTTCTGATCAAGTATATTTTGTTCTAACAATGCACAACAGTATGATTGATGATGAAGTTCTCTTAAAGATACTTAAGCTTCCCATACTAGTGGTGCTGGATGAAGCATACATTGAGTTTTCAGGAATTGAATCAAGGATGACTTGGGTGAAGAAACATGATAATTTGATTGTTCTTCGGACATTTAGCAAAAGAGCTGGTATGTTTATATTTTTAATTTTTTCTTTCACGGTAAGCAGTAAGAACCCTCTCCATTGTCTTCTGTTTCACTTAAGAACAATATCCTTTGGATGCCATTTGCAGATTTCTTATTGTTTTTATTTATTTACATGCTATTGCTAGTATTAAGTCCAGAATTGTGATTGTTATTAGAACCTTGTGGGTTAGGTTGACCATGACTAGAACACAATTTGTGAAGTATGGTTTATTAAGATTAAGAAGGTTGGGGGAAAGATATTTGTGAAAGAGAATTTGTACAGTGGAATTGAATGACTTTGAATAACCATTTTTATTGTCAACTACAATCCTCATGATTCAGGCTGGATAATCAATATCAAGTCTTCTCTCTAAAAAATCAATTTTTCTTTGTAATTTTTTGAATTTATGGATTATATACTGATATTTATATGTTTATATTGTTTAACTATAAAATTATGTTCCTGATTCCTTGTATTGTGTGCTTATATCTTGATTGGATTTTTTTGTGCTATTGTGAACCCTTAAATTATAAATTTTGAAATGAATTACTGTCTCAGGTTTAGCTGGACTTCGTGTGGGATATGGAGCATTTCCTTTGAGTATAATTGAGTATATTTGGAGAGCAAAGCAACCTTATAATGTATCTGTTGCAGCTGAAGTTACTGCATGTGCGGCATTGCAAAATCCTAATTATCTCGAGGTTTTTCTTTGTACTTTAGGATCTATGCTCACACATATATTTTAGTTATTCACTAGTTCATTATGTTCATTCAAAGCCAAATCTAATCTGACAGTCTTTAATATACAGAATGTTAAAGATGCTTTGGTGAAAGAAAGAGGAAGGCTTTATGATCTTTTGAAGGAAGTTCCATTTCTTCGACCATTTCCAAGCTATTCGAATTTCATTCTTTGCGAGGTTTCATCTGGAATGGATGCAAAGAAATTAAAGGTACCTTTTCCATATCTTTCTACATTTCACTTTTTTCCTCGTTAGTCTAATCTAAGACAATTATTGTGTGGTGCCAAATCAGGCACTGTATTTGTGTTTTGAAATATGATTTGACAGGAACCTTTTTCCCCACAAAATTTCCATTTGAGTAACCAATCCCCACACCATAATAACCATACTAAAATGCAGCCATCTACAGGTTCATTTAAATAGGCTGAAAACGAGCCAACCCGGAGCAATTTTCGAGCCAACCCGCGAGTCATTTTTCGAGTCAACTCATGCTGTAAAGAATGGTTTTTCTGTTAATGTTTTTGCCGCCGCAGGTTCTAGCGAAATATCCACACTCGAAACAGAATAACTATATTATAAAATGAAATTTTGAGTAAAAAAAAAAAAAAAATACACACCAAACTGGAATACAGTGCATTAAATGGAACCATACAAGAATTCTCCCTTAGGTTTTCAACTTGTCATTGGTGGTGCTCTGCCTTAGAAATGATCGAACTTCTTGGGTATCTTATATAGTGGTTTTAATTTCATGCATTCTTGATCTAAAAGGTATACTTTTTCTAGCAAATAGGCTTTGCTTTATCCACATATTCTTTGTCAGATAGTGGCAACTCAGTCACATGTACAATGAGGATGGAGTGTTTAAAAAAGATTTAACACATGTCGATTCCAAATATATACTCTTTCTTGCTATCTTTGTTTTTCATCTTTTCTTCAGAGAGGGCTTAGGTTGGTGGGGATTGGCAGGTGTACAACGTTTCTTATATCTGCTGTTGCCCTAACTTCAAAGTTGTGTTTGCTGAGAAATTTTAGAGCCTTGTGTACTAATCAAGGAAGACCTGTTGCATAATTTAATTATATGTAATTCTGGCACCAGTGAAAAGCAGTTAACAAAAATATTTGTACTATTTTCTGCTATATTTGTTATTCCCAACTTAGACATTATTTATTTGAATACAGGAGGACCTTGCACAAATGGGTGTGATGATTCGTCACTACAACAATAAAGAGCTTAAAGGATATGTTCGTGTATCTGTTGGGAAGCCTGAACACACTGACGCCTTAATGAAGTGCCTTACATGTCTATCATAGTTGTTGTGTTCAGGAACTATTTCTTGGAATCTCTTAACTTAAGAACATAAATTTGAATTTAATAGATGTTTACACGTTATCAAGAAATGTTGTTGCTAAACTTCCCAATTCCCTTGGCAAAGGGAAGTTGATGAATTCTACCCCCTTTTTTCCTGAAGTTAATCAAAAGCTCAAAACTAGATATATGTTTTTTTGGGCAATGTTTTGAAGCATTTATTGAATCTTGCTCGATGTGAACCATGGACTTTGATACGTCAAACACCAAGAGGTAATTGAAATAGTATTTGCTAATTGATCATTATTCAAATCTGTTTATCTGTTACATCCACATATTCATTGACTCCATGTTGAAAACCTTAAACCTTCATTAAAGAAACCTTCTCTCAAGGATAAAATATTTGTTTTAAACGCTTGTTTGTTATTTTTATCTTGTTGATAATTTTGGCCATTGTGAGCAGGGTAGAGCAACGTTGCTCCATAATCGTCGATTATTTTAGTTTTGATCCTTATTATCTATTGTTGTTTAATTTACTTGATTACTTCGTAATCCATTCTCACAAGTGAGAAAAATATATTGTATCCAAGGCAATTGTTATCACCACTTGAATAGGAATTTGTTATTCTCCGCATCAATGTCATGCCAAGGTCCTAGTCGCTAATAACAGTTGTGGGCACATGGGCGATGTTGATCTATTGTCGCCTGAATTATTGCAAGTAATGAAACTTACAAATTAAAACAAGATGATAAAACAAAGGTCTAAGTTACTTGAGATAAAGTTATCTCCGGTGAGCCCAAAATGATGTTATTTTGGGATGAAAATCAAGGTGTTTTTGTAATTCTAATATATTGCAGAGTCTTTATTATTATAATTTTTTAATCTTATAATCCAAAATGACGTCGTTTTGAGTTTACCGGAGATAAATTTATCTCAAGTGACTGGAGAGATACTTTTCCCTAAAACAAATAAGGGATGTAATTTATGTCAGAATCATTTTGTACTCAATCTTGACCGTTGATTTTACTTATATCTAATTATTTTTATTTTTATTTTAATTATATGAATGTAATCAAGAAAATATAAGTGTAAGATAAATTTGGCCGGTGTAATTTTGTGTGCTCCAGCCCTTCACATTGTCCCAGGAATCTGACATTGTCCAAGGACCTGCCTAGAATATGCCAAAGAATGTGTGAGGGAAACAAGAATTTTTGGTGCAGCAGCTGGGGCAACCTGAGAAGGCGCAAGAAGATTAAGCTTGCTGTTGCTACACTCTGCCATTGAAGTGAAGCTTATGATAAATTAGTTTGCTTTATATCATGATCATTTGAGATGTGTTAAACTAAAAAGTTTGACATTTTATCTGAACGGTTAATTTATGCAATCTCATAATTCTAACGATTCATTATTAATTTTTAATAAATTATTGTTGTTAGATTAATAAAATCAATCTTATGGATAGGGTATTAAATATGATATTTATGTTTCTCATGAGATAATTTTATTTTATCTTCCACACATACATAAATAAAAGCGTGTGAGACTCATTTTTTCTCTCTCATCGTTTCTATTCACATGATCTCACATGAATCCCACACACTTTTATATATGCGTAGAAAATAAAATTATCTTCACAATAAATATTAATTCCTTAAAAGATCATATCTCATATGGGGAATAACTTTTTTTCAACTATTTAATCAAAAAGTAAAAATTAAATACTTATTAAAATTGGCGTATTATAGTATATAGAAATTAAATAGGATATTTTCTAAAAAATAAAATAAAGAAAGACAAACCAAAAGATAATAAAAAAATAGCAATCTTCATATAAGAAAAAGGTAATAAAGCTGCAATCAACAAAGCATCAAACATATATGAGATAGCTGAAAGCCTGAAATGGACTGTTTTAAAATGTTCAAATGCAATTTTTATTTTATTTTATTTCCTTTTGCTTCTTTGACTAGCGATACAAAGATATTATGACATACTGTTAGCGCCAACGGGAATCATAAAAAACTATAGGGATAAATCACGAATTATTTTTCTTATGTTGCATAAGATAAAATAATTTTCTTACACTCAAAAATCTTATATGAGATCCACTTTAAATTTTTTCTCATTCTCTCTTTCTTTGTGAGTATAGAAAAATCTCATAAAAATAATTATAAGAAATTCCAATTTCCAATGTAGAGAACAAATCGTGGGCCCACTGTTTAAAACAATAAATAATAAGGGCTAAAATTTCGATGCCTGAGGTAATGCTTTCTCGAGTAAGAGAGAAAAATGTTGAATAAATTTTTGATACTACTATTGTACTAAAGATTTAGTGTATTTCATTAATAAAAATATGACATATCAGTCAAAATTTATGTTTTTCTGTCAGATTTTCTCTCTCTCCTCTAATGTGTAATACTCTCATTGATAAGATGTACTGAGTTTAAGTACAGCAGTACCAAAGATTTATTAAAAAACATCGCCCTTTTAAAACTAAAATAGCAAATAAACTAAGGGTCAAAATGGTAATTGACAAAAAATTAAGAAAAATAGGTTGAAATCTAAAAAAAATTAAAAAATACTAATAAAATAAATTTAAAAAAATACAGGTTGACATAAATTTGTCACGACACGCAACACAAATTTTTTGCGGATCATTTTTTCTAACACGACACGAATTTTTTACAAATCAACCCAAACACGAATATGATGTAATGTCGCATTTGACATAACATATGACACCCCTATATATATATTTGGGGTCAATATATCCCAATTTATCTGTAAAATGAGGATAATGATTTGTTTTAATAAAAGGACAAGTGATCAAATATATTCATATTTTCCTATAATTATAGTCATTCAATCCTTACGATGTTATCTTTGCATATATAACTGATAGTGATATTAATAGCATATATCATTCAAATTGGAAGCTGAGATGTGGGTGTATTAAAGGGATTAGAATTGGTTTGTTCCTTTGGACATTGAAAAATAATTTTGGAAGAAGATTGCTTAATTTTCATGCTGATCATTAATAGCGATGACACCAGACGATCAAGCTTGTTGACCAGACTAGTTTAGTCGGTGAATGAATGATCAGCAAGAAAATTAGTTTTACGTTAAAGGAAGGCCACTGTTGTGCATATTAGTTTAGTTGGTGAATGGAGACAGGATATTGTTCCTTGCATCCCCACGGAGTTGCTTATCTCATTACTTTAAATTTATCTTGTATTTTTTCACCAAAAAAAAAAAAAAAAAAATCTTGTATTTTGTCAATTTCTATTTAGTTTTCCTGCTTTTGTTGGGGATACTATGCTAAGGGAATAGTGATCAAAATGTCATTGTTCATCAAGTTTTTTTTGTTTTTTTTTATCAAATAACACGTGAATAATATTATTTTCCAATATGCCATGTGGGCAAATTCGTTTAGCAAACTCAATTTGCTGACGTGTTACGTTTATAGTGGACGCCAAGTTCGCTACCTGAAGTAGCGAACGTGGTTGCAATCCATAAAAATTATGCATTGAAACCAAGTTCGCTACCCGAAGTAGTAAACTTGGTACTTGATGTCCATTATAAATGTGACACGTCAGTAAACTGAGTTCGTTACGGTGCCTAGCGAACTTACCCACGTGATATTTTGGGAAATAACACTGTTCACATGGCATTTGAATAAAAAACTTGATAAACAATGACATTTTTGTCGGTGTTTCCCTAATGTTATTAAAAAAAATCATTCATATTGAAAGGAGTAACATTTTTCCAACTGAATTTATAACTGCGCTAGAGCAAATCTAGGGACGCATAGTAAGACCAAGAATTGGGCATTATTCAAATAAAAATAACAAAGAAAACCGATAGCCCTTCACTTGGTTACTATGATTCCGACTACAAGATATTAAAAAATAATCGTAAGGAGTAGGTAAAGGGCTCAACTACGAATTTTTAGATAAGTAACTCTTACCACCTGTGTAAGTTTTGCCTATAAAAAGGGGACGCTAGAGATAAGCAACCAAGCACAACAACAATATCCAAAGAAAAAAACCACTAGAACCATAAGAAGCAAAAATATGGGGGATTCATATTTCACCAATGATCACCTATTTAGAACTTCCTCTGAACAAACAGAGGACCGTGCTTGTCTCTCTGCTATGCTTATCAGTACTAATCTTGTTTATCCTGCAGTTCTCAATGCTGCTATTGAACTCAACTTGTTTGATATCATAGCTAAAGCAACCCCACCTGGTTCATTCATATCACCCTCTGAAATTGCTTCTAAGCTCCCAACCCAACATTCTGACTTGCCTAATAGGCTTGACCGCATGCTTCGTTTGCTTTCAAGTTATTCTCTTCTTACTTGTTCCACTCGCACCACTCCTCATGGTTCCTCTGAGAGAGTTTATGGTCTCTCACAAGTTGGAAAATACTTTGCCTCTGATGAAAGTAGGGGCTACTTGGCTTCTTTCACCACATTTGTCTGTTATCCATCACTGTTACAAGTTTGGTAAGTGATTTTAGTCCCTATACGCACATACATAATATGGTGGATTGCATGTATGTATATAAATGTTGCCTTGAAAAGATCACAGACAATAATATAAATTATTAAAGAGGTATTCCTAGAATATCTTAAGATTTTGTGTTGAAATGGTTCTTTATATGTTATTAGAGTTTCCTTGACCATAAGGTTACTAGTTCGATCCTTATAGCCTCTCCATTTGTTGTAGAATAAAATAAGCACAGGGTAAAAGTAAAAAAAAAATGGGCCTATGCAGTATCCATGTTTCAAGTGCAAAAGACTCTTACGTGAGAGAATTATGTTAAAAAATAATATAAACCATTAAAAAGAAGGGTTTTATGTTTGTTATGTTACATAACATAACTTTACCTTCCTACACACACATTAAAGAGGTGGGATCCACATGTTTTTCTTTCTCTTTCATCATTCCACTTCCTCTTTCCCTTTTATTGTGCGAGTAGGAAACTAAACTTGTGTTATGTAATATAACATTAATAAAACCCTAAAAAGAATCGTTTCAACCCAAAACTTAAGATGTTGGGAGAAGTTGTTTTTAATGGTTTATATTATTCTTTAACAAAAGAAATAATCTTACTTTGCTCGAATGGTCTTAATTTCTTGTCAGGCTGAACTTCAAGGAAGCAGTGGTTGATGAAGACATTGACCTATTCAAGAAAATTCATGGAATAACCAAGTACGAGTACATGGAAAAGGATCCTAAAATGAACCACATTTTTAACAAGTCAATGGCAGATGTGTGTGCAACGGAGATGAAAAGAATGCTTGAAATATATAATGGATTTGAGGGAATATCAACATTGGTTGACGTTGGAGGTGGAACTGGACAAAATCTCAAAATGATAATCTCCAAGTACCCTTTAATAAAGGGAATCAATTTTGATCTGCCCCAAGTGATTGAAAATGCACCATTGCTTCCAGGTAGCCTAATATATTATGTTTTATCACATATCAAGATGCCAAATGATATAAGCATACTTCTACTTTCAGTATTTTACTTTGTCAAAATTATTAATCAAGAAACCACCAAATTTTGTTAAGGGATTGAGCATGTTGGAGGAGATATGTTTGCAAGAGTTCCACAGGGTGACGCTATAATGCTAAAGGTTAGTATACATAGTAAATACCTATATATATATATATAGGAAAAATATTTTCTCTGAGAATTCAATTATCATGTTAGTGACCCTTCGATTTGCGTGCAAAGTTTTTTTTTTAATAAATATGGGGTCTACCACTAGTTGAGTCACAACATGAGAATTGAATTATCATGCAACATGAGAAAATCAAATCCTATATATCTAATAACTAATTACTTGAGACTTGATAGATGTATCTAATCTCATTATTAAGGTGCTAATTAACTATTATCTTATTCTGTCCTTGGTGACATTATTGTTATAGGCTGTATGCCATAATTGGTCAGATGAAAAATGCATAGAACTTTTAAGTAATTGTCATAAAGCATTGTCACCAAATGGGAAGGTGATTGTTGTGGAGTTCATATTGCCAGAAGAACCAGAACCAACTGAAGAATCCAAGCTTGTTTCCACTCTTGACAACCTCATGTTTATCACTGTTGGTGGAAGGGAAAGAACTGAGAAACAATATGAGAATTTGGGCAAGCTTTCTGGATTTTCAAAATTTCATGTTGCTTGTCGCGCTTTCTCGAGTTTGGGAGTGATGGAATTTTATAATTAATCAACTTCAACTTAGAATTTTATGATAAAAGCATTAAAAGTAAGTGATAATAAGTACCTTATGCGAGGTCGAGGTTACAACTTACAAGTTTCTTGTTGAACTTTCTGCTTTGATGTGATGTAATGTTTATGCATATTAAAATAATTTGAGTTTATTACTTTCTTTTTTGTTGAAAAAGTTTAATTTCGGTTGAGGTACAGGAGTTAAATTATTTCATAAGCTTATATATAGTGTACATACTAAATCTATACAAAACTTTTGTCACGTGCAATGAATGAAATTTCATGCAACAAGCATGAATAAGAATTGGAAGTAATAAATTGGCCAGCAGGAGAAATAAGGTTTTCATTTTCCAATTCCATGGTTTAGAATTAGAAATAAAATGGCTTGAGAAATGACTTCTTCAATGTTTAGTGTATGGGATACAATATCATATGAAATACAAAATAAGGTTAATAAGAAAAATAATGATTTTGTAACATTGCTCTTAAAATTAAGTAAGGAATTATATATTTTATCCTTGCTTTAATTTAAAGAAAATTATAATTAATCTTAACTTACTAAAATTTAATTAATGGTGAACACACTTTTACTTGTTTAGAAAAACTCGTATTTATAAAAAAAAAATATTAAAAATATACAAGATATTGTCGAACAACAATGGCTTTTGTGATAACTTAAATAAACATTACTCGAACCAAAAAAAAAAAAAAAAAAAAAAAAAACCAAAGCTCAAGGATTGAAAAGATGCCTATACCACCATACTCCATATTATGTTCGAGCGAAAATTTAGCACTCCGGCCCACATGCGACACGAGAGAAGAGAGAGAGAAATAGAGGAGAGGAGAGAGAGACAAAGAGGCAGAAAATGTCAGGCGGGTCCAGGGAAAATTCGTGGCGGGAGATCATCACCAATGGATTAAGTGGATCAAATACTCTAAGTGGATTCGACACTACATCTCAATTCAAACCTTAAGGCATTGGTTCATGGTCCTTCCACGCAATGGCAGACCCATTTGGGTGCCATTGTCAAAAAATTGGGGAAATCTTTTTTTCCACATAAGATGTCTGATTCAGGCCAAGTAAAAAAAAATAAAAATAGGAAGATTGAAAGGAAAAAGGTAAAGAGTGGAGGAGAATCACACATGATTTTTCACAATCTTTTGTGAAACAAAAGTTTCACAAAAGTGGTCAAATTTGGATCAAATAGATATGTGGCTTTTGATCTATTAACCCTTACAATTATACTATATTTTACAAATGTCTTTTTGTGGTGTTATTTATCTTTAAAAAAAAATTATCATTATCGATTATTTCCTTAAATACTTTGTTTGATTCACCAAATACTTTACTTTTGAATATGGAACTCATCACAAGTATGAAACCCAACATTGATATGCTCTTTCTCAACTGAGTACCCCAGGGCCCCAAGTACTCCGGGTACCGAGTAACCCAACATTGAAACTCATCATAGTGTACTTTGTAAACAAAAAATTTATAACAATAACATTCCTCGTATGTATGTATGTATATGTATATATATATATATATATATATATATGAGATTTACATTTCTGCAGCTGCTATACGTGCAACAATCAAATACTTGCATCATATATACGTGAAAACATTAAATGTGGGGAATCATAACCATACAAAAGATGAAAACATTAAATGTAGTGTAATTTATCATATACATTTTGCTATGCTATACGTAAAGCGGCTGCATATATATATATATATATATATATATATATATATACAAAAGATGAAAGCATTAAATGTGATGAATCATAATCATAAACCTGTCGTTGTGATACGTAAAGCGGTTGCAGAAATAATTTTACTTATATATATATAGGGACAGGATCCGTTTACAAATTTTTTGGAATTTTTTTACAAATTACACTATATTCTCCAGGGAGAACATAGTGTAGTTTGCAAAAGATTTTTACATTAGTGTAGTTTGTAAGAGTTTGTAGACAAAAAACCCTATATATATATATATATAGGGCTTATCATTTCTGCAAGCTGCCGGAGATAATATACGTGTAACAATCATAACCGTACAAAGATGAATCAATATAAATAAAGGAAGAGAGATTAAATGCGGGAATCATAACCATTCAAATGTGAAAACAATAAATATAAGGAAATAAATAATCAAAATGACCTAGTTTTGGGTGCTGATACGTAAAGCGGCTGCAGAAATGTTTTACAACCGTGAAAGCATTAAATGCGGCATAACGGTTATCATTTTAGCAAATTAAACTCATTAAGCATTAAATGTGATAAATTATAATCATAAACCTGTGGTTATAAAAGGTTATAAAAAAAAAGTTATAACTATAACCTTTCATATATATATATATATATATATATATATATATATATATAAGTTTTTGACCCACCTTATAATAGGACAGCCTCTCTCTAAACTTAATTTTGAAAAAAGAAAGAAAGAAAGAAAAATATCTTTTCATATGCATGCATCCGGGTTATAAACAATCTCTATGAAAGATCAAAAGCCGTGAGCTTGAACCGTGGATTTCTTCTACCGGACATCTTCAAACTGAATGATTAATGAATAGTAAATTTTACGAAATTTCATTTTCTGATTAGTTATAGGATTAGGAAGCATATTCAATTATTAATTATAATATGTTGTTTAATTTTTTATTGGACCAACTAAATGACCATTAAAGAAAAGGCCAATTAGATTCTTAATTAAATATATAATAAATGAATAGATCCTTAATATTAACCCAATAAAGTACAATATGAGAGCATAATAAGATAATATGAAATTAATTCTAGGATTATGGTTCCTAAGATGTAAAATCATATGGCGATTTTCTCTCTTCCCCTATTAAGAGAGAACATATATACATTCAAGATTCCGACCATTTAATTTGATTGGGAAAGGTGAAAGGACGTTTGATAGAAGAAAAAAAAATTTGTCCGAGAATCTTGATTTTCAGAAATACTTTAAAAATATTCAGTTTATGATAATATCCGAAAATTTAAAATTTAGAAAAATTCAATTTGCCGGGAATCCGACAAAATGCCGGCTACCAAACGAATGTAAAGATAAAGCTGTTTCATTTGAGACGTGTACGTTTAAATTTGATTTATATTGCTTGATGATTTAATATGATAATTTTCATTTGTATTTGATCCCCAATTTGTTCAATTATTAATGTTTTTCAAGTTAAAAGTATGATCATTAAATGAAGATCACTCTCTTTTTTTATTGAAACTGATGAGCACGCAGCAATTACTAAAAATATAAAGCATGTTAGCCCAAAGGCGGAGAAATTAAGATAACGCAGTCAATTTAAGCAATGGGTTGGACATTACGTACAGTCATACCCAAAGAAAAAATCATAGAAAACCAACAGCGGTTCACTTGGTTGGTATCATCACCAGCTTCCCAAATCATTAGAATAGTAAAAAGATAACTAAAATCTCACAAAGCAGAATTATAAAACATATAACAACAAAAGGAGTAGGTTAAGCCACCAGTTACGACTATCGTTCACCAAAGTAATATATTAGTACTCTGTAACTTTCGCTTCTTTGACAAGTGATACAATGAAATTAATTAATTAGTACATACTGTTAGCGCCCATACATAGGAACTTCCCGTCCCGAGCATGATGATCAGAAGTTGTATGAACAAATTAAATATTAAAACTAAGACTCTAATCACTAGTTTGGCTTTTTGATTGATGGAAAAGTCGTAGTGGTAGTAAGAACATTATTTGCTTCCTAGAATAAATCTTTGGTACTACTGTTATACCAAAGATTCAGTACATCCTATCAATAAAAATATGTCATGTCAGTCAATTTTTTTCTTTTTTCTGTCAAATTTTCTTTCTCTCCTGATCTGACGTATAATGCTCTCATTGATGGAATATACTAAATTTAGGTGCAACAGTAGTACTGAAGATTTATTCCCATTTCGATATCCCGTGCTACCTTCAATTAGATCCAGCGCCTTTTATAATTGTTATTTTGTTGAGAGATATAAGATAAGATAATAAAAAGTGTCTTTACGAAATTTGACGTATTACACACTTGCTAATCGGATTGTATTCATGGAATTGGAGGGGACTTTTTTCAAATCTTACATTTGAAAAGTCACTAATTCAATTTTATATTCAAGTGGTTATATATAGAATTATTATACAAATCATTCTTAAAACAAAAATTAAAAGAAAGTTAAATTTAGTCATGATTTGGCAACCAAGTAAAATAATAAAAGGGAAAGTTTACTTTTACCAAAAAAAAAAAGAAGGGGAAAGTTTAAATAATCCTTTCTACTTTACGTTTGAATCACTTATTCCTCTATATTTTAATTTTCTATCATTTGACCTTCTATATTTTTCTAATTACGTTTGAATACACATGCCACAGCTAATCTTCATGTGTAGTCAAAGTTTTGCCACTTCTAATTTTAACAATGTTAGGAAGAAATTTGCATGGAAAAATATATGAGATAAATGATTAAAAAAACACATAAAGAATTAGTGATTTAAAAGCAAACCATACAGGGTGTTTGAACTTTTTCCAATAATAAAAAAATTATATGTACATTGCGCTTCCCAGCTCAAAAAAAGTGTTTTTGCCTAATGAAACATAATAAGAGATGTAATATAAAATAATAAAAAGTGTTTTTACTTTAAAATTTAAGTTTTTTTATAATAATTTTCTTTTCTTCTTTTGTGGTTAAAGAATTGGGAAATCACCCTCTTATGTTGCAGAAAAAAAGTGATCTCCTATTATGCTCAGTTCAAAAAACATGCAATTATTTTTATTTTTTTAAAAATTTGTGCGGCCCACTTTATATGTCTATGTTGAAAACAAAGTTCATCACCTATAGTTAAAGTTATAAATATGTTAGGTTAGATTAGACTTTAGCTTAAATATATCAAACCTATGTAAAATCTTAGGTCTGACCAAGTCTGTGTAGACCTAAAATTAAAAATCTGATCTGACCTATATTAAAATAACAAAAAGTGTTGTCTAGGCCTGTTAAGTCTATTAAATAATTAATAATTAAAAAGAATAACTGAAATAATATTATTTTAATATTCAAAATTATTAAAATAATAATTTTATTTATTTTATTTAAAATGAATAATATGTATAAGTCGACCTGTAGATTTATAGGCCCGGTATGTACAAAAAAAAATTATAACCTGTTTTTCAAATAATTTTTTAAAAATCTAGGCCTATTTCATTTAACTTTTGTAGCAGGTAAAGTTTAACCTAATATAGTTTAGTTCATACACTCCTATAAACTTTTTTTTTTTTTTTTGATACATACACTCCTATAAACTTACCTAACCCACTCATACCCTCATGAGAAAAATAATGCCGTAAAGAATTTTGTCTTTAATATGAAATGGAAAAGTCTTCTACAAATTTTTTATTTTTATTTTATTGTTTTTTTCACAAAAGGAAAGCAACGAAATACCAAACAACACGGTCAAATCAGAAAAGTTAATTAGCTACTCAGGTGGCTAAATCTTGAACGAGAGCTTCAGTAAACATTTTAAGTTTTAACTTCTATTTTAAGAAATATACTCACAAAATTTTGGAAGATATATAAATATTTTGAGTCATGCCCAATAGAAGTATATATTGCTACAATGTGTTTACCAAAAAAGAAAAAAAAAACATTGCTGCAATGTAATATGTTTCATATGGTAGCATTATTTACTTAAACGTATTTTAAGTGAATACACATTAAAAAACTATTTCTTATTTGTATGTAGTTTTCCTTAACTTTGCTATGCGTAATTCTCAAAATTCATCAATTTGAGTTACAAAATAGGAAAGGATATTTCAGCAGTTAATGCAGATAAGTTATCTGCATTTATTTTCAAAACGATGTCATTTTGATATTGAAATCTTACAAAATTATAAATATAAAGACTATTATAACCCTGAAATAAATTAAAATTACAAAAAAACCATAATTTCCGCCCCAAAATGACGTCTTATTGAGCTTACTGCAGATAACTTATCTACAGTAACTGCAAAAAAAATGAACCAACAAAATAATATAAACCATTAAAAAGATTATCACCTAATAACTTAAATTTTTTAGTTGAATTTGTTCTTTATATGCTATCATAGTTTCAGTTACTATGAAATTATGAGTTCAATCCTCATTGTCCCTCACTTTCTAATGAAATTAAGTAAAACACAAGGAAAACAAAAAATTAGAACGGTGTAATATCATTAAACTTTTGAGTTGAATTAATTTTTTACCAACCCTGGCCTTTCACGACAATAATTTGAATAGGAAGGAGCAATTTTTTTGGAAAAAGTATTTCTTTCACTAGAGATAAAATTATCTCTAGTAGATAAATTATCTCCCGTGAGTCCAAAACAACTTTTTGGATTGTAAGATTAAAAAATTATAATGATAAAAATTAATATAACACTGCAATAAATTAAAATTATAAAAATACCTTTATTTTCGCCCTAAAATGATATCATTTTGAGCTCACCGAATATAATTTATATCCATTAACCAGAATATTTTATCCAAATTTTTGTCGTGGTGATTTTGTACTTCAGCTTATCAACAAATCGACGCATTGAAAGATCACGACTTGGGCATTATCCAAATAATAATAATTATAACAAAGAAAACCTAGAGCCCTTCACTTGGTTATAATTTATGAAACACCAAAACTTTAAAAACCCTGACGTGTCGTGTGCGACACTTCCTGACACTCTCAGACACTTCAACAAGCGTTATAGAAATTCAAATAAAAATTTAAAAGTTGCGTTATGTTGAATTTTTAGTTCCAACTGTTAGATTTGTTGGATTACGATTACTATTTTATTGAATTTAATATAAATATTTGGGATATCTTATGTTTCTTTACAAAATTTATGAATATTATAAGTTTAGATTCATGTTTTGTTAAATTATTGAATATTAAATATAATATACACTACATAAATTTAAAATATTATTTAATATTAAAACGTGTTAAAGTGTCAAAATCTAATATTTTTTAAAATTAGCATCTCGAAGGCTCCTATGTCGATATCAGTGCTAGTGCTAGATAGATTACAATGATTCAGACCACAACCCAACCAAAAGATTAAAATACAAAAAAATCATAATAAGTAGGTAAAGCCCCCAACTCCGACTATTAACCGAAGTAGCACAACGTCTCACAAATGTGTTTTGCCTATAAAAAAGGCATGCAACTAAGCAATCAAACACAACACTAACGCAAGCAAAAAACCACGAGAACTAAAATTAGAAGCAAATATGGGGGATGCCTATTTCTCCAATGATCACCTGTCTAGAACTTCCTCTGAACAAACAGAGGATGGTGATTGCCTCTCTGCAATGTTACTCACTACTAATCTTGTGTATCCTGCAGTCCTCAATGCTGCTATTGAGCTCCACTTGTTTGATATCATAGCTAAGGCAACAACCACACACGCTGATGGTGGTGTTGTTGATGCCTTCATCTCACCCACTGAAATTGCCTCTAAACTCCCAACACAACACTCTGACTTGCCTAATAGGCTTGACCGCATGCTTCGTTTGCTTTCAAGTTATTCTCTTCTTACTTGTTCCACTCGCACCACTCTTCATGGTTCCTCTGAGACTGAGAGAGTCTATGCTCTCTCTCCAGTTGGTAAATACTTAGTCTCTGATGAAACCAGGGGCTGCTTGTCTTCCTTCACCACATTTCTCTGTTATCCTGCTCTCTTACAAGTTTGGTATGTCATTCTAATTATAGCATTCATTTCCCATAATCTACATAATATAATATATGTTGCTTTTAATTAAAAGCTAACAAAATTATCTTCATTTCTTGAATATCCAGGCTGAACTTCAAGGAAGCAGTGATTGATGAGGACATTGACCTGTTCAAGAAACTTCATGGAATAACAAAGTACGAGTACATGGATAAGGATCCTAAAATGAACCACATCTTTAACAAATCAATGTCAGATGTGTGTGCAACGGAGATGAAAAGAATGCTTGAAATATATAATGGATTTGAGGGAATATCAACATTGGTTGACGTTGGAGGTGGAAATGGACAAAATCTCAAAATGATAATCTCAAAGCACCCTTCAATAAAGGGAATTAATTTTGACCTGCCACAAGTGATTGAACATGCACCGCCCATTCCAGGTACCCTGTTACTAAATATAATAAGATATTTGATAATGATGCATATTATAAGTGTACTTGTTACTTCATCAAAATTATTAATCAGCATACTACCAAATTTTGTAAAGGGATTGAGCACGTTGGAGGAGATATGTTTGCAAGTGTTCCACAGGGTGACGCCATAATACTAAAGGTTAGTGCGTCTTGTAACTTCTCGATCTATATATCTAATTTGTAATTACTTGGGAGTTGATTGATAGGTTTATCTAATCTCATTATATAATATGGTGCTAAACACAATGTTTTTTTGTCCATGTTGACATGATTTATTGTAGGCTGTATGCCACAACTGGTCAGATGAAAAATGCATAGAATTTTTAAGCAATTGTCACAGAGCATTGTCACCAAATGGGAAGGTGATTGTTGTGGAGTTCATATTGCCAGAAGAACCAGAACCAACTGAAGAATCCAAGCTTGTTTCCACTCTGGACAACCTCATGTTCATCACTGTTGGAGGAAGGGAAAGAACACAGAAACAATATGAGAATTTAAGCAAGCTCTCTGGATTTTCTAAATTTAATGTTGCTTGCCGTGCCTTCTCTGCTTTGGGAGTCATGGAGTTTTACAAATAAGTTAATGAACGATAGCTTAGAATTTTTAAATAAAAAATATAAAGTATTGAGTAAAGTGATATTAAAGAATAAAGTTACAATTTCGTGTTGAAACTTTCTGTTTTGATGATGTGATGTAATCTTCATATTAATAGAAGAATTTGGGGTTCTTATTTTCTTGTTCCGTTGAAATTGTTGATTTCCCGTTTGTTATATAAATATAATTAAAATATGACACATCATTCTTGGAAAAATAATTTTACCTTTCTAAAAATTTTCAAAAAAATTACAACTTATATCATTTCACTCTCACTGACGGGACTAGCCCCGTCACTGATAACTCATGTCACGTCAACTCCACGTAGGCAGTCCCACACCAGATAATTTTTTTTATTTTTTTTTGTCAATCTCTCTCATTTGATATATCTATCTCTCATAGTTTTCTCTCTAATTGTAAAATCACAATAGCAAGAAGATCTTCAAACTATGTTTGTGGGAGATAAAATATGCAAATTAGGTGTCATTAAAATGACATACACTTTACCCATAAATATAATTAAAAGATGACACATCATTCTTGTAAATATAAAGTAATAGTTTGTGATACTTACATTTGGTTTAAAGAATAGAAATCTACAGAAAAAGAATATGAATGGGCAGAATGGCTATAGGAATAAATAAACTTTCATGAGAATCATATTTCAATTCCATATATAGTTTCACAGAATTAGAACACTTTCAAAGTTTAATGCATACGATACATTATGAAATTAAATTATACCTGATGTAAACTACATAAATGCCCATATGTGAAAACCATTAATATAGGGAAAAATATTTATCCTTTTAAAAGATATAACTTTATGTCAATTTAGATTCTGACCGTTGATTTTCACCAATCAATGGTTATAATTTTTTGCGAATTAATAAGTTTGACTCAATAAATTATAACCGTTGATTAACGGAAATTAACAATTAGAATCTAATTTGACATAAAGTCACATCCTTTAAAAGGATACAAAAAATTTCCCTATATATAATTATCGTACATTTTTAAAGATAGTATTTTTCTTAATTTTTTGGAAAAAATTGATGAATCTCCATGTGGTTTACTCTTTTATTATTTACACCCCTATGCTTTTTTTCTTATCAATTACCCGCTATAATTCTTGTCCATCCAAGTCCATTGTTAACACTGTTAGTGTTGCTTGACCAGTGCAAGATAGGATGGGCCAATCACACACGGTTGAAGGTTGAAGATTGTGGGTCTCAAAGCTGTAGCAAGTCAGTCTGGTACTATGGTGGAATGGGCTTCTCCTCGGAGTGTTTGTATTGTAGGTTGGGCGCAATGGAAGTGACTAGGGAGGGTGCCTGCAAAGATACTCCGACACTCAAGTCAGTATTAATGTGAGATATATATTATTTAACTGAGAGATATTTGTACATGGAATCGTACCCTCCGCATTTATAGTGTGCTGTGTGTCGTCCTTTGTAGGCGGCGGCTCTTATTATTGGTGATTTAGAGTGGCTGCCATTCTGTCATAGTTGTTGCCCTTCAAGCTATTCCTTGATGAACAAGTCTAGATGCTAGTCTATTTTCTTATAGTAGTGGCAAGCTTGAGTTGTCCCATCTATACTCCTTAAGTTTTGCCTTGAGGCTTAGTGTGATAGTCTGCGCAATGAGACTGATCTGCGCAATATGGGTAGTCCGCGCAATGAAGATGTTGCGCCCACCGTGTTTGGATCCCTCCTGGACCTCTAACTATTGGGCCTATATTTTATTTGGATCGGTAGCCCCCAAGCTCGCACCTTATGCTTGCAAGCATAAGATGTGAGATTTTTGGACCAACCAAGAGTATGTTTTTTGATTTCCTCTGTAATGAGCAATTATTATCTTCTATTCACTGCTGCATCTTTATCGCGCTTTGTTAATCTTCTTCATTTAAATACCATCATTAGCCAACCGCTTAAGAACAGTTGATGTGACCCTAACTAGCAGAAGCATTAAATGTAATTTCAATTACGTGGGCGTTATGGATGCCATCGTGGGAGGATTTTAAGTTTAATCCGTTCAACTTCTTCACACGTGACCCTTTATTACCGTTTTACCTTAGCATTTTTACTCAAATGCCCCAACGTGATTTTTCTTGTTTGTACTGCTTCTCATTCGTGGAGGGAAAACTCTTCGAGCAAGAAATTTCTTCTGGATTTCAACATATTGTCATTCTTCGTTCTCTAGACTTCAAATGTCCTTCATCGGCACGTCTTACTTTGGCATTTTTCAAGAAGCATTTTGACCCGCATATAAATTCCAGGTATGTATTTTCATCTCCTCTTCTCCTTATTGCACTGGTTCATCCTTCCTCTGGTTTTTCTAAGTCTTTTTATTTGAAGAATGGTGGCTAACGGGTGAAGGAATTTCACCCTGGGGAAAGGCTGAGCTTGAAGGAAGCCTCCCTCCAACGCTACGAGGATATGGAAAAGGACCCTCTTCTCGGGGGATTAGGCATAGCGCAAAAAGATTTCGTAGTACATCGAGAACCTTATCTCAACAAAGCTCAATTCCTCCTCATTTGAGGTATACTGTGCCAAGTAACCCTAGAAACCCTATTTCTATTTCAAGTGATTCTATCCCTAGCCCCACGTCCGCTGCGCGCGAACCAACTCCAAAACCAACTCTACATCCCATACACTCATCGCGTAATGATCTCGCATTTTCACCACGCACTGATCCTACTTCGAATTGCAGTCCTAGCCCCATTCCCCTTAGCGTTGTTGACGAGTCTCAAATTTATTATGTATTAAGGGTTAATATGAGTATGTAATTGATTTAAAAGTAATTAAATGTTATAAGAATTATAATTAAAGTGTTATTTTATTCTCCATAATATTCTCATAAAGATTCTTATATTTTGCAGTAATTTTCAGCTCAATAAAGAGATAATTGAGAGCTCAAGTGGATTTTCTTTAGATTTCTAAATCATATAATTCATTGAAGATCTTATTGAATCTTCCCTTGAATACTTTTAAGGAAAGTTTTTGCTTTAAATATAAAAGATAATATTTCAAGGATTGATTAAAGATATGATTGAAGATTCTAGTGAAGATTCCATTGAAGATATTATGATAAATTAAAAGATATAGTTTCATACTATAAAAAGGAAACTTTAGGAAACACAAAGTAGGCTAGCATATTCAGAGAGAGAATGAGGCAAGAGCGAGAGATGGAGATTTTCAAAGTGAGAAGCTTGAAGGAGATTAAGCAACATTGATTCTTCTTCTACTTCATGACTTCTTTTATTTCTTCTTATTTCTTTATTTTGTTTAAGCCAACTATGTCTGGTAAATTTTATTTTGTAGTTAGGATTATGGATTCGACGTGAATCTTATTTGTGATTTAAATTTGTTTCTTTAATAAATTGTTTCAATTATTTGTGTTTTACTTTGCATGAATTTCTATATCCTTGTATGAATTGATCACTCTTATCGGAATTTGAGGGTTAGGGCTCACGATAGACATATTGGGATTTTAATCCTGACATATCCTTGCTTGGATTGAAAACTTAATAATTTATCACACTAAATGCTTAATCTAAAAGGGATCACTAAGACATTAGGATTCTAATTGGGTTAAAGAGCTAAAGTCATTAAGACATTAGGATTTAACTAATTATTTTTAGAAGATGAATTGTTTGAGATAAGTGAAATAAATTATTATTGAAATTAATTTAAACTGCTTAAAGGAGGATCGGAGGTGAATAATTCCTAACTACAGTTTCTATCTTTGATACTTAAAACTCAATTTTAATTTCTTTGTGTTTTATGCATGTTCTTTAATTTTATTGCAATTACCTTCAATAATTTTTATTTTAATTCAAAAACTATTCTCTACATCAAATTGATTTGACCAAATTAAAGGGAACAATGAAAATAGTATTTGGTGCATTAATCCTCGTGGGACGATAATCTACTCACACTTTATTACTTGAAACGATCGATATATTTGCCGTAATCGCAACAGTTGTATATCCTACGGGGTATCCTTTTAAGAAACACAAATTTGAGGAAGTACCCAAGAGTTCTTTTTTCAGTTATTTCTCTTCAGATTCCTCATATTCTTCTTCATTTAACACAGATTTCATTTCTTCGGATATCAGGGATATTATGGCCAGGCGCAATGCTTCCAATGCAAGTACTTCTAATTTGCACGATGTATCCAGTTTGGATTGGGTTTCAGACAATGTGAAGAGGATAATATCTTATTATAGCTCTACTAAGAACTTGGAGCAACTTAATGATGCTATCCATTTGACCAAATATAAGGTTTTAGATGATAAATGGGAATTGTCTGTCATCCTAAAGATGAGTGTTTTTTGCTCTGCACGGCAGATGATCAGTCTAAGCATTTTCTCATGATGTACAACTTCTATTTCTAGTATCTTGGAATTTGGCTTCCTTTCTCTTCTTTTGTTATGAAATTACTACAACACATTCAAGTAACGCCATCTCAATTACATCCAAATGACACATCATGACACTCAAGTCCAGTTGAGGGAAGAAGAGGTACGCATATGGATGAGGCTCTGACGTTGCTAATGAGGAGATTTCTAGGACGGAAGTGGATCCACCTCCTCCTATTATTTTGGTTGGATACATCCTTCATGATCTCATGACCTTTATCCATGGTTTGACACATCAATTTAAGGGGTTCACGCACATACAAGTTACAAGGTGGAGATCAATGGAGACTTGTATGACTGAATTCACAGATCAGATAGATAGCTTACAGACTTCAAGGATCATGGAATCATCTATTGCAATTGAGGATGAGGATGGCAATGATAGTGATGTTGATGAGGCACATTTTTTTTTTTTTTGGTAAACAAAGGAGACACATTTAGAATAGTATAGGATTTTTTTAAATTTTTTTAATGTGAGAAACCCAGCAAGGGTAGCAGTTTTGCAAATCTCAAATAAAATCTCCTTTGTTGTAGCTTTTTTCGTCTTTATTGGATGATTCTTTATAATGTTCATGTACTCTTTCATTTCAATGAGGAACTTTTCAAAAGTTAATTTTGTTTTAAGATCAATTTTTTATTATTTACCTCATGTCTTTTGGTGTTATAATTGCACTTTTTTTGATTTCTTTATCTTATTTTCTCCCTTAGCTGTTATTTAGACCTATAAGACACAGTAAATTAATTAAATGCGTTATTTAAGCTGGACTAATAATTGATAACTATAAACCTTATTTTTTTGAAAAAGTCAAAACTTAAGTACTCTTCTCCTAAGTTCTGACATGACAGTCTGTAGGGGTGTTAT
This sequence comes from Gastrolobium villosum, assembly GCA_032173675.1. NCBI lineage: Eukaryota > Viridiplantae > Streptophyta > Magnoliopsida > Fabales > Fabaceae > Gastrolobium > Gastrolobium villosum. Next base: position 274,671 of record JAVKPL010007711.1, read on the forward strand.
GCTGAGTTGATTGATTTTGAAGAAAAATCTCGTGACAATCCTTTCAGTTTGATCATGTAATCATCCAAAAGAAAAGAATTTAGGACAAGAGAATGATATAATCCAATTTTTTTGGGTTTGGATTAAATAACGGTTTTCGGTTTTTAACAAAAAAAAAAAAAATTTGTTTCATATATTTATTGTGCAAATAAAATCTTTTATATATATTGACTTTGTAAAAAAAAATTGAAACACAAAAGCATTAGTAAACGATAATATAGTTTTTTCTTAATGAATGAGATTGAAGCTCTACACACAAAATTTTGTTGATAATGTGACAAGGTTTTTTATTGGGTTTAGTTGATGGGTTAATTTTGGGTTTATTTTTGGGCTATTTGTTTTAAATAGGTAGAGGGATAAAATATATTGGATAGATTTTGAAATGCATCGATTTTATCAACCAATCCAAAAACTGATTCAATCCAATTAAGATTTGCGATTTTTCTTTGATTTTCAGTTTTTCAGTTTTCGATTTTTCGGTTATTGATTTTTCGGTTCGGTCACTACGGTTTGAATCGGTTTGAATTGGTTGATGAACACCCCTGACAATATATACAAATTTTTAATGATTATAAAAAGAAAATTAGATAATGAATCAATATAAAATCAAATGCTAGACAAATTTGACAGGTAAAGAGAATATGCATACTAGCTGGACTTTTCTTTGTATACAACGGAAAAGCAACTTCTCGACAGCTGTACACACAAATTAGCAACAGATTAACAAAAAAAAAAATTGGGTAATAAATTTTCAAAATGCAAAATAATGTACACATTTTTCTGCAGACATAATTCATACAGGTGTAGTCCCAAATTTTTTTTTTCTCTCACCTCACATTCTTTTCTCTCTCCTGATTTTTTTTCTCTGACAGGTTAATAATAAAATCCATTTATAATATATTTTAAAAAAAGTATTTCCAAAAAAAAAAAAAATGTATCCTTTTAAACGATACACACTTATATCTTTTTAAGAAATACAAAAAACAAACTTTGAGCAAAAAAAGAAAGTGGAAGAAAATTTTATAATTTAAAAAAACACACTATTAATCTAAAAGAACCATTTTTTCAAACGACAAACAAAATTGCTATATTTTACTGGCAGGTTGAATATGGTAAATAATAGTTATATCTAATTGGGAGTGCAATGAATGGGTGAAACATGTTTCTTATGAATAACATTATTTATCTTTCATTTTTTAAAAGCAATTTTAATTTATTTAAAGGTTATATAGTCTTTATATTTATAATTTTTTAAAATTTCAGAAAAAAATAATATCATTTTAAAAAAAAAAAACAAAATGTTGATGAGTGTGTGGAGGGAAAATATCACTTTTGCAGTGATAGCAAAAATAATTTCCCCTATAATAAAATATATTTTCATATTTTCTTGTCATTCCCCTAACCCCATATCTTAAACCCCCCACAAACACATAATTTCAACAACTTTAAAATACTCAAATGACGCCTTTTGTTTTTGAAATGGTCAAATGCACTGACAATTGATACAACGAAAATGGAGACCGTGGTCTCATATCACGGTCTACTGGAATATACTTAGCAGGACGATGGTCAGAAAGCGATGTGATGTGACAATAAATGTGATTTCTTTTTACACTGTTAAGATACGTGTGGGATTTGATTTGTGTATAATCCAATTTAAGATAAGATAAATATCTCTTTCCCCCTTTGAAAAAGTCTGTTCCAGCTTGCACCAACCATTTTCACTGACATGCTTCCGACCAAGACTACTTTCACACCAAATTAGTAAAAGCTTTTCAATGACTCTGTCAAGAGCAGGACCCTCGACCCTTAAGCAATTCAACCTTTTACACAACAAACTATATGATTTATGGGTTTTATGTTTATTATTTATCTTATGAAATTTCTTACACACACCACTCTCCGGAAAAAAAATACACACATTAACATAAGAGGTGGGTTATAACATAATTCTTATAAAACCCTTCATAATTCTCTTCGTACATACACATTCCATTTTCTCTCTCTATTTTTTCTCTGTGAGATGAAACAACACTTATATTATGTTACATAACATTAATAAAACCCATAAAGTATATATATTTTGGGTTATCATCTATCATTTAACATGACCAGAAAATTTTTCTTACACACACAACATTTTGTGGGGCCCGCAGGAAAAAAACTACGGCACACAAAATGAATCTCTATAACATAACACAATCACTTTTCTTACAACATAACTCTTATAAAACCCATATATTTTTTTATATTACGATTGATCCATTATTTGACTAATTTGATTCAGACAGACGTGTTTGATACATCAAGTATCATTTGATTTGTGAAGATCACTTTTTTTCGTTTAAACCGATGGGCTAGCAGCAGCAGTATAATCAAATAGTACAAAAATGTAACTAAAACTAAAACGGATGATAGCTCAGATTTCGCAAAAATGGGATTGCAGATCACTTTTATTATAATTTTTTTTTTGTAATCCTTATTTGTTTAAAAAGAGAGAAAAAAAAATATGTGCACCAAATATTGTATCCTTTTCATCTTATAATTAAAAAAATAATAGTACAAGAGTGTTATAAAATAAGTAATTTACCAATAACATTATTTCATATATATAATTTTGAGTGATTTGATTATTCAAAAATAGTATATTAAAGAGATCTAATATAAAATTATTAAAAACATGACACGACATGATTAATATATTGATATCAAAATGTGTCATTTATTATGTGAATTGATACAATATAACTAAATAATTTATAAAAAATTAATATAGATTAATTTAATATTTACGAATTGACACAATGACATAACACAAAAAAATTTGTATCAATCTTTTTCAATACAAACGTAAAAATTGATCTACTTGAATATAAATTTTCCGTATTTATATCATGTCAGCAAATCATTTGGAAATTACCATTCCGAGGAAAATATCAAACAAGAATATCTCGTCAATCAAACTTGAAAAGAAAATTTTATTATGTTTATATATCGATTAAAATAATATTTTAACTGTTACCAACATTAATATTTTTTTTTATCCCCAGATTAATCCATTGAAGTTTGAACTAATGCGATCCGAGCGACTCTCTTAAAATTATTATTTTTATTTTCAGGTCCTTAAAATTTTTTATTTTTATTTTCAGGCCTAGAACATGAGGTCGCTGCGTAAGGGACACAAATTCTGTACCACCTGTGCCAATGATATTTGATAACAATTTATTATGGAGAGATATTTTTATTACTAAAATTTTCCAGTACCAATTTACTACCTATATAATCATTATTGGATCAAAGACAGAGAATATTAAGAAGTTTTTGAAAAAAGAGAAAATATTGATCCAACGATTATTAGATAGGTAGTAAGTTAGTAATGAAAAATTTTAGTAGTAATAATATCTCTCATCTTACTTAACTACTTAACCAATAAAGACCCATGATTTTTTAGGATGGAGATGAAAACAAAATATTAAGATTATAAGTATTATAAATATTAATTAATAAAAGGGACCAATTATTAGGACTTAGGAGTATTGTTTGAATAATAAGTAATTATTAACATAAATAATTTGCTATTATTATTATTTGGATAAATAAAATTTATGTCATGAAACCGCTAACGACAACACAAATTTTTTGAATACATTACATTTTTTCATTTTCTTTATTATCATTTAGTTTGTCATTTTCTTTGTAGGAATTTTATTTTATTTCTGTAACAGGACAAGAACAAAGCCCATTATTATTATTAAAGCATCATTTTATATATATAATAAGGATTTTATAAAAGTTATGTTGCAGAAAAAATAATTATTTTATGTTATAGAGTTTCGTTTTACGTGTCAGGATTTTTTTTCTTTGTGGGCCTAATAAAATGTTATGTATGTAGAAAAAATTTTGTGATCATATTAAATGATAGATAATAAATCTATATAATAACAAAACATTAAATTTTACGGGCGACTGGGCAATACTTACCCATCATGTCCATCCATTTTCGACTATTTTTTTCCTCCATGGAGAGGGTATTTTATGGGACTGGTCTATGGTGGTCCTTTCCCAAATAGAAAGAAAGGATGGATGGGAAAAAAATCAAAAAGAAAAAGATAAAAATGAAATTTTTTCCATTTATGGTAGAGGGACCACCGAATGAGTGGTCGGCTTGGAACATATTAAATTTTTTGTCCTCCATCCATCATGCTATCTGCTACGCCGCCACTATAACCAAAGTCCTCTTTCAATATCCTTATACAGTAAAGTAAAAGGGTTTATAATTCTCATGTAATATGAGAAATCAAAATCTCATGTTATTGAGATAAGAAGTACATGGGACCTATATATTAAAAAAATTATGTATAGGACTCACATTAACACGGAAATCGAAGGGTGTGTAGGAAGATTGCAATTCTCATATTAAATGAGAATTATGAAACCCAAAAGTAAAATGTTTTTATTTTTTTAGTTGTTATAGAAAACTGAGCCGTTTACTTGACTGCTGTAACTATTGAAAAGTCAAAAAAGAAATGGAAAAAGAAAGTATTAGAAGTGAATTAATTAAAAAAAGGAAACGAGTTTTTGCACGAGATTAAATTAAGTTCGATCTGAAAATTAATGGAAAAACAAATAACAAAAATTTAAAAAACTTACATTAATACATTACAACAACTCCTAATTAAGTGAAAAAAAATTATAGAAAGGGTTTGGCTACCGGGAGAAGTATCGTATCGTGCCATGGCTCCAAAAGATTTAGCAATAATTAAGTTCAAATCGATTCAAAAGTTTATCCTTGGCTAAAGGCTGAGAATTCTAGTGGTAGGTTTGGTAGCACTTAAAACCATTTATTTATTTCAGCTGGCTATAGAAGAATTTGACCAGGTCAGGGCGTTGGTAAGAGTCCTAGGTAGGAAGTATTGAGTTAGTGGATCAGTTAGTGGATTGGTGATTTAATTAATGGGTCATTAGTTCAATAGCATTGAATATTTATATAAATTTATATTTTATTTTCACCAAAAAATATTTATGTTTTATACTTAATTATATAATAAATGTTTTTAATGGTGCAAGTGAATGAAAAATCAATTATAGCCTAGTAGTAAATGCTATGATTTATATTTTCACCACAATAGTTTAATCCCATTATATACAATTTTTAAATAATTATATTAAATGATGTTATAAATATATTAAATAATACATATTAACCAATAAACAAATATAGCCTAATGGTAAATTGTTGTTTGTCAACCTCATGAAGCTCGAGTTCAAATTGCAGCGCCTGCAACTTTGAAGATAGGCTGAAACAGCCCAATTCAGAAGATCATTAAAGACGGAGACAACAACAAATATTTGTTTGATATAACCTTTCATTATACAATCTGGCCTACTTTTGAGTGGATAAACGAATGTTATTAAATTCAAATCTTAGAATAATTGATTCAACCAGTTAAATTAAATTCATACTAAACTATATAATAAATAACTCTAACATAATAGTAAGTAATGCAGTATTCGTCAACCGAACATGGGTTCGAATCTCAGCGTTTTTTGGGTACTTTTTTAGGGCCTTTAGTAAAGGAGAACTAAATTTTTATGGAATGTAGTCGGAAATATATTTTACTAGAATATTATTAAAAAACTGTTTGTAGATGTTAAGACCTATCTAATCATCATTGAATCAAAGAGAGAGAATATTAAAAAGTTTTTGAAAAAAGAGAAAATGATGATCCAATGGTGATTAAATACATAGTAAGTTGGTAGTAGAAAATTTTGGTAACTCAGTTCACTTTTCCATAATTTTTATATGGCCGGAAATATATTTTACTAAAATATTATTAAAATACTGTTTGGTAGACCTATATTTTCTTGAAAAAATTATGATTATTTTACTGAGTTTGTGTTTAGTTGATTATGAAATATTAGTAAGAATAATGTGAGGTTATTTTATCAAAATAACCTCAATTTTACCCTTCTGATTCAAAATTTCTAATATTCATTCATGAAGACAAACTAAAAGAGATCTGAGTTTGAAGTGACTCAGATCTATTGACGCCAGGGAGCTCTGTAAAATAACCCAGCTTTGCTTTGGTGGGAGCTCTGCAAAATAATATCCCACTTTTCAGCGGAAAAAATAAAAACGCATACAGTTACTTACGGGTTCCACCATGGGAGTAGCATGTTGCCCAGATTTCAACAATCTACAAGTATACCTTCCAATGGGAGTAGCATGCGGTTCTCTTTTGCGAAGACCTTATCGTATAAGGACAAGGTAAGTTTTGTCAATAATTTCGCATCCCACTTTTTGATTTCCGAGTAGGGAAAAACTCCACATATTTTTTGATTTTGAGGGGGCGTTTGGTATGCAGGCAAAATTTTTTTGCCAAGGAAAGTGTGGTATGGAAAAATAATTTGCTGTGTTTGGTAAGGGGAAAAAATGTTTGTCTATTGAAAACTTGAATTTGTAGTCAAGGAATTATTTGCCACCATTTTATGTTGTTCAACTTTGCCATTGAAAATGTGAAAAAATAAATTGCCAATGTGGGAGGAAAATGGCTCCAAGTTTTTAAGACAAAAACACCCGTAGCAATAGATATAAACATAGGAGTGAGAGAAAATATATGGGTAATTTGGTAATTTTGGTAAACATTTCCATCATTTTTTTATAATCAACCAAACATAGTTAGTCAAATTAATCCAAGTTTCCTGTCAAATTTTTTGGGCTACCAAACATCTTTTTGCAAATTATCCCGTAAAAAAATTTGCTAACTATTTATCTGCAAAAAAAATTTCCGGGATCAAAAAAATTTCTCTTATACCAAACGCCCCCTCATAGTTGTCAATCTGTACCAAAATTATCAAACACTCATATTTTCCCATAAATAATTTTCGCTAAGGAAATTATAGATTTAGGGCTACCAAACGCAAGTAACAGTTTTCCCTACCTGTCTTCCCCGACATTCAGAAATAAGCCGGCTACCAAACGCGCCGCAAGTATTGAGTGTATCTTTTGCCTACATTTATATAATTAATACCATTAAATTTCACCTTTTTCTATTTTTAATAAAAGAATATTTACTTTCCAAATATTAAAAAAGAGAAAAGTATTTTTTCTATTATAAGAAATAACTTTATCTCCTATAATCTTAAAACGATATTGTTTTATCATTTTGGGATTTTGAATAAAAAATAAAGGATATCTTGAAAATATTATTTTTATATTATAACATATATTTTACTAAAATATATATATTTTTAAATATTATTTTGAGATTGCAGTAGATAAGGAGAAAGGTTAATCCCATTAAAAAATGCTGTAGTGGGGCAGAATACGAGTATGTAGCCGTTGTATTGTGACCTTTCTTTTTTTCTTTGGTAAAGAATTGTGACCTTTCAATTGTTGAAAAGTTTAACCCAGAATTGGAAAAGTATGTGGGATCTCCTGTGTTTCAAAGGTTATCTTGAAAAATTATAATTTAAACAAGTACATTGTATACATTAAATTATTAAATAATTATTATACTATCATTTTATATGAAATATTTACGTAAATTTTTGCATTGCATCATTGTTTTATTTAAAATAATAATGAGTTAATTGTTAATTAATTTAATTTATGTAATTTATTAAGATAAATTCTACCGAAGTTTTTTTCTTGATAAACATATGATTAATTACTTATTCATATAGACAGATATAATTTACAACTTACAAGTGACAATTTTTATTTTTATTTTTATTTTTGGAGTTCAGTCTTAAGAGAAAGAAAATATACCATAAATTCGCCCATCTTAAGTTTAGCTTTTGAGATTCCTTTCTTATTAATTACCACGTACACATAAAATTTAGAAGAACAAAAATTTAAATCTGACTAACTTTTGGCCCACTATCGTGTGACATTACTTAAATTAGCATTAACTTTGCTTCCTTCCTTTGCCCCTCTTGAGAAATTTTCATTGCTCCCATTGCTAGACCTAAGGTCACGGCTTAAAAAAAGAAGAACCCAGTCGCCAAGTGTAGCTAATTCTAAATCTCAATATTATGAACACGGTTATAGAAATTCAATAGTTGCTGAACCCCCATTGTTTCCTATTGTAATTTGTAAGATCTATTGAGCCCTTAAATTTCTGTTTTTCGTCGTAGTCTTTTCATTTTCTTAGTGTCAGTTAAAAATTTAATGGCCTTATAATTCTGGATGTAATGGGCATTTGGCTACAGTAAAGTTGTTTAATGAGTCTTTTATTGGTGATGTAATGAGTAAGTTATAAGTAGTATAATGAGTTATTAAGTTAGTGTTTATTAGGATATAATATATATCTCTTAATTGCTATATTTTCATTTTTAGTTTCTCACTTATAATAAACTTATATCTGTCTAATGAAGGATTACTAAACAAGAAAAAGATTAGTCTAGTCCCTTAACCAGATGTCTCGAGTTCAAGTCCTGAGAATGAAAAAAAAAAGATTTGGGACAGCCTCCCCGGAAAGGGTCTGACAGTGCTCGATGGGGATTAGTCTTCGGTTACGGCCGGAGAATACCTTTGAATTTAATAAAAAAACAAAAAACAAAAAAAAGATTCCCTCGTCCAATATTGTGTTCTACGTCTCATTTTTATAACAGTTTTTACCTAATACCTAACTAGCAACTTTGATGCTTTTATATAAAATAAAGTGGAATCGGTTGTTGACTTCAACATAGTTTTTGTTCTACTTGCTAAGTTCTTAGTCAATCATTTTTTATTTTTTTATTGGCAAAGACTTTTGTCAATCATTTTACTTGTTGTGTTAAAGAAGTACCAACTCGTTTTCCAAAAAAAAAAAAAAAAAAAAGTACCAACTCGTGAATGTATTTAAGGGGTTTGCATTTGTCATTTAATATGACCAGACAAAGTTTCCTACACACACAACATTTTATAGGCCCCTCACCTTTAAAAAAAAAACTACGGCATGCAAAATGAATATATATTACACAATCATTTTTCCTACAACATAACTCTTATAAAATCCTATTTTTTTTTTTTTGATATTTATAAAACCCTATATTTAAATCTGAGTCACAAGATCACTGTTTCTCTTGTGCCCTATTGCAACTTTCTTTGTAGAATAGTGTTACTCATATGGATTATTTAACACTGTTTTCACTAATTAAGTATCAAAATTATTTAAATAATGTACTAAAAGATTATTTAAATAATAATTATTTTATACTTAATCACTTAACTATAATTAATTAATCAAAATTATGCTACGAATCCTTTTAATTAGTTTTTCTTGAAGTTTTATCAAAGAATCTTCAGAGTTATTATTATGAAATAAATCATTCAGGCATGTCATGATAAGAAAGTTCTCCCAACAATTGTTTTTTTTCAAAATTTCTGAGAGTGCGGGTTGCTTACCACCACATCAAAATGCTGTTAGTATTTTTATTTTTTTTTGAATTGATAATTAATTAAATATATTCGATAATAAGAAAAGTAATGTAAGATAATATATATAAAGGGGAGAAGAATTATTATTTTTTCTACACTTGTTTATTTATTTGTGTTTTTCAGCTATTTTTGCTTTCTTTTTGTATAAACCTTAAGCAAGATATTTTATGGAGGGGACAGTGCGTTGTAGTAACATTTACTAATGATTATTTGCTTATTTAGTATTTTGTGCCTCGTTTATTGGTTTTCTATTTTAATGTTGATGAAATATTGATTTATTTGGTTTCAAGTACGTGTTTATAGTTTGCTGTTTTTTTTTTTTTTTAAGTTGTGTTTGGTGCACGTTCTGTAGTTGTTTTTATATATTTATTTAAGGAGGAGAGATATTCTCACTATCAAAATTTTCCACCACCAACTTATTACCTATTTAATCACCATTAGATTAACATTTTCTCTCTCTTCAAAATTTTTTTAACATTTTCTTTCTTTGGTCCAATGGTGATGTGATGAATAATAAGTTAATAAAAAGAATTTTTTGTACTTATAATATCCATATTCTAAATTAAGAGCCTTGAAAGAAGTTCATCAGTTCAATGAATATTCGGTTAGATCACATAAGGTTAAGTCCGGTACGATGAAAATCTGAGCCTTCACGGGGATAGATGTCATTGCGGGATATTTTGCAGGATGGATGAACTGATGTGAAGAGTCTTGTTTGGTCGGGACAAGTAGCTAGAGAGTAACTCTAAGATAGTCTGATGTTCAAGTAATTATTTAATTAATGAATTTTAATAAAGATGTATAAGATAATTATATCCTGTCTTCAAGTTTTTGTTATATAATAGTTGGTTATTATATCCAAAAAAATAAATAAATATTAGTTGGTTATTCTGCTAATAGGCAGCATTTAATCTCATCGACGAGGGAGTGGTTTTTATATCATGTGTATTGTGTATAGGAAAAAATTTAATATGCTCCAGACCCATTATTTATTCAGTGGTCTCTTTTTAATAAATGAAAAAATTTCTTCCATTTCTACCTTCTTTCTTTTTCTTTTCTTTTTTTTTTTTGATTTTTTCCCTCCGTCTTTTTTTTTTTTTTATTTTGAGAAGGGACCACTATGATCCCAACATACAAAAAATCTTCTCATGTACAAGGTGCTGTGGACTATGTTTCTTAGGTGTAATTGGGAAACGTGTGTCAATTCCTTAACTACTAACTATTAAGGTGGTTGTAGGCCTGCAAGATGACATCAACGCAAGATAGATGCGTTACCTTAACCTTTAAGTCTAATTTGTACACATAAATAAAAAATTATTTCATGAAATTATCTATTCTAAAAGTACAAGAATTTTTTTTAATCAATTTGGCAAATAGCCTAGCTTTCGAATATTCAAATCAAGCCCTTTCTTTTGAAAGTGTAGTTCATGTCAAACATTCAATATAAAAAATTATTAGATTAATAATGAGAAGTTTGTCTATCTTAATTATATGTTTAAAATTTAAACCTGATCCGATTGTTTATTAATTTGATCAAGGTATTGAGCCAATAGATCATTCGTTTAAATTAATTTTATCTCTTACAAACACATGGAAGTATGTAGGTCCAATGTGGGGTTATATGAGGAGTAGAGAAAAAAAATATATATGTTCCACAAACTTTAATGTGAGTATAGAAGATAAAATTTATCTCCTAAAATATTGAATGAAATTATTTTTCAAATAGTAAATTAATTTATTTTTTTAGTTCATATAGAAAATTAACAACAATTTACTTGGCTACAATAACCAGCAAAGGGGTATGTCCACGTCATTTTGTTTTTCTCGGTGATGCCACCAACCAAAATTAGATTAAATTTTTAATTATTATATAAAGATCAACTCTTTTTGTTAACAACCAAAGTCTTCTGTCAATGAATTTTAAAATAGCGTATATTTTTTTATTTGTTAAAAGAAACCGACAGCTGTTTTCCTAACTGCAATTATTAGTAGTTCATGAGAATGAAGAAAAGAAAATAATTAGGATTTCTGATAATTAATAACAAGGTGAAAAATGTTTATCCTTTTAAATAAAATAACTTATATCCTTCCACCCTCACAAAAAGATGAGACTCACACCTTTATTTTTTTGTCAACTCTCTCCTCTTTTATCTATCTCTTTCTCTCTCTTAAGATGACATAATTTTATATCCTTTAAAATGATACATACTTTACCCTTAATAATAAGGGAAAAATGTTTATCTTTTTAAATGACATAATTTATATCCTTTCACTTTCACAAAGAGGTGGGACCCACACCTTTATTTTTTTTTGTCAACTGTGTCTCTTACTTTATCTATCTCTTAAAATGACACAACTTTACATCCTTTAAAAGCATACACACTTTTCCCTAATAATAATATTTGCACATTTTTTAAAATATTTTTTTATGTCTCTTTTCAATAATAAAATAAAAAATATACGCTCCATAAACATGAAATTTTTGTGATTTTTCTATTTTCGAAACAAATAAAGTATGAGGATATCACAATGATATTTATTGCAAATAACATTTCTAAAAAACAAAATTAGAAAAACCAGAGGAGTAGGTAAACCCCCAACCCAGTTTCTTCTCTTTCTTGACTACCAAAGTGACGGTGCATGCATGTGGATCGTTATATTTTGCCTATAAAAAGGGAACACTTTGGGAATAAGGAAACAAGCACAAAACATTCCACAGAAGCCAACCCAAAAAAAGAAAAGAAGCAAAAAATGCCAGGTTCCTATTTGAGTGAGGATAACTCTCACGTGCTTAATGATTCATCTCTGAAAACAGAGGACGGTGATTGCCTCTCCGCAATGTTACTCACTACTAATCTTGTGTATCCTGCAGTCCTCAATGCTGCTATTGAACTCAACTTGTTTGATATCATAGCTAAGGCAACAACCACACATGACTCTGATGGTGATGGTGTTGTTGTTGATGCCTTCATCTCACCCACTGAAATTGCTTCTAAACTCCCAACACAACACTCTGACTTGCCTAATAGGCTTGACCGCATGCTTCGTTTGCTTTCGAGTTATTCTCTTCTTACTTGTTCCACTCGCACCACTCTTCATGGTTCCTCTGAGACTGAGAGAGTCTATGCTCTCTCTCCAGTTGGTAAATACTTAGTCTCTGATGAAACCAGGGGCTGCTTGTCTTCCTTCACTACATTTCTCTGTTATCCTGCTCTCTTACAAGTTTGGTATGTCATTCTAATTATAGCATTAATTTCCTATAATCATAATATAATATAATATATATATATATATATATGTTGCTTTTAATTAAAAGCTAACAAAATTATCTTCATTTCTTGAATTTCCAGGCTGAACTTCAAGGAAGCAGTGATTGATGAGGACATTGACCTGTTCAAGAAACTTCATGGGATAACCAAGTACGAGTACATGGATAAGGATCCTAAAATGAACCACATCTTTAACAAATCAATGTCAGATGTGTGTGCAACTGAGATGAAAAGAATGCTTGAGATATATAATGGATTTGAGGGAATATCAACATTGGTTGACGTTGGTGGTGGAAATGGACAAAATCTCAAAATGATAATCTCAAAGCACCCTTTAATTAAGGGAATTAATTTTGATCTGCCACAAGTGATTGAACATGCACCACCCATTACAGGTACCCTGACTTAGCGTTATATCAAATATAATAAGATAAAAGATGATATAATTATAAGCATATATACTTCTACTTTTAGTTTTTTAATTCATCAAAATTATTAATCAGCAAACTACCCAATATTGTTTAGGGATTGAGCACGTTGGAGGAGATATGTTTGCAAGTGTTCCACAGGGTGACGCCATAATACTAAAGGTTAGTACGTATATATATATAGTGATCACAATATTCACACCTATATATATATATATATATATATATATATATATATATATAATTAGTAATTACTTGTGAGTTGATTGATAGGTTTATCTAATCTGATTATATAATATGGTGCTAAACACAATGTTTTTCTGTCCATGTCCATGCTGACAGGCTGTATGCCACAACTGGTCAGATGAGAAATGCATAGAGTTCTTAAGCAATTGTCACAAAGCATTGTCACCGAATGGGAAGGTGATTGTTGTGGAGTTCATATTGCCAGAAGAACCAGAACAAACTGATGAATCCAAGCTTGTTTCCACTCTGGACAACCTCATGTTCATCACTGTTGGAGGAAGGGAAAGAACACGGAAACAATATGAGAGTTTAAGCAACCTCTCTGGATTTTCTAAATTTAATGTTGCTTGCCGTGCTTTCTCTGCTTTGGGAGTCATGGAGTTTCATAAATAAGTTCAAGTATTATTGGAAAAGCAGCAATAGTCCTTGAAGTCTAGGCTCGCTTCAAATCAATGCTACAAGTTAGGGATTGAACTTTCTGTTTTATGTATAATAATTTCGGGTTTGCGATTTTTGTTTATGTGCGCGTGTGGTGAAAAAAGTTAATTCCGGTTTCAATATGTTGTATTAATATTTAATAAATAAGTTGGAGTTATTTATCCTTGTTTTTTGGGGAATACAGTTATTTATCCTTTTTTTATATTATAATTATTTGGAACAATGTCTACGAAATATGCTACGAAGGAAGTGGCTTACGCGATTTCGCCTAATTTATTCGAACCACAAAAAAAAATAATTATGTAAAAAATATTTCTATCAAAATTTTTAACAGAACACGTTTCAGTCAAAAAAATTCGATGGAAAATATTTCCGTAAAAAAATTCGATGGAAAATATTTTTGTAAAAAATTTCGACAAAAAAAATATTTCATCAAAATTCTTTACGGAATCTGAATTCTGTCCATAGTTTCACATAAACATTTTCCTCAAAATTCTTGACAAAAAAAATTTCGTCAAAATTTTCGTTGCGTCACATTTTCATAAAAAAAAAATGACGGAAAATATTCCGTCAAATTTTTTGACCTTTTCTTTTTTCCATCAAGACTTTTGATTGAATTTTTGTCGTCGAAAATATTTAACAAATCATTTTCATCAAAACTTTTGACGAAAACTAAATTCCTTCGTCTTTCAATAAAAAGTATTCCAACGAAAAAATATTTTTTTGACGGAATTTTTATCGTTTGCAACGTAAAGTTTTCGTAGGAAATATGATCTTTTTTAGTAGTATGAAAGATACATAAATAATTTTTTTTTTGAAATTTTAAACTTAATTTTATTTGTAAAATATAATAATTATATTAATTTTTAGAAAGGGTAAAATCTAAAAATATCTCATTTACCGTCCAATTCCTCCATTATCATTTTTTTAACTTCCAAACTAGGGAAGGGAATACTCTTCAATTATATTCTCTTCTTTTCCTTTCCTTTCCCTCTTGTTTGGGAGTTGAATTTAGGAGGGGAATGAAAAGAAAGGGAGGGTTTTAGTAAATCATTCCCTTATTTGTGAGTTTAAAAAAATGAGGGGAAGAAATTGAGGATTTTTATTAAACTCTTCAGAATCATCCTCTTCTTAAAATTAAAGTTCCCCTAATTTTGGGGATTTGAGGGTAGGAATATTTAAAATTACTAATCTACCCTTAGCATTGAAATGTGAAAACTACATAAATATGAATCATTTTTAAATGTGACATTATTAGAAAAGTCTTAAATACCGACATAATTTATTGACGGGATCTTTCAATTGAGATCGTGATCCCGTGAGGGGGAGCTAACTCCAAAAACCCGTCCTCAGTTCGGATAAAAATATTTAGTCAAAAAAAGTGATGAAATTTTTTATGAAAATCATATACCTCAAAAAAATTTCGTCAAAATTAAAGATGAAATTAGAAATTGTAAGAACTTGCACCGCTAATTAAGGTAATTAATGAATTAATTATGATAATTAGGAAATGATTCCATAATTGACCCTAATAATTATTATAAGACCTTAATAATTATAACTAGTGGGTAAGAATGCTGAAAGTCGCTTTTCGGAAGAAAAGTGCAGATATGACGTCATAATTGAATTAAAGAAAAAGTTATTCCGCATTTTAATTAAGCGTGGCTTAATACGATAGTATGTTAACAATCCGGGTTAATACGGGATGTTACAGAAATGGAACCAGATTTTGTCATAATCACTGACATAAATTTTTTACGGATAAAAAATGCAGGCAAAATTATTAATAGAATCTAAATTCCGTCAAAACTTTCAACGAAAATATTTCCGTCCGAAATTTTGACGAAACATATTTCCATCAAAAAGTTTCAACGTAAAACAATCGCGTCAAATTTTTTTTACGGATAATATTTTCATCAAAATTTTCCGCAAAACTTTTTGACGAAAAATAATTTTATCAAAATTTGTGACTAAAAGCATTTTTGTAAAAAAAAAATTGACGGAATTTTTTTTTTTCATCAAAATTTTTTACATAATCTAAATTTCTTCAAAATATTTCAAAAAAAAAAAACATACATTGTGTAAATTCTTTTTTTCGAGTTCACTCTTAAGAGAAAGAAAATATAGCATAAATTCATTCCCTCTTAAGTTCAGCCTTTGAGATTCCATCTTTATTAATTAATCATCATGATACAAAGAAAATTTAGGAGAATTTTTGTAAATCTGACTAAGTTTTATTGAAGTTAGTCAAGTTAGCATAACTTTGCTTCCTTCGCCCCTTATGAGAAATTTTCTTTACTCCCTTTGCTAGTCTTCACCTAAGGTTAGGGCCCAGAGTGGCCAAGTATAATTAATTCTAAGGGTTTATCATCTATCATTTAACATGACCACAAAAAATTTCCTACACACACAATATTTTGTGGGGCCCGTAGCAAAAAATAATAATTTCCGGCACGCAAAACGAATCTCTATAACATAACACAATCATTCTTCCTACAATATAACTCTTATAAAACCCTAATTATAAAACCCAAATTTGAGAGGTTTGGAAGAGTTATATTAAGGTTATGTGTTCAATTCTTTCTTGTATTAAAAAAACAATGTTATGAACACGGTTATGGAAATTTAACAGTCGCTGAACCCCATTGTTTCCTAGTGTAAGATTTATTGAGCCCTTAAATTCCCTTTAATTTATGTTTTACCGAGTATTTAATTATCTCTAACAACTTTGATGCCGTTATATAAAATAAAGTAAAATGGGTAGTTGATTTTAACATAGTTTTTGTTCTTTGCTAAGTTCGTTGCACCTCACTTTTGTCAATCATTTTTTTGTTTCAAAGACTTGTGTCAACCATTTTGTGGGTATTATTTTTGTAAAATATTGGGCTAGAAAATAATTAATTTTTTTAGTTTTCGAGTTTGACATTCAATATTCCAGCACAAAAGGTGAGAAAGAAATCTTCTAATTAAGTGAGAGATAAAATTACTGTAAATTATCTAAGTGGATAAAGTATTTATGTACAAACATCGATCTAGTCTTGCACTAGAGATATCATCCTTGTAATTTTACTCTTATATAGTGGAAGTTTTAGAGGATCTACGGTCTTTGATTTACAAACTAAAAATTGTTTTATATTCTCTGTATGTGTTTTTTTTATACTTTGTTTTTTTAATCTTAGAACAAATTTATTTCGCTTCCACAAATAAAAGTTACTTTGAACCAAATTCTTTAATAGCCCAACATGACTCATCCTCAGCCATATATCTTTTCCCTCTCGCATTGCTCCACTATTTGCAAATATTGATTTATTATCAGAATGTCTTTAACAAAACTATCACCTCTTATTTCATGACAATACACGGAGGAATAACCCTACTAAACTATCACCTCTTAGTTCAAGCAACAATCGAGAATATCTATCTCGAATTGAAAACATATTTCAGGGCAGTTTCGAACCCAGGACATTTTCTATATGTCTGCAGAATTTTTTTATTTTTTATTTTAAAGATTATGATCATGATTCAATTTTTGTTTCCACTTCAAAAAATAAAGCTTTGGTGAATCAATCAAAGTTTTAAGGAAATAATAGATAATTATAATTAAAAAAATAAACACCACAAAAAAACATTTGTAAAATATAGTATAATTGTAAGAGTTAATCGATCAAACTCACCTTTGTCGATGCCTATTTGATCCAAATTTGGCCACTTTTTTTTTGTGAAATGGCCACTTTTGTTTCAAAAAAAAAAACCTAAAAATCCCGTGAGATTCTTCTCCACTCGATGAAGATTGAATTTCAAGAATGTTATGTTTATTAAGATTTGGAGCTAATAAGGTTATATATATATATATATATATAAAAAGACAAAGCAATGGGCTAAGATTTAAGCTTTTAATTGTAGGGATTGGTTGGGATGGATATATTTTTACCTCTTTTCTTTAATCTTCTTATTTCTTCTTTTTTTTTTTGGTAAATTATTTCTTCTTTTTTTTTCTTGACTTGAAACACCCATCTCATGTGGAAAAAAAAATTTCTCCAACTTTGTATCTGCAAGTGCAGACACTAGCACCAACTTGTGTCCGCCGTTGTTTCGGGGTGTATATTTTTAAAATAGAAAATATATAGAACTATATTAAAAATATTGCAAAAATACTATTAATAATTTTTAAAACTCTTAAATGTTGGCTTTTAATTTATTTTATTTTCTGCACATGGCCTTACTTGTTAGTGGGAGTAATATACTAATATTCAGCAAACTGGCTATAACGACACACACAAAATATTTTAATTTAAAAATCATTCCCATAGGACTTTGGTCATTAACAAAAGAAAAGTTTATCTTTACTTAGTAAAATAAGAATTGAATATAACGCTGGTAGGTGGGATGACGAGACAAAACAAGAAAGGTTAAAATGACGTGGGGTTACTACTTGCTGGGTATAGAAATCAAGTAAACGTTACATTCAATTACTCTCTTGTTTTGTCTCGTCATCCCACCTACCAACGTTATATTCAATTCTTTTTTTATTTATAGAAAACTAGTAACCGTTCACCGCCTATATATATATATATATATATATATATATATATATATATATATATATATATAGAAAGAAAAAAAAAAAAAAGGAATCATAATCGTTGAAAGATAAATTAATTAATATAAGGAAATAAATAAATAAAATGACGTAGTTTTGAAGTAGTCGGAGATAAATTTATCTCTAGTAGCAGGAGAAATATTTTTCCATATATATATATATATATATATTAAATTTCTTACCTGAAAGTGAGCTAGACTCGATTCATCTATAACCAGAGTTCAGGTCCCATAATATAAATGAAATATGTTTTTCTCATGTTACATGAGATAAATTATCTCATGCAACACACATAAAAATGGGTATGACCCACTTTTTTTCTTTTCTCTTTCTTCTTCTTAATGGATCCCACTCATATTTTTGTGTGTTGCATACGATAATTTATCCCATGTAACATGAGAAAAATATTTCCCAATATAAATCTATAATAACTTGTGGACTAACTTTTTCATGTTTCTTCAGCATATTTATTTTCCTCTTGGATAAATCTTAAACTAGTTTTTTATGGATGAGACATATACCTTGCAGAAACATTTATTTTGGATTATTTGCTTATTTAGTATCTTGTACCTCGTTTATCGATTTGCTATTTAATGTTCTTGAAATATATATTAACTCGGTTTTGAGTGTTTAGAGTTGGTCTATTGATCGGCTATATAATAAGTTATAGCTTTTCTTTTCTTTTCTTCTTTTTTCTATGTTATGTTTGGTGTGTGTTATGCAGTTATTTTAATTTTTGTAATTTTAATTATAAATTTTTATTTACAAAATAAATATATAGTATATATTCAAATTAACTTATTTTAATATTTTAATAATTTCATAATGAAAATATTTTAGAGAGATTTAACTAAACTATTTTTAACTATAAAATATGGGATATGTTATTCTACCTGCTAGGGGTGTTCATTAACCGATCCAAACCGCAGTAACCGAACCGGAAAACCGAAAATCAAAAATTGAAAAAAAATTGCAAATTTTAATTGGATTGGATCGATTTTCGGATTGATTGATGAAAACCGATCCAATATATTAATTCTCATCTATCTACTTGGGTCTTTCCTCAATCATAACCCAAAAGTTTCTAAACTCACTCCATTAATCCATCAACTAAACCCAAGAAAAACCTAATCATATCTCATTAACAAAATTTTATTTTTGTATAGCTTCATATCTCATTACCCAAAAAAACTATATTATTGTTTACTGATGTTTTTGCATTTAAAAAAAAATGGATACCAAAAAAAAAGATTTACAAAGCCAATATATATAAAAGATGTTATTTGAACAATAATCATGAAACAAATTTTAGGATTTTCAAAAAACCGAAAAAAATTGCATTGCATCGGATCAGATTTGAAAAAAATCCAAATCGAATAGATGATTACATGTTCAAACCGAAGGGATTGGATCGAATGATTTTTGCTTCCAAAACTGATCCAATCCAGACCGCGAACACCCCTACTACCTATCATTTTTTCTGCCTACATTTGTCTATCACTCTAAAATATCGTTAGATCATAATCTTAACTAATCTTTATCTTTATCTCTCCTCTTAAGATTTTGATCTAACATATTTTAGAGTGGTAGGCAAAGGTAGGCAGAAAAAATGATATATAAAATATCATATCGCATAACATATAGGGTTCGCTTTTTATAGTGAATGTAGATAATTTATCTACATTGAGCCCAAAATGACTTCATTTTGAGGCGGAAATTAATATATATTTTTATAATTATAATTTATTTCATGGTTATGATAGTCTTTTTCATTATAATTTTTTCATTTTTCAACCTAAAACGAACTCAAAATGACGTCGTCATTTTGGGAGCGAGTGTAGATAACTTACTTACATTCAAAACATGATATAAATAGGATTTAATATTAAAGCCTAAAACATATTGATCCAAACATACTTTTAAATCTATAAAACATGATATAAATAGGATTTAATATTTTCCATGCACGTTGACGATTGAGTTATATCCCATTTTTTTTTATACACGAGATAAAGTTATCTCTAGCAACCTCAAAATTGCATCATTTTGAGAGTTTAGTGAACTAATGAAGAGTGTTTTGGTAAAATTTATACAATAAAAAAATCCTAAAATATCTTTATTAATTCTCTCAATCCGCGTAGCAACATGATTTTGGGGTTATTGGAGATATCTCGTGGTAAGACAAATAATTTTCCCATATTTATATATCAAATTTAGAGAAAAATGTTTTTCATACTACATGAAATAAAGTTATATTTACCAACATCAAAACAATAACTTTTTGGGGTTTAAGGGAAAAAAAAAATTCATGATACTTTGAGGAAGGATATTCTTACTATCAAAATTTTCTACTACTAACTTACTACCTATGTAATCACCATTTAATCAACATTTTCCCTTTTTTCAAAAACTTTTTAACATTCACTCTCTTTGATTCAATGGTGATCAGATAGGTAGTAAGTTAGTAGTAGAAAATTTTGATAGTAAGAATATCCTCCGTCTTAATAATTTTACTTTCCTTTTCTTTTATGTATTTTTACTAAATACCCTATATTTTTAATTTCAAGACCGATATCATTTTGAGTTATAGGAGATAAATTTATCTTATATTGCAAGAGAAATGTTAATCCCTAAAATTTGTTACAACAAAATTCTTTTTATTTTATTTATTTTCTGAAATATTGTGACAAACTTTTATCATAAGTTTTTAAATATAAGTTGTGTAAAAATATATTTTAATAAATTTTATATTTGGTATTTTATTATATCAGTAATTTTTATTTTATCTTAATTATATAATCATCAGTTAATAAAAGCGTATACAATATCATTGATTGTTTATTTGAATATGACAAATAGTTTTTATATTTTAAACTTTTTTTTATAGACAATTTTAAACTTTTTTAATGTGAGATGGGTATTGCTAATAGCACTTTTAAAGATCTCAACAAAAATCCTTTTTCAATCAACTTTGTTTTTCTTTCTTGCCTTCGTCTCATTGTATTATTATATAGTTATTATCATATTCCAGTTGTTAATTTGTCGTTAACTATTTTGTATCAATATCTCTGAGTTCCGGCAAAAAATAAAATATTTGAAATGGAGGACAATTGAACAATTGGTCAATTGGAGTAGAGTTGAGTTTCGATCAAATAAGTTTTTAATACTATATATTTAAATTAAATTTTGAGATGAGCACTCAAGAAGTCTAATCCATACAACTAACTAAAAAATATAAGAATATAAATTTAAGCAATTGTGCACATGTGTATATAATTGAGATGAAGACTAGTTTTGTTTTGAAATGTTCAAAGCCAAAGGGAGAACGATCCAACGACTATTTCTTGACAAACAACATAATGTAAAAGAAAGAAATATTTATCTCTATATATAAACTTAAATTAATTTTTTTGGGTTGTTATAGAAAACTGACAACTGTTTACTCCACTTCTATAACCACAACTAGTAAGCCCACGTTATTTACATTTTTTGTATATTTAATCATAGGATTTATTATTTCTTATATCGTAGGAAATAAATTTACACACAGTATATTTTGCTTACACACACATAAAAATATATACACACACAAATGGATTGTCCCATTACTCTTTTTTCTCTCTTCTCTTACTATGTGAATCTCACTTATACTTTTATTTCTACAACATGAGATAATATTTTTCCTACAACATAAGAAAAATATATCCCTATTTTTATATATAGGTAGGAGACAAATTTATTAAGAAAAATATTAAATCCATAATTGTAACGTCAAGTAGTAAGCTCACATCATATCACCTACCAACATTATATTTAACTCTTACTTCATTATATAAGGATAAAATTTTCTTTTTGTTAACTACAAAGTCTTCTAGCAATAATTTTAAATTAAAAAATATTTTTTAGTTGTTATAACAAACTGACAGCCATTTCCTGACTTTTATTATCATTAACAGTTAACGCCACTTGCAAAATAGAAAATAAAAGTAAACAATCAAGATTTTTAAAAATTAAAAATAGCATTTAAGTTACTTAAGATAACTTCATGATCTCTAGTTAATAAATCATAACTGTATAAAGATGGATAAATGGTGATAAAGGAAGAGAGAGAAAATAGAAATTATAATCATTCAAAGATGAATCAATTAATATAAGAAAATAAATAAATAAAATGACGTAGTTTTGAACTATCCAGAGATAAATATATCTCAAGTAACTTGAGAAATATATATATATATATATATATATATATATATATATATATATATGGGTTTTACAAATAAGGGGTTAAATGAGAATTGAAATCTCAGATTATATGATAAAAAAATTGGTTGTTGGACCCATGTGTTAGAAAAAATTTATAAGGACTCATGTTTAATACGGAAATCGAAGAGTGTGTAGGAAAGTTTGAATTCTCATGTTAAATGAGAAATATAAAACCCTATATATATAGGGGTTTACATTTCTACAGCTACTGTTAGGGGTGCTAAACAAATCCTTTTAGTCCCTGGCAATAAAAAAGGCCAAATTGAGATTAACATGTCTAAAATTGGTTGTTTACATTGGCTAAGGCTTGAACTTTTATAAGAGCTCGTTTAATAGAAAGAATTCAGGCTCCAATTTAAAAGTTCGGCATTAGAGCCTCTCGGGCTGGCCTAGTATATTATTATTATTATTTTTATATTTTTTATACTACTTGGAATGGAATAGCCCTCTCTTTATCCTAAATCCATTTCACCCCATTTTATTGTTTAAACATACTTTTTGAATGATTTTGTTCTATATTATATTATTTTGATACACATTGAATTTATGAATATTTATGGAATTACTAGTGCTGTTGATTGTATATTCTGTTTGGATAAATTTTTGTTGTCTTACTTTTTTTAAACAGGCTAAACCAGGTTTTTTTTTTTGTAAATAAGTCAGGTCACAGACCGATAATTATATTTATAACATGTAACAGGCTTGGTCAGGATGACACATTTAAATACAGGCTTAGCCTTTTAAGACCAAAACTCGGCTTGGCCAGTTAACACCCCTAGCTGCTGTACATGCAGTAGTCAAATACATGCTATATATGTGTGTGAAATTATTAAATATAGGGAATCATAATTATACATCTGTCATTGTTGTACATTAAGCGGCTATAGAAGTGTTTTTTTCATATATATATATATATATATATATATATATATATATATATCATATATATATATATAGAGAGAGAAGGATATTGTAATGATTATGATTTCACATATTTAATGCTTTCATATTAAATATCGAAAATCATAACCATACAAAGATGTAAATAAATATAATCGTTGGGTCAATATAATTGATCTAATTGGTTGTTTCAATATCCTATCCTATATTTATTTATTTCACTTGAAGTTTAAATGTATTTTACTGGAAAACATTGATAGTAACAATAATTGATTTATTTAATACAACCATACATCTGGAAGTATTTAATTCATGACATTGTTACAATAATTGATTTCTCATATTTAATGCTTTTAACATTGATAGTAACACTAATTGGTTGTTACAATATGGGAAAATCGTAACCATATAAAAATAAAAATAAAAATAATTTAAAGTTTTAAATATGAAAAATCATAATCATAAAAAAATGAAAATAAATATAACCGTTGGATTAACATAATTGATATAATGGTAAAATTAATTGATAATAATATTAATAATAACATTATTATAATATATTTCCCCAATTAGTTAACGGGCTCGTCGAATCTCTGTTCACAGGTGACAACAATTTCCTGTTATGAGATAACAACTGCTACTTTTCTATTTATTTTTTTAATATAAGTTGACCCTATAATTCAATTAGATGACAAATATCCCTTGATTATAACATCATGTAGTAAGCCCACACCATATCACCTACCAACATTATATTTAATTCTTATTTTATTATATAAGGATAAATTTTTTCTTTTTGTTAACTAACAAAGTCTTCTAGCAATAATTTTTAAATTAAACTATATTTTTTAGTTGTTATAACAAAATGACAGCCATTTCATGACTATTATTACCATTAACAAGTAACGCCACTTGCAAAATATAAAATAAAAAGTAAATAATCAAGATTTTTTAAAATTAAAAATAGCTTTTACGCAATATTTTTAATTTGTTTTATTTTTTTTTATTCTCCCTAATAAGTTTTAATATAGTTGCTATTATGGAATATTTTCATATCCTTATCTATCCAAAGATCCCTTAAAGGATAATTACCTAATGATCCTAACAATATAAAATTCTGCTAAAGATAGAGTCCCTATCCCAATATAAAGGAAGTTGAATCCTACTACACAGGGACATTTACACAAGCTCAAGAGGTAACCCTTGTAAATAAGAGGTTAAAGACCCCAAATACATATTTTTGACTTATTTACTATTATTACCCACGTTTTGGCTACATGCACATTGATAGTGCACATTGATTTGAGTATTAGCTATAACTCAATTGGATATCTATTATTAGATATCTTTGAGCGCATACCCATGAGGTATCCATGTACGGTTCAACATGACCAATTTGGGGACTCAAACTTAAGATAACTGAATAAGCTAGAAAAATCTCTTACTAATTGATTAACATGAATAATCCTTTACCAATTAAATAAAGAAATATACTATATAACTTGTGTTCAATCTGAGATAGATACATTTAAGGGGTGTTTGGTACATGGGTTTTTTTTTTTGAGTTCCTCATAGGATGGGTTGAAAAAAATTATTATTTTTTCACATTTGGTAAGAGAAAGAGTAAAGATAATCCCGGATAAAAAAAACTTTTCCATCATTTTGTTTTATGCTGCGAATACCATAGAAGAATAAAGGAGTAAAATATTCTCAATATTTTCGGGAATATTTTGGCTTATCAAACAATTTTTTAGTAACATTTACGAAAAATTTACTTTCTCATCATATTCACAGAAATTGTGATTTCAGAGTTAAAAAAAATTATCCTCTACCAAACGCGCTGCTTAATTATTGCTGGAATATGGTCTTTCTCTAAGTTTGTCTTAAATGCTTGATTGGCTTGCTCTTACGTGCATTGTTGTGGAATAAGTTGTGGTTTAATGCAGGAATTCTGATTCTCAAGTTAATAATTGCAGGCGGTGGTGCAGTGAGAAAGGAAGAATATTCATTCATAAGAATATGAGCAATGTATATTGGGATAGGTTAAATTTTTTTTTTTATTATCTCTTACTATTAATTTTGTTATTATTAGATTAAATTCAAATCTATGATTATAAACAGTAGCGGATCCAGGAATTTTTCGCTAAAAATTAAATATTTATTTTCTCTTCAAACATAATATATGGGAGGTCAAAATACAAATAATTAAATATTTCTCCCTGTTTGAATCTTTTTTTTTTTTTATAGAATGAATCTTCTCTTTTTTAAGCTAGAAGCTACTTGTAAGTATAAACTAGGCCAAACATATGTTTTGAGAAAAGTTCTTATAATGAAAAACTCTTTTTTTTATAATGAAGAAAAATGTCGAAAGCTAAAAGTTCCTGAAAGGAAAAAATTTTAAGCTCTTATCTATTTTTCTTGAATTATGTGTTTTTTTTAAATAAAGAGTTATAAAGTTAGATATAGAGAGAATTTTCTTAAAATATGTGTTTTTAAGTAACTTTTAAACTATTTTTTTTTTTGTAATTACCAAACAGCTTTTAACTCTCTCTTTTTAGCTTTAGCTTATGAGTAGCTTCTAACTTAAAAATAAGAGGATCCAAACAGGCTCTTAGAGTAATTTGTAAAAGAAAAAAATTTGTAGATAAATTTTTTCCCATAATTTAATACTAATTACATATGTTAACTGTTACCACCAGGTCCGCGCCAACAAGAATTTGAACTGCACTCTTTCTTATAGTTTTTTTGTTTTGTTCTTATCATTAACTTTCGTGGAGGGAGAAAAAATGCATTCAGAGTTAGAGAAGTTTCAATAGATATATGACCTGAGAATATGAAGAAGCTCTATAAATTCTGCGTGGGAGAAAACTACTTCATATTAATGGAGAGGAAAAATGAAAGTTTCTTACATTAAGTTAGAAAATTTTCTTCAAATTTTGGGGGGCGGCCGCCCACCCTAGTCCCCCTGGGTCCGCCCTTGATTATAAAGTAATATTAAGTGAGTTGGGTTAATCTAATTTTGATCCAACGATAATAAAATTAATAGTAAGAAATAAAAAAAAGATAATAAATATAATCTCTTATGCATATATACACAATTGTGGAGAATATTTTAAAGCATGTATCCTGCATTTAGTGGAGAGAGAGTGAGAATTATTCGGTCAAACACTACAACCATAGTAGTTTGTCTAGTTTTAATGAAACAAAAAGAAAATGTCATCTAACTGTGTTTCTTATGTTTTCCAAAGTTGTTGTAGGTTTAAATATAGAGAAAAGTGTTTATCCTTTTTATATGACACAATTTATATCATTTCACCCTCACAAAGAGGTGGGACCTATACCTTTATTTTTTGTCAACTCTCCCCTCCTTTATATCTCTCTTTCTCTCTTAAAATGACACACACTTTACCCTTAAATATATGATGAATTATGTTGAACTGACTTCAATTAAACTATTGTAAATCGTGAATATCAAAGATGCAAGTCAATATTTTAATTTTATGTTCTAAGTGGACGATGTTAATTATCTTTAATTGATATTGATAAAAAAAAAATCTATAATAGTCATATTTTGTGAGCCTGTAGTCTTCTCGAGTGAAGTGCATTGATCATATTGTGAGTATTCTATCCTGAGGCGCATTCAAGACAACTTCGAAACCAAGGTTATAAGTCAAGCAGGAACACGAGTACGACGTCGACAAAGCTCTCCCAATCCCTACCAAATACACGATAAGAATAGTATAATGATGTGTATTGCTGTCGTAAATTTAGATATGAATAGTAAACTCATACTTTGATTAAATTGATTAGAAATGGACCTATTAAAACCATCTAAGCTAAAGAATCCATAAATTAACATGGTACATTATTGAAATTAATATTAAATTTATTTATTATGGTGTCACCTAACCGTTGATACCGTTCATGGAACCATACATCAGCCCTCCGGTGTCACAATGAATGAATGTTGCGGTGGATTGTCTCGTTGCCACCAACATTTGCAAATTAACTAAAAAACAAAGGAGCAGATAAACCCCACCCCAGTTGCTTCTCTTTCTTGACTTACACACCAAAGTGACGGTGCATGTATTGTGGATCGTTATATTTTTCCTATAAAAAGGGAAACACTTTGGGAATAAGGAAACAAGCACAAAACATTCCACAGAAGCCATCCCAAAAAAAGAAAAGAAGCAAAAATGCCAGGTTCCTATTTGAGTGAGGATAACTCTAACGTGCTTAATGATTCATCTCTGAAAACAGAAGATGGTGATTGCCTCTCCGCAATGTTACTCACTACTAATCTTGTGTATCCTGCAGTCCTCAATGCTGCTATTGAACTCAACTTGTTTGATATCATAGCTAAGGCAACAACCACACATGACTCTGATGGTCTTGTTGATGCCTTCATCTCTCCCTCTGAAATTGCTTCTAAACTCCCAACCCAACACTCTGACTTGCCTAATAGGCTTGACCGCATGCTTCGTTTGCTTTCGAGTTATTCTCTTCTTACTTGTTCCACTCGCACCACTCTTCATGGTTCCTCTGAGAGAGTCTATGCTCTCTCTCCAGTTGGTAAATACTTAGTCTCTGACGAAACCAGGGGCTGCTTGTCTTCCTTCACTACATTTCTCTGTTATCCTGCTCTCTTACAAGTTTGGTATGTCATTCTAATTATAGCATTCATTTCCCATAATCTACATAATTTAATATATGTTGCTTTTAATAAAAAGCTAACAAAATTATCTTCATTTCTTGAATTTCCAGGCTGAACTTCAAGGAAGCAGTGATTGATGAGGACATTGACCTGTTCAAGAAACTGCATGGAATAACAAAGTACGAGTACATGGAAAAGGATCCTAAAATGAACCACATCTTTAACAAATCAATGTCAGATGTGTGTGCAACGGAGATGAAAAGAATGCTTGAAATATATAATGGATTTGAGGGAATATCAACATTGGTTGACGTTGGTGGTGGAAATGGACAAAATCTCAAAATGATAATCTCAAAGCACCCTTCAATTAAGGGAATTAATTTTGATCTGCCACAAGTGATTGAACATGCACCACCCATTACAGGTAGCCTGACTTAGCGTTATATCAAATATAATAAGATAAAATATGATATAATTATAAGCATATATTACTTCTACTTTTAGTTTTTTAATTCATCAAAATTATTAATCAGCAAACTACCCAATATTGTTTAGGGATTGAGCACGTTGGAGGAGATATGTTTGCAAGTGTTCCACAGGGTGACGCCATAATACTAAAGGTTAGTACGTATATATATATATAGTGATCACAATATTCACACCTATATATATATATATATATATATATATATATATATATATCTAATTAGTAATTACTTGAGAGTTGATTGATAGGTTTATCTAATCTGATTATATAATATGGTGCTAAACACAATGTTTTTCTGTCCATGTCCGTGCTGACAGGCTGTATGCCACAACTGGTCAGATGAAAAATGCATAGAATTCTTAAGCAATTGTCACAAAGCATTGTCACCAAATGGGAAGGTGATTGTGGTGGAGTTCATATTGCCAGAAGAACCAGAACAAACTGATGAATCCAAGCTTGTTTCCACTCTGGACAACCTCATGTTTATTACAGTTGGTGGAAGGGAAAGAACTCAGAAACAATATGAGAATTTAAGCAAGCTCTCTGGATTTTCTAAATTTAATGTTGCTTGCCGTGCTTTCTCTGCTTTGGGAGTCATGGAGTTTCACAAATAAGTATTATGAGAAAAGCAGCAATTAAGTATGGGCTCGCTTCAAATCAAGGCTACGAGTTACGTATTGACCTTTTCTGTTTTGACGTGATGTAATGTTTATGTATAATAATTTGGTTTTGCAATTTTTTTTTTATGTGCGTGTGTTGCGAAAAAATTTAATTTCGGTTTTGATTTGTTGTACTAATCTTTAATAAATAAGTTTGAGTTATTTATTATCCCTTTTATATTTCGATTTTTTTCCTATTATGTTTCTAACTTTAATTTGACATTGAGAACTGCTATATTTTACATATATTTTCTACGAAATATGCTACGAAGGACGTGGCTTACGCCATTTCGCGCACTTTAGCTTCTCAACCACCAAACTGTTGCTAATAACAAATGAAATATAATATTGGAAACTTACATGCCAAATCATTTGTAAAAAGTTTGTAGAAACTGATCCGAAGAAATTAACATCATAATTAGGGGGTGCAAGAGTTGAGCTGGATTAGTTATTGGGTGTTTTGTACCCAGCTCCCTCTTGATAACAATGGATTGAGTACGATTGAACTTGGAAAAAAACTCAACAGACCCCTGTATTGTATGTGTGTGTTAATAGGTTAATAAAAAAATTCAGTTATAAAGAGTGTGAAGGAGATCACAAACAGAACAGTATAATACACGTAGTTGGGGGTTACAAGTTATTATATTTTTTTTTTTAAATATTCTAATTAGTTCATCGTTTTACGACTAGTCAAATTCGGAGCGGGTTCAGAATTAAGATTGTAAACTCCTCCCAAAGGTGATATACTGTGGAAGATCGAACACATGCTTTCACTCCTACCTACTAAACTTCATATGCCAACTGAGCTACTACCATTTGTTCAAGATAATTTTTATGTTACTAGCTATTTGAATGCACAAGTTGTTTGTACTTATACTGTTTTAAAAAATCAAATAAAGTATAATCCAAAACTCGTACAAGAGGGAAACGTATGCTGTTGCACAGCCACATTGACAATGTCAGTGATCATTAGATGCACAAGAATTATGTGAATGGCCCAATATTTCTCCATTTTGCTAAGTGCCATATTAGCTCTTAAGGTAAAAATTCTTGCCGTAGTTCAAACCTCTCTATTTATCTTAATTCACTTCTACATTTCATGCCAAGCCAAATGATGGTTTCTGCCTTCGTTCTTTGCTTCAAAGTGTATTTCACGGTTGAACCCTAACGGATATTAAATGGTAGGATGGTCCCAGCATCATTCAACCATATTTTAATTTGTATTATTACTGTGGCTATCCCATTTTAAAACTTTGGTCGTTCTATCTGCATGGCACAAGTAATCATATAGTACCCAAAAAGCAAGGGTCGAGACTTATAGAGTGTGGAGGGAAGGAATTTGCATAGGGATAAAAGGAAAGTGGTATGGGTGAAATTTAATAACTCATCCATGCTGTGAGGTATCAGACTTGATGTTTAAAGAGAGGAGGAATTCGCACAGTGTGAAGAGAGAAAACAGAATTAGAAGGAGATTGAATGAAATATTATTGTATTGATTGATCACAAAGCATACATGAGTGCTGCTATATATAGCAGTTAGGAAAAGTAAAATAACAGAAAATAACAGACTTTTATAACAGAAACAATTTTATCTATCATTATCTATCACATGCAAATATAATCAACGTGACAACATCAACAATGTTTTTATCCCAAACAATGAAGTCGCTAATAAATAAACCCAAATAAAAAATATGCGGGAAAAAAGATAAAAATTAAATTTAAGTATATATATATAAAGCAAGAAACAATTAAAAGGAAAAATATATTAAAATAAACTAAAGATAAAGATATATAGAAGGACAACAAACAATGAGACGGTAAGAAATAAGAAATAAAAATAAAAAGGGTACAGGTAAGTTTTTTTTTTTGGGGTTTGGGGAAAGAGATGGGGAAGAGGAAAAGCGAGTATAATGAAATACTTAAGTAATAAAATCAATGTGATAAGAATCACGAGTAAGATTTCTAACCAGAGTATGAATGACCTATCAAAATTTTCTACATATAAACAATCACAATTTATCATTTAGAAATGAAATATGACTAGGAGCCGTAGTAGTGGATGGAAGTGATGGTCAAGGAGTCATTTGATGCTTTTGCTTGTCTCCCAAGGCATAAATGAATGCACAAATGGACTTGTACAAGAGATTCGACAAAACATGACCAAAAAATTATGTTGCATGGATGACACAGCAGCATTGTAGATAATAATTTGAGAAACACCTTTGCTGAATCATCTAGTCACTGAACCGTGGCACAAACTCTGCAGCAGATTACCATCAGAGATATGGAACAGACTGACCAAGTAAATATCGTATCAAGCCCATTAGTAATAAAAAAATGTTAATGAAAACTCGCTTCATTCTGTTGCTTGTTGACGAGTATTCCTCTTCTCATCCATCCTATGACGGAACAACTTGGCTATGTGTCTCCTTTCGCAGTCCTGGGCATAAAAACACAACATAAACCATGAAATTTACATGCCTAGTAGTTTCATCCCTACCCTTATAGCATAAACTATTATAGTGGAAAGTAACTATCTACATGTAGCAGTGTCTAAAGTTTCTTCACCTTAAACATATTAAGATGGAAAGGTTTGTCAGGATTCATCCTTTTCAGCTTCTGATACGTATACGCAAAACTCAGCTGATCACGAGGTGTAAACCGATCAACTTCATTGAACCAAAGACAGGAGAACAAGTTTGACATTGGGGTGTGTGCCCTAATAATAAAAGAACCTTCAGGTACATCTGTCAAAAGAGAAAATGTATATATCAGGAGTCAGTCAGTGGCAGTACATTTAATAAACAACTTAGATAATTGACAGAAAAAAAAAAAAAAAAAACCCCTTAAAAAAACATACTGCTCGGAAGAAGCTTGTTTGGATCAGAGGCATTAAATCTTTCCAGTCCATCAGCCCGGTAAAATGAGAATTGTTCATCTATAACCGTATGATTATACTTGTTCAATTTCTTGTTTTGTGCTACCTCTTCCCACACACAATGTCGATCATAGTGGTTGGATATCGCAAATTCATAACCCTTTCGCCACAAGAAGTACTCCAAGATAAGTAAAGGATCAAGCTGCAGCCTTAATTTGCTATCCAACCAAATTGAATACCTGAAACAAAATTTGAAAGAACAGCAGAAGCATAAAATTATTGACGGTGTAAGAAACTTGTATACAAAGAAAACAGTAACTAACCCAACACACAACTTACAAAAAAGAAAATCAATAATAGACCTGCCTAAAGATTTCAGATACCTATCTATAGAACATTACATAAAAAAGGGGTTTATAATTCTGTTGTACAGCATCATGCTGTAAAGAGGATTTAAACTGTTCCAAAACTCGAGATTCTAAAATTAGGAAATGCAAAATGATTCATTTTCTAAGTCAATTTAGGCTAGAAAGGATGAGGAATGTGCAGACATAAGACTGGCTAAAATAGGCATTAGTTGCAATAATAAACCAAGACGACGTGAAACTTTCATAGAAACACCTCCAACTTATAAAAACATTTGAATACACAGTAGTGTGAACAAGTACAACAAAGCTTTAATCCCAAATATATCCATGTCTGTTGAGATATATAAAACCATTAAAAAGTCCTCACCCACTAGCTTAAACGTTTGGGTTGAATTGGTTCTTTACATAGTATCGGAGCCTCGTGTCCCAGGTTCGATCCTCGCCGCCTCCCACTTTCTTTCAAGTGGAATTTCTTTATTCGCACAGGTAGGTGGGCCTGTGCATTGTCCACTCTTCAAGCCCAGTGGGTTTTCGTGTGAGGGGGCGTGTTGAGATATATAAAACCATTAAAAAGTCCTCATCCACTAGCTTAAGCTTTTGGGTTGAATTGGTTCTTTACAATGCCCATAAATCATTAATCAAAATATATAATACTCCGTATAAATTCTTTCATCATTCATCAGTGACCTTTGAGCAATTTTAATGTTCTTTATCAGTAGTTAACCTGTTATCTGTATTACTATCACACTCTTCAATTTCTAATTGATCTTCCTCTTTCCCACACTACTGGTTTGGTCTTATATATAGTTAATGAATCAAAACAACCTACGACAAATTTTCACTACTTAATCTTAAATTAAAATAATACATCATCAACACAACTGTCTGGGTGTTAATGCCACTTAGTGATATGCGGTCAGCATATAGGAAATTACAAGGCAAAAAGAGGAAGAAAATGACTCAATCAATGCAAGAAAAGCAGAGAAAAAGAGTAAAAATATCCAAAGTCTGAATATCAAAGAAGATGAACAAAAGGAGGCAAAAACATATCAAAAAGACCTAATTCCCGCGCTCTCAGCGCGGGAGTGGCGCTGAGAGCGCGAGAAAGCAAAAATGGGCAGAAGGAACCGCGCTCACAGCGCGGGGATGGCGCTGTGAGCGCGGGAAGTGAAAAAGTGGCAGTAACTCCCACGCCCTGAGCGCGGGAGTGGCGCTCTGAGCGTGGGAGGCGCGAAAGTGAGAAGATTCAAAAATGCAAATTAGGTCAGAATCCCTCTTATAAAAGGAGACTCAACCTCTGAAGAAAAGCATCTCAGAATACACATCACAAGACCTAGAGGAGGCGTTCTTCGTGTTCATCACTCTGTTCTTGTATTCTTCTTTATTTTCTTTTTCCAGTTTATGTTGAAATCAGATCAGCGATCATGATGTTGATTGGCTAGATCTATTTCTGTAGTCAGGGGCATGATCCCTTTGTAACCAATTGCTACAAGGATTGAATCATTCTATGTATTGAATTAATATATTTCATCTTTTATCTTGAGCGTATTGATATTAATTCTATTAGATCTGATCAACCTAATAGGAAATGATATTCTGGGGATCAGGATTCACAATAGGGATGTTGGAATACTGATCCTGAAAGGAGATAAAGATGACTCTCCATGCATGTTCTAGGGATAGACTTGTATGGATTGCAGTCGTGGGATTTATCTACATAATGCTTATTTTCAGGCGGAATTACTAAGGGATTAGGGTTCCAATTGAAGTAAAGGGTTAGATCGCCAAGGGATTGGGATCTAACTAATTATTTCTAAAAGATGATAATTTGTCTGAGTTGTTAATTTCAATAGGTTTTATGAATCAATCCGAAGGAAAATTGGGAAACAATGGGTGAATGTACCCTGGCTACAGTCTTCTTCATTACTTTTTCTACAAAAACATCTCTTCATCTATTTTAAGTCTTTTCCAGAAAAATACAAAAACAATTCTTTTACTTTTATTTAGTTTAAATTACAATTATTTGTCAACAATCAATCGATTTATCTAACTTAAGAGGACTGGTTATAGTAGTAATTGTTCATCAATCCCTGTGGAGACGATACTTACTTATCACTTTATTACTTGGAACGATCGGTATACTTGCCGAGTTCGCAACAAGTTTTTGGCGCCGTTGCCGGGGATTGTGTTTACAATATTACAAATAACCTTAGATTCTTGAGATTAGATTCTTATTTTTCTTTTATTTTGATTGTGTTGTGCAGGTGTTACTAATAATTTTCTCTGAATTTTTATGCGAGGTAGACTTCCACCTAAAGACTTTGTAATAGATTCTGAAATTACAAAGACAGAAAAACAACTAAGGAAGGCTGCTAGACAGATCATTTGGGAAGATTTGAAGCACACATCTTTACAACCAATTCAAGAAATGGCCGAAAATAACAATGTTGGTCATGGGCGAGGAGGAAATGCCAACAATCAACCTCCAAGACTGTTGAATACAATTTTGACTCCAGTATTCAACAGGGCCAATTCAAGCATAGTCAGGCCAAATGTGGAGGCTAATAATTTTGAACTCAAACCATCATTAATTTCTTTGGTGGAAAGGGTTCAATTTTCTGGAGCTGATGATGAAGATCCACATGAGTTTATGGACCGGTTCTTGATGGTCTGTGATACCACCAAACACAATGGGGTATCTACAGATGCTATCAGGCTTCGGTTGTTCCCTTTCGCTGTTAAGGGAAAAGCATTGAGGTGGATCGAAAGACAACCAGCAAATAGCATCCTGATATGGGAAGATCTATCCAGTAAGTTCTTTGATCATTTCTTTTCCATGGAGAAATATAATCAGCTGGTGAACGAAATAACAAACTTTCGCCAGTTGGAAGGAGAATCATTATGTGCAACTTGGAACAGATTCCAAGAGTTAAACAGGAAATGTGCACATTATGAAGGAGATGATGATAGAAAAGTGGTGATATTTTTCAACGGAATCACCCCCGAAACCAAGATGATAATAAATAGTGCCGCTGGAGGCTCTATTCGGGAAAGCACATCTGAGCAAGCCATTGAGTTGATCAAAAAGCTTGCAAGAAATGAAAATGAAAGTGTGCTTGTTCCCACACAAAAAGCACTGAAAAAATCCACAGATAATGATGTGATATCATTATCTAAGAAGGTTGACAACTTGAGTGAAAAATTTGACAGGTTTCAGGTATCAAAAGTTCAAACCACTCTACCGATTTGTGACCAATGTCAAGAAAGTCATGAATCCAATGAGTGCCCAAATCCATCATCTGAAGATTCACTTCAAGTGAATGGGATCTGATACGATCAGCGTCCTCAACAAAATTTCCAGCGAAATCAAAATTTCCCTGGAAGTAACAACAATTTCCAACGGAGGACTCAAGGATCAGGTACGGATTTCAAAACTAGCAATAATTATACTCAATCTTCTCAGAGTCAGCAAAAAGAGCCAGCCGAATGGGAGAAAGCTTTCGCTCAAATGGCTAAGGCTTCCAATGATATGGCTCAACACACCAATGCTTTCATGGAAGAAACCAGAGCCAACAATAAAAATACAAATGCTTCCATTAAAAACCTGGAGAATCAGATAGGCCAGTTGGCCAAACAATTTTCAGAAAGAATTCCAGGTACCTTCCCAAGTAACACAGTCAACAATCCAAAGGATGACTGTATGGCTGTTACAACCAGAAGTGGTAAGGTACTAACAGTTCCAACAAAAACACCTGTGGAACTGGAAAAAGAGAAGGAGAAGCAAGAAAAGAAAGCAAGTGAACCAGAGATTGAGGTAATTATAGAAAAAGAAAAAGAGCAGGTTGCAGAACAACCAGTGGTGGCAAAAGAAAAGCATGAGTTAAGCCACGAATATGTTATGTCTAAGGCACCCTATCCAGAAAGATTCAAGAAGGGAGCCTACAACAAACATTATGATAGATTCTTGGACATTTTCAAGAAACTACATATTAATATTCCTTTTGCAGAAGCCCTAGCCAATATGCCAGGTTATGCAAAATTCATGAAGGATCTCTTATCTAGGAAACAAAAATTGCAGGAATGTCAAACTGTAACACTTACTGAAGAGTGTAGTGCTTTTATCCAGCAGAAAATTCCAGATAAACTGAGTGATCCAGGAAGTTTTAATATTCCCATTGCTATTGGTGATATTGGCATTGGGAAAGCTTTATGTGATCTTGGGGCTAGCATTAATTTAATGCCCTTATCAGTCTACAAATCATTGGGGATTGAGGAATTGAAACCCACTGAGGTATCACTCCAATTGGCTGACAGATCCGTAAGGAAACCCAATGGGATCATAGAAGATATTCTTGTCAAAGTTGATAAGTTTATCTTCCCTGCAGATTTTGTGGTATTGGATATGGGAGAAGGAAGTGAGAAGCCCATGTTATTAGGAAGACCCTTTTTGACTACAGCCCGGGCCCTAATTGATGTTGAGCAGGGGATGATTAAACTGAGAATGAACGATGAGGAAATCATCTACAATGTTTCAGAAGCTATGAAGAGACCAGCTGATAATAATGATTGTTTCCAAGTTGAATCTGTTCAACATAAGAAAGAACGGCCTCAAGAACTTGATTATGAGTTGAAGGCTCGTGATTATGTACCTTTTGAAAAAGAAGGGCTTACTGTAGAGGTTCTGAAAGAAAAAGTGGAAGACATAGAGGTTGGTGCCCCCAAAGTTGAGTTGAAACCATTACCAGACACTTTGAAATATGTGTTTTTGGGAGATGGTGATACTTATCCGGTAATCATCAACAATGCTCTATCAGAAGGCCAAGAAAGAGATCTAGTGGAAGTTTTAAAAGCTCATAAAACCGCAATAGGATGGTCTATTGCTGATTTAAAGGGCATAAATCCTTCCTTCTGTACACATAAGATCCTCCTGGAAAATGATATCAAACCTATGAGGCAACCACAAAGGAGATTGAACCCAACAATGAAAGAGGTGGTAAGGAAGGAAGTTGTAAAACTTCTTGATGCAGGAATGATTTACCCAATTTCTGATGCTGCATGGGTAAGTCCAGTTCAAACAGTGCCAAAGAAAGGTGGGGTCACAGTCATCACTAATGCAAAACATGAGTTGATCCCAACCAGAACTATCACGGGTTGGAGAATGTGTGTTGATTACAGGAGGTTGAACACAGCTACACGGAAGGATCATTTTCCACTTCCCTTTATTGATCAAATGCTAGAAAGATTGGCGGGCCATTCTTATTATTGCTTCTTAGATGGGTATTCAGGCTACAATCAAATTCCTGTAGCGCCTGAAGACCAGGAAAAGACAGCTTTCACTTGCCCATTTGGAATCTTTGCATACAGAAGAATGTCATTCGGCCTTTGCAATGCGCCTGCCACATTCCAAAGGTGCATGCTTTCCATCTTTTCAGATATGGTGGAGAAAGGTCTAGAGGTATTTATGGATGATTTCTCTGTTTTTGGCTCCAATTTTGATTTTTGTTTGAACAATTTATCCAAAGTTTTGAAAAGATGTAATGAGACAAATCTGGTTTTAAATTGGGAAAAGTGCCATTTTATGGTAACTGAAGGTATAGTGCTGGGACACAAAATTTCTAAGGCAGGGATTGAAGTAGATAAAGCAAAATTAATGTTGATTGAACAACTTCCCATCCCTGTAAATATAAATGCTGTTAGGAGTTTTCTAGGACATGCAGGTTTTTACAGGCGATTCATCAAAGATTTCTCCAAGATTGCTAAACCATTAAGCCAACTCTTGGTGAAAGATTCAGAATTTTTATTTGATGATGCTTGTTCAAGGGCCTTCCATGTGTTAAAAGAAAAGCTTACTACAGCTCCAGTGCTTACAGCTCCCGATTGGAACCTTCCATTTGAACTCATGTGTGATGCCAGTGCATATGCAATTGGTGCAGTCCTTGGTCAGCGTAAGGAAAAGTTATTACATGTCATTTACTATGCTAGCAAAGTGTTGAATGATGCTCAAATTAATTATGCAACAACTGAGAAAGAAATGTTAGCAGTGGTTTATGCATTGGACAAATTTAGACCTTACTTGTTAGGATCTAAAATTGTTGTTTTTACTGACCATGCTGCTATTAAGTTTTTGATGACTAAGCAGGATGCAAAACCAAGGTTGTTAAGGTGGATGCTACTTTTTCAAGAATTTGATTTGGAAATTCGGGACAAAATTGGAGTGGAAAATAAAGTGGCTGATCATCTCTCTAGAATTCAGGCAAAAGAACTACAAGATAGTTCAGAAAAAGAAATCAATGATTATTTCCCTGATGAGAAGGTGATGGCAGTTTTTGTTCCTCCATGGTTCGCAGATTTTGCCAACTATAAAGTGGTAAGAGAATTGCCTCCCAACCTTACAAGGCAACAACAAAAGAAATTTCTGCGGGAGGTGAGGCGTTATTTCTGGGAGGATCCACATCTATATTTCCAATGTGCTGATGGGATCCTCCGCAGATGTGTTCCGGAGTTTGAGGTAGGCCAGATTTTATGGCATTGCCATTCTTCAAATTATGGAGGACATTTTGGGGGCAATAGAACCGCACAGAAAGTTTTGCAAAGCGGTTACTACTGGCCAACACTTTTCAAGGATGCAAGAGATTGCGTAGAAAAATGTGACAAATGTCAAAGGACAGGAAATCTCTCACGCAAGGATGAGATGTCCTTGAATAATATTTTAGAAGTGGAATTATTTGATGTTTGGGGCATTGATTTTATGGGTCCATTTCCGTCCTCTTATTCTAAACAATATATCCTTATGGCTGTAGATTATGTATCTAAGTGGGTAGAAGCTGTTGCTCTTCCCACTAATGATGCTAGGGTGGTGGTGAATTTTCTAAGGAAGAATATTTTTACAAGGTTTGGAGTACCTCGAGCTATCATTAGTGATGGGGGTACTCACTTTTGTAACAGACAATTTGAAGGTTTGTTGGATAAATATGGAGTGAGGCACAGGATAGCCACACCATATCATCCTCAAACTAGTGGGCAGGTGGAGGTCTCTAATAGAGAAATAAAAAGAATCCTAGAAAAGACAGTGGGGATTTCTAGGAAAAATTGGGCCAAAAAGCTTGATGATGCACTTTGGGCATACAGGACTGCATTTAAAACTCCAATAGGCATGTCACCCTATCAGTTGGTATATGGCAAACCTTGCCATTTACCAGTGGAGTTAGAACACAAAGCTTTGTGGGCCACAAGGTTCTTAAATTTTGAACTATCAGGAGCCCAAAAGAAGAGAATATTGCAGCTAAATGAGCTAGATGAGTTCAGAAGAACTGCCTATGAGAGTGCACAAATTTATAAAGAAAAGACGAAGCAGTGGCATGATAGCAGGATCAAACAGAAAGAGTTTACACCTGGTCAACAGGTATTACTGTACAATTCTAGATTGAAATTGTTTCCGGGAAAACTTAAATCTCGTTGGTCTGGTCCCTTTGTAGTAAAGAGTGTATTTCCATATGGCACCATTGAAATCTCTCCCCTGAATGATGAGAGATCTTTTAAAGTAAATGGAAATCGGTTAAAAATTTACTTTGGGGAACCAGTGAATAGAGAGATAACTTCTGTCTCTTTAACTTCACCTGATTAAACATGGTTCCAGTCAGGCTCGTGACATTAAACAAGCGCTTAC